>JBBCAQ010000007.1:1200000-1800000 GCA_038050395.1 Parthenolecanium corni | reverse complement strand
GTGAGAAAAATGCAAATAGGGTAAAACTTTGTTCTCATTTATAACGCTATCCCGTTTATACCGCGGATTTCTAATAGTCCCAGTCCCCAGAACCTGTTTACCATGTAAAACGTTATGGATATAACGCTGCTAATTCCAATTTATTATGCTCAATTCTCAACAAGTTCAACCATAGTTTAGATTCTGGGCTAATTTTTAGACTTCTTTTTCTTTTTTTGAAAATTTTCAATTTGTAGGAAATTAGTTGCAAAAATATGAAGATTTCTGCTGCTTCTGACATTATTGATAACTGTACACCTACCAGAACAGAAACCAATGAAAAAGATGACGAGGAAGAACATCCTTCTGAACCCTCTCCTTCAAAATTAGATGCCTTCAATTCTGTGAATATTTAAAAAAATTATTTATCAACCCTTACAAATGTACCAGAAAATGTTTTTTTTTCCAAATGAATTCGATGGAAAATGTAATTTTGCATACATCCAAGAAAAAACAAATGAAAATTGATGATTTTTTGACACAAAAGTAATTTTTTAATAATTATACTGTTTTTTTTTTTTTTTTTTTTTGAGTTGGATGTACTTTTTTTTCATTTCCCGTTTAAAACACTATTATCTTCTTGTCCCTTGAATAGCGTTATAACGAGGTTTTACTGTACTTAGTATGGTGCAACAAGCTGCAGCTGCAGGTAAGAGATATTTTGTTAGAAATTTTTAATTGATTAGTGGGCCTCTCCCATTATTGATAATCTGTTATGTTCGTTTCATACTTGTTTGTACAAGTTTTCATTGCCAATACAGAAATGGTTTTAAAAAATGATAAGCATAGGTCTCAGAGGCCGATAGAACTCGAGTTATAGAGGGTTTGTTGTTTTTTAGATAAGTAAATTTTTTAATTCAAGTTATTTCTCACAAAGACTTTTTGCCTTCTTTTGGTGCTCTTAGTTGAGTTCATGCTCTAATGAGCAAATTTGAGTAATTCCATCAAGTTTCAATGAATGTGGATGAAGAATTCTCTGTGGTGTTGGTAATTCATTGAATTTTGATTTCCCAAGGAGAGGCATAATCGAGATCACCAGTGGTGTTTATACAATGCTTTAAGAATCCTAATCACATGTTATAAGACTAAATTAAGTTGGTTTGTAAATTTAATTATGTTTATTTAGAATGAAGAGCTAAGGTTTTAGATGTCTTTTATAAATCTTGATGAGATTATATTAGTAGCAGAAATGTTATGAAATTCATAGCAGAAAGTCTTCAGTTCAATCTCCTTTAGTAGTCTTATTCATTTCTCCCATTAGTATTTTTTCAAATTAGTAGGGATCTATAGTATTTTGCCTCTTTCAGGCGTCATAGTACCCATGTTACATCCCACCAAGTAGGTAGGTCAATTCAAATAACAACATCTCACATTCATAAAATTGAACTGGGTACAAGAAAATAAAAGAAGTCTACTCGAACATCTCGCAGAATGAACTTGCCAGCAATTCGGCATCCGGTCCAACAAGTAGAAAATCAACAGTCTCACAGTGAGAGAAAGGTCGATGTTTTCACTCATTCCTATCGCTAATTTGTCGAGTACAAAGGTACAATATAACGTCAAAGTTGCAACGGATATTAAAATATGGTTGTTATTAAAACACACCGACGAATGGCTAGTGAACATGGTTATAAATTGTTCGAAGCTGTAAATTAACACTAAGAAGAGAAGTTGTGGAAGGGTATAGAATATACCATCGAGAGGGAGAGAAAAAAAAAATTAAACTGCTGATAACTGTGATTAGGATACGATGAATGGAGGCAATGCGGTAGCATTCGGTCAAACATCGACCAAAAAATATGACAGTAGCATCCTCTTTAAGCCAGCGAGCGAATACAATAACCAATAGCCGGCATTGTTAGATATGCCTTCAACGCTTCCCGTACTTATCGTTAATACATGACTAAGTAAAAAAACAGACGAATGAGAAAAAAAAAGTACTTAGTTTGTATTGTTAAATAAAGAGATTGGTATCAGAAAACCTCTCGAGTAAACCTACTAAGTAATGAGCGCCCGTATGAGCACTGCTTTATGAATGTGTTTTCAATGAAGGTAAGCGTCAGTGTACCTACCTAAGAAAGTTTCACCAGATTTACTGAACAGGTAATCATTCTGTTGGAAGGTAGATCCACACACTGTTCAAATTGAATGTTCCTGTAAGTAGCTTTAAAATATAGAACTTCTATATTCGCAATTTATAAACTTCACTAAAGCCATTCAAAACATAAAATCCCTCAAAAAAGCTCGCATACTTGAGGATGATTTTTTTTCAGATGAAAGCTCTGCTCCACTAAAATATTATTTCGGTTATTTATTTCGAATTTTGACTCGGTGCTTTTTATTAAAAACTAGCGAACTTAGTCTCTTTGAGGCCCTCGCTTTGCTCACCCCTCCAACCCGTCTAGCAGAAACGGGACCTTAGGATGAAAATCCTACCCCAAAAAGTCTACAGGTTTTCATTTACATAGAAACATTATCACTCATTTTTCTAGGAGTTCCCATTTACAGAACACCTGCAAAATTTAGAACTTCAGCAGTTTGTTCACCTTTCATTCTTCCATAACATCGTATCTACTTCGAATGCATTGTGGAATTTACAGATGATATGAAAATTATTTTATATAGAAAAAGAAAAGAAAAAGTATCTTTTGGTTAATGAATGGGAAAAAAAAATTATATTGTAATTTCTCTGGACTCGACTTTGGCCAGTTTCACGCGATGACCAAAAATCTGTTGTACTTTTTTTTTTGTGGTTTCATTTCCATAACAATGCGGACCAGAGACCAGTAGTCATCGGTTTTGATAATAAAACCGAACAATAACAAACGTATAATAATGCCAAATGATGTTTTCATAACGAATACTGGCGATGAAAAGAAAAAATATCTACTCGTAGCGTCGAGTGAGAAAGGAAAAAAAAAACTCGACGCTCTAATGGAAAAGCGGGGGTTCGGAGTGGATGAAGGCTATTTATCCCCTTTAGATAAACATTTTACCAACTAGCCGGCATTTTTACTCGGTTATTTGTTTATTTATTTTTATTATTAACCCGCGCATTTATTTATTTTTTCCTAAATAGCTACTCTCTCGTGTCGAATTCTTTTTTACTTGTTACAAAAATAACAAAGGGATGAATTCGTATTTTATCGCTTTACTTAATTATAAAAACTAGTATTCAGAGTAAGCTCACTGGTCATGCATCTCATAGCTCAAGACGTACTTGTAGTGACCATATCGAGCGAGATGATAAATTTATCTCAAGTGCCTGATGGTTCAAGGACTATACGAGTAGTCTCTCCAACTAGCGCAGTCTTGCATGCAAAATCATCACCTCAGGTGTACCTAGAGACACCAAGCGTATGAATGAGAATATTTCCAACCAGTTATTCAACTACATACCTACAAGGGGAGTTTTCATGGAAAATGTAATGAGTGCATTTTCGAGTGAAATATGCATAAATATTTGGGGTATGGTAGAAAGTCGAATAAAAAATTCCAATTTTCCTTCAAATCCAAAATATTGTAACACCTGCGCCATCCGGATGGATGTCTCTCATTTTCTTAATACCTGTTCTAAATTTGCTACAATCCGCTCAACACACTATCATGCTTCTCCTTTTCCTGTACTTGATACTCTAAACTGACTCATCTGAAAGCATTAACCGATTACCGATTATTTTCTTTTTTACAGGATTCAAATTTAGGAGTAATTTCAGCTTTGAAAAAATTCTCTCTCCATTTAGCCATCGGGTAAAACTAAGAACCGTTATAGACGTAAAATGAATAATAATTATAATAATAACAAAATATTGTGAACCAATTTTGGATATATGTTACCGTTAAAGTATTAATTCTAGTTAATGTATGAAATCACCAGTTAATTCATGCTTTAACGGGGTAGGTGTGTAATCAAAATACTTTTACACTTTAACTAGTTATTTCATACATAAACTAAGTGCGTTCCGTTGATGTTTGTAAATAGCCTGGCTATCTTATCTAGACAATCAGACTCGTATTTGTTTCTTGTTGTTATGTGTATTTGACACAGCCTAGCCTACCTATATTATGTGTATTCAGTTGGTTCTTGATCTTGTTTTAATGTACTTCATCGAGCTGGACAAATTGTTCGTGGCTGAGAGCAAACTGAGAGCGAGCGTACAGAGAGTTTATAATTCCTTCTCTGGTTCCTAATTTGTAAAACCCATCTTCAGTTTTTTCAATTACGCATGCTAAAATGCTCCTTGCGTCTGTATCTGGATGTTGGAGATACTGTACGTGTTCAAGTTCCTGATGTCGACAGGAGTAAAACAGAAAACTGAAGATAGATTTTAAAAATTAGGAACCAGAGAAGGAATCATAAACTCTCTGTACGCTTGCTCTCAGTTTGTTCTCAGCCACAAACAATTTGTCCAGCTCGATGAAGTACCTATCACCTCCGCTACTATTTTGCTACAATCAGAGGTTTCCTCACAAGCTACAGGTAATGGTCAAGGCTTTGTGAGATGTCACTGCATGCAAAAGTCTATAAATAAGCGTTGTTTGTGCGTCAAGAACGGGATAAAATGTAACTCTAAATGCCATGGAAGTAACAGCTGTTGCAATAAATAACGTGTTTGTTTTGTCTTCCCTAATTTTGCATCTAGTACTTTTAAATTAAGTTTTGTTTACACTTGTAACCATACTTTTGTGATAAAATTTTTTATAAACGGTCCATTTCATGATTTAACTAATTGTATCTCGTCAATTTATAGAATAACTAGGTATTTCATACATTATCTAGGTAGACTGTGAAAAATTTTCATACTTTAACTGTTTTTCCGTTAATTTATAAATTAACTAGTTATTTCATACAATAACGACAGTAACACTTTAACGGTAACATATACACATAATATGTGAATTTCTTATTGCATTGTCTGTAGAACTTCATAGATAAATTAATTATGTAAAACTAAAAACAGACGTACGCTCAAAACTTCAAGTCAACTACATAGTAATACTCGTAATGAATATTTTGGGTTAAAAAATATAAATGAATTCAAATGATAATTTGAATCATCATCTTGTAAATTTGGTTCATTGGAAGTAGAAATTTCGCTCGTTTCGTGTGAAGTTTCAGAATCATCATCTGATCATCATCACCGTCTGTAACGAATTCTCCGCAAATTTCATTATGAACTATCTTAGAATTGATTAAGTTCTGCACACCGTTTTGGGTTTGAGCACTCAATATTCTATGTATTCTATTAGTTCCTTTTTAATTAAATTATTTGAATTTTGCGTAATGACTTTCATACGCTAAACATATTATATTTTACTGAGATTCCATAACTATATAGAAGTTTCAAAGGTCACAACAACCTCTATAATTGGAGAAATATTTCTCTCCCTTCAACTTCGAGTTATCAAGATTTGATACTACTCGCGATACTAATCAGATAGAGTAAAGGGATTTAAAGGGATACATTTAAAATTACTACCTACAAGCTGTGGCAAATGAATGAAATATTTGTGAGACATGAGAATTATAGCTGACAGCTTTTAGTAATCTAAATATTTTGATCCCTGTAGGATTAGCTACAATTTAATGAGAGATGGCATAATGAGCAGCTTCGCATTAAGTTACTAGCCAAAAAAGCTAATTTAGAAAAAGAGCAAAACGAACTAGCAAATTTGAGGCGTTAAAATTTGTCAACTTTTGGAAGATTTTAAAAACGAAGTTAAATCTGCTAAAGCTGCCACTGCGTCCCTACAATCCTCTTTCAATATTAATTTATCTTCGCCACTCATTCAAAATTAAAAAGAAATAAGAATACCTAGCTTATGGTAGTTAAAACCTCCTGATTTCACCTATTAAGTCGTTGAATTCTCAAATTACATTCCTAAACAGATGTTGGTCCGAAAAAAATGATTGAAGTTCACGTCGAGCTCCTGGACCCATAAGGCACTATATCCTCTAGACGAAAAATATTGGAATTAATTAAACTGTCGTCAAATTAAACGCCAGCTTATTCGAGTGGAAAGTATCGACATGCGATACATCGAGTTTATGAAAATGTCGAAGATCAAATGTCATCATTACACATGGATACACATAAGGTGCCGCACGCTAAATTATTATAACAATAAATATCTTCGAGTTGAGATGAAAAAATTGGATAGAGTTGGGTGAGAAATGAATATACGGCTATTTGGACGAGGAAGAGGGGACAAATATAGACTATAGCCGACAATAAGACGAAGGTAGAGAATTTGAAACGTAAAAAACAAAAACAAAAAAGACCTCCTGAAAAACCGCCATTATTAATGGTTTACTACGTCGACTAATGCGTTAAATAAGATTTTTTAATGAAGTAAAGAACACCTTGGAAGATGATTATCACAGAGATATGAACCTCGGCTCGTTCTAATGATTTATGATTGTTTCGGGAAATTTTCAACGTTACATGCACATCACCTTTGCTAGTGGCTGCGATGGGCCACCTTGTATCAATTCGTCGAATATTTCCTGCACCAAAGCTGTCGGATAGCTGGACTTTTGTTTCGAGCATGTTAATGAGAAGGGTGGGAGGTTCGAGAAGATACGCATCATCTTGTGGTATGCAAATGAACTGTCATTGATATCCTAATCACCTCTTAACAACGTGCATACGAGTTCGATATAATTTTAAAGGTATGAAAAGAAGATGGATGAAAGTGGCAGAATGAAAGAAAAAATTCTGCGTGTTATGTGACGAAATCTGAGAAACATATTTTCAGGTGACAAAAAAAATTTTTAGAAAAACCCAGCGTCAAGTCGAAAGTTATTGTTTTTATTGTTATGAAATAGAGTATGCAGTTAAAATCTTCCACATTCCCTGTACCCGTTCGTCTCTCCAAAGGAACTCGAATGCGTTGAAATGCTATGTTTTACAGCTACAACTCGAAAACTATGCTAGATATCCATTCTAAAGTTAGGTACAACTTTGTTCTACATCAAATTTCCAATCGATTCTGAATAATAAAATACTTCATTTGATGTCGTAGAAGTGAAGAAAATGTAGATTAAAAATATGTCTAATTTCCTTTAATTTTGAGTTATTCGGGAAAAATACACGAAAAGTTTAATCATTTTCCAAAATTGAATATCCATTTTCAATTTTCATTTTCTGCGCTTCTATATGGCACCAAACGAGAATTATTTGAGGTATCTTGGATCATTGGATTCGTCATTCAGTATATTGAATAAGGGCATGTAAAAAAATGAATCTTGATTCTCTCCACCGATAAGTATTAGTTTTCAGATTTTGTCACTCTATATGTAACGTGTAACAAAAAAATAATAATAATAATAATAATAATCGCATCGAGAGACTAATTTCCATATTTCTTGGCCCATTTCGGCCAATAAGGATACATAAGATCTTTTAAATGAAGTGAGCAGCCTAATCAAGAATATTTCATCAACCATCAGAGTGATTATTTGGAATTTTTATTGATTTTTTGAATGTCATAACACCCTTGAGATATATAAAGATGAATATGAGCAAAATTATCAATTTATACTTTTTCCAAGCTAAATAGAATAAGTGGGCGCAAAGAGAATGAGAAAAATGTTACCTCTCCAACTAAGACTAAGAGGAGCCCCTACAAATCTTCGTATAGTTGTTCCCAAGCCCTCTCAAATTTCCTTGGCCTCTTTTACAACTCTGTGTACAGATATCGGACTTTGTATTCTGTGGAAATTTCGGTTTCACTCACCTAACCAGCAAGATTGTATATCCAACATGAAGGGAGGCGGTGGTACAAATTATCAATGACGAAGAATCGAGGAAAATGAAAAAGAAATTATCGCGATTCTATTTACATTAAAATCATTATACGTCTTTGTAGAACATGAAATTATACGCAAGAAGAATACCGAAATAGAAATAATAAAATGCAGCCGAGACGAGGAGAGGAGATAGGTAGTTGTTTAATTTCGTGAAACGTACTTTGTTAAGTCTTTATAGAGTTTTGTTAATGATAACGATTACGATAATAAATAATATATAATGAAAAATAATGCTCACTCATATCCGCTGTACATTGGTACCAAGTCCGTGAAAATGCTCCATCTACCTCTCTCTCTCAGTCTTTCACTCAATTTTCAACCTTCTCTATTTGTAAGTTTCGAGGGTGGGCCTGAGGAACGAGAGGAAAAACGACGAAGGTAGCATCGTCATTGGTCGTGACAGAGAGCTCCAACTTGTTCTTCCTTTCGCATCGTGATGAGTCATTTAAAGAAATGATCACGAAAGCAGAAGTGTATATTTCCCAGCTGTCATTTCAGGTAAAATACGAGTAACAACTTCTTAAGCCGGTTGCTTGGGCCGCGTGTAAGGTGTCGAGAAAATTAAACGATCTTTTTTTTCTTTTTTTTTCACTTTGCCAGTAATTAAGAAACCATTAAACGAAGGTGAGAAGGATACATGTGCATTACTGTAGTCACCTCATGTAGGTACTTTTAATTTAGAGGCAACCCTGTTGAATGTAAATTACAAAGTTACAATCGTGTTTCACACCTCATGTAAACAAAGATAGCAGTAAACATACTGAAACCGAAATGATTTCTCTCAAATCTACCTTTTGCCACTTTATTTCTCTCGTTTATCTTGAAAGAAAAGTTGGCTGAAAAAATTTATTCAAAATATTTTCACGAAACCGGTTTCGTCGATTTCATTCGACCTGACGCACTTTTAGGGATACCCTGTAGCAGTGGGCTCCGGTAGATTATAAACGATCGTGTAACTAGTTTCAATATTATGACTATGTTGAACAGCGAGCACATTCATTTTTAGACTTCTGGATGTTGCCGATGATATCTTTTTTTCTTTCTTTCTTTTTCCCTAATTAAATGAAATGGAATAGAATTATTTCGGGTAACTCATAGCTCCATCGAGTGTTTTAAGTGAATCTATCCCCTCGCGGATGAGGTAGTAATAATCTGTCTAGACGGTGGAAATAGCTTCAACAGGATTCTTTTTACAATGGACAAGGACGGAATCAAATTTTTGGCTTCTGGAAAAACCATCTTAAAAGATGAAGTGTTTCAGTTCCGTTGTTTCACATTTCAAGTCAATTTTAGAGAATTAAAGTTAAATTGGGATGCAGTGGTTTTTATTAATTTTTTAGTTGAAGCTTGAACATATTTCATTAATATGACTCGATTAACTTCAGTAATTTTAATTCTTCACGATATACTTGGTACTGAATGGTGTTTCATTGAATTTGAAGCTGGTCCTCTTTCAGTTCTTTTACGAACATTCCCAGTTCATATGGAAGGAGAGATGTAGGTAAATCCTTTCATTTCACTAATCTTAATATCCTCCTCGTCCGAGAGATTAGATACAAACACAGTATTAGGCGATACCTAATTTGCAAAATTAATCATTCTCAGAGACGTTTCGAACAATCGAATTTCAGACAATCAGATCTCAACCAATATCCATCTCCGGGTGCCATCGAATAACGGAAGACATACCGACCTCCTTTCCTAAAATGATGTTAGAAACTCCAATTCAAACAGACCCCTCAAGTTAAATAATAAAATAGTACAAGAAAATCTGTAGACTTATTTCTCATCAGTAGAAAGTAGTACAAGAAAATCTGTAGACTTATTTCTCATCAGTAGAAAGTAGTATATCTCTTCGGTTAAAGTGGCACTTCTTTTCAAGTATCAAGGATTTTGGGTCCCCCACCCGGAACTACTTCCTCTCTTGCCTTTTGGAGTGGACCTCTTGCCCGTCACCTGTGTCTGCTTCTCTTCGCCTGCTAACTTCTTCTTGTGCCTTCCCTTGGCTCTTTTTTTCAAAATGTTTTTGTTTTTGTGTTTTTTCCTCTCTTCAACAATTTGTCTTTTTATCACAATTATTGTTTTTAGATTTCTCATATATGTATATTTTTTTTATAGACAAGCTGAGAGTATAATCAGTCATAATAATTGTATATTAAGCATTAAAGTATTTATTCGCCCGTCATGTGGGCCTCTGGGCACTCGTTGTAGGGGAACGTGAATGAATAAATAAATAAATAATTAATTAATTACTATAGGAGACTTTCTAAAGGGTTAAATCTGCAAGCCACTTGAATATGTGCTACCTTGGCCCAAATTTTTATTATTGTAGTCCAGTAAAATTTGTTAAATTTGGAAAAGTGTACTAATTTCCTTCTTGCAAATCACTGTTCACATAATATTATCTTCTCCTTGGTCCTTGATATCGAACTGCAAATTTTCACTTTTACTTGAACCACAACAAAATATTCCAAAGACAGCAAAAAAGACTGCCAAATCTCTCACTCCATTAGTTCGTTTTGCATACCACCAAATGAACCGACCGAGGGAGCTAATTTTTGACGTAACTAAGCGATTTTATGGGATTTTCAAACGGATTGAAATAACTGCGTTTGCTGCACGCAGCCGATTGCAAATAAACCACGAAAAAGAGAGCAGAAAGTGTTGAGAAGCAAACGTCGATGTTTGGAAACTAATCTGATTAAGGCCATTTTGCGGCGGAGAATCAGTAATTTTTCAACGAGGAGACGACTGAGGAGGACGAAAAAAAAAAGAAGAAAAATCTGCTAGGGATTTGGGGGACGAAAAAAAGGCCAGAAGAGCGTCAAATGACGCGTCTGCTATGATTGAGACGACGAAGAAACAACCGAAAAAGGTTAAATGCGAATGGCTGTTAACAAACAATAAATGAATACAGCAGCAGCTACATCCGCAGCAATCGTTTCCAGCAGCTCACCAGCTCCAACACCCCCTCACTTTGCTCGTTTTCACTCGAAAGTGTGTTGTATTAAATTGTGGCGTAGAATTCCGCTACGCGAGGAGGCTGGATTCTCGTTTATTTGCGGTAAAGGGTGCCGAGCGGCGGGGGGGGACGGGGGGGCGTTGTCGCATCGCGAATATTTTCGGGTTATTTGAAAATTTACTGTGCAAACCGGACGATGGAGGCTCATTTTATATTCTAAACATTCGTTTCGTAACGGACCCCATCATGCTCGCCCAATTACCTTCGCCTCGGTTTTCTGACTTCGAAATCCTGCGGTTTGCAGAACCCCAACGCGAAAAGTTCCGTCGTTGCTGTCCCACCTCCGTTTTGAATTAATGTGTACACGTCATATGCCACCCCTTCGCCTCCACCAAAATTTCCGTCCTTTAGCTTTTTCGCAGGCAAAACGACAGAAAATGCGACCTCACTATTTATTTATGCTATTTAAACCCCCCTCGGCCCTGACGCCACCCTTCGCTGTATAACGTCGAAACGAGTCGACCATTGTTTCAAAATTTAGTGCAGTATTTTTTTCTCCAAGATAGAAATGTTTTTTTTTTTATTTTTTTTATTTTTTTTATTCTCAGTGTCTTCTGTTTCTGCTCGTACGGTTGTGTGCTGACTTTTTTCTGTAAATGATGCAGCTGCAGCACTCGCTAACGAAGCGAAATATTTACTATTATTCAATAATTTCAAATAGGTAGTTGGTTTTACTTCAGAATTTGACAGCATTGAAAAAAATAAATCGACAGCACTTGACCAGAAATTTACAATAGCGTAGCTGCAGCTCAAGTGCGAATTTCACGGAATTTAAAAATAAATTATTAAAATCATACTGAAAGGGCATAATATACTACAGCATAGATGAATATTTTGAAGAACCACCGACAGGGAAGAGAGAGAGGGAAAACCGTCAACTGCTGCAACAGAGATCTAGAAAATAAATGGCCATGGGTGTTGGACAGTTTCAATACGTAAGAGAGAGCTTTTTATTCGATTTGCAAAGGTGAGCTAATGGTCAGTGGTCAGCCTTGCCAACTTATCTGACTTATAACCACAATACATGCAACAATTATGTCAGAAAACATAAAAAATAAACTGTAAATTACAGAAATCTTATGTCCCAATTTAATATGTTTCAGTTATGATTTGTCCTCTCGCGTGGTGTCCACTTACATGTAGCCTATGAGGATTATTTTCTCTCGTGTACCAAATGTATTTCATACGAGTTTTGGCTCATATTTACTCGCTTTTATCAATGCACTAGTTTTTCTTATTCAATCTCGAACCAACTTCATTCTGTTGCACACCATGCGTAATAAACAAATTGCTTCGTAGAAATTTCTGTACCGAGAAAGTGATGATACAGGTGGGCTAAGTAAAATGAACTGAAACTTTCTTTACAAAGAAAGTGACGATGAAGGTATGTAAAATAAACTGTAAACTTAACACAAATTCTACTTCTCCATGCTTTTTGTTTTCAGTACCTTCGTATAGTTTCATTTGTACTGTAGGAGATAGCTATTAAATTTGAATAAGTTTGTTCCTCAGTCGAAGACAATAGATGCTAACCTGACTTCGAGTTAAATTCAATTATACCATCGTATAAGTAGTAAATAATAATTTTTCCATTTGTCATTAATTGTATTTCATCTCTGTACATAGCCGATGAGTACCTACGTAACAATCTGTGGGCACGACCATATACGTCCGCTAGATTGAATTATGTCGATATGCTCGAGCGAAACGTGTCACTCGTTTCATTATTCTCAATCGGTGGGGACGACTTTTATGAATTCTAAAGAAAACGAAGGGGAAAACTAGAGAGTGGTTGTAAAAGTTCCCAACTACTATAGCAGTTGGATTTTTATGTTCTTATTAAGATACACGTTGCAGTCCATTTCGACAAGTACAGCAGTAAATTCCTCTGTCGTAACTTCCACAGACCACAACAATCGACAATATTCTTAGGTTAGTGCAGTGACCAGACATGGATGCTTGGAAGGTCGGCAATAATTCATGAATTTTGACAAATGAAAAATGAAAATTTGTCTCACATGTAAAGCGACCGATGCAATTGAGAAGTTTATAACCTATATAATGGTACTCGAACACATTTTATTCATCTGCAAAAATGAAAATTGCAGTCACCCAACAAAGCTGGTCGAATTCTACTAAGATATTTTCAAATTAAAAAAATGTACCAAGGCTATCTGCTTAGTAAGTGAATTTTGTACAAAGAAAAGTTAGAAAAAAACAAGTTTCAGTTTGACTGTATTTCATTTTCAACCATAGTATCTCACTTGAGGGGAAAGTGGGCTGTAGCTCCTCTTATGCCGCGTCCACACCTGAACATTTTTTTGCCAAACACAGCAAATTCTCGCCTGACGAAAAATGTTCAGGTGTAGACGGCCGGCCAAACCGGATGTAACGCGCCAAACTTTTTTGAAAGCCGACAGGAACAGAGCGAATAGTCGTTGAAAATGTGAAGAATATTCGTGCTCTGTTTGGACATGAAAATATGATAAAATACCATGTTTGATTAAAGCGTGAGAAACTCGACAGTTTATTTTGTGATTTTGATTAAGTTGACCATAAGTTAAAAGTTGTTGAAAGAAATACGTGCACTTATGTACCTATGGAGTGGACACGCAAAAATTGTATTTTTTTAATCGACCAATTTGAAAAACATGACCAGCTGTAGAACCTAAGACATATGGATCCTACTACAATAGGCTGAAAAAGTATGATTCCTGGGTAGAAATTTCCAAAGCAGTTGGAGAAAACTGAACACCAGACGAGGCAAAGAAAAAAATGGAAAGCCTTCTTGCCAGTTTTTGTCGGGAGAAAACAGAAGGAAAAAAAACTATTGGCACAGGAAAAAGTAAGTGGAGTGGAGAATGGCAACTTAATCCACCAACTGTACTGACACTTGAAAATTTATTTCGTCCAAACATGTGGGAATAATTCGAACGGAAAGAATGGCGGGGCAAACACATCAAACACAAAGAATTGAAAATTTCCTTGAACATTTTCCGACAATTCTCTACATTTGAGCAAAAATGTTCGTTCGCCGTGTTCGGCAAAAAAATGTTCAGGTGTGGATGCGGCATTAAGCAATAAATTTCTTCAAAATAAATTTTGGATTTTTTGTGGATTTTCTATTTTTGATGATAAATTTTAGACTTAGCTGCTCCTTTTGAAAATTTCTGGGTGCACCCCACGTATTTGTGCGAGGTTTTGGTAAATTTGTTTGAAATTATCTCTAATAAGAATATGAAAAAACTTTTCCATCAGTTCAATCCAGTCCGATTCAGTTCATTATTTTGTTCAGGTATAAAACAACCCAGCTGTTGAAGGGGGTAGTTTCTCAACCCAAGACTTTACAGTACGACGTTTATAAAATCAGTCTTGCCAAGTCCCAAGATTTCTTTTTGAATCTAAAGATTATCAACTTTTCTCAAAATGTGAAAAAAGACGACTAAAAAAGAACCGCATATTTTCGAAAAATATCAAGAAAAAACTATAATGAAAAATGAAATATGAACGTAAAAAATAGTTTAAAAAGGTCAAAAAAAGGTCGTCTCTGCTTAATTTGTCATTTTCGCGCGTAAGAGTAAAAAAAAAGGTCCTACACTTTAGAAAATGAGGAATTTTGTGACGACTTATATACGGATTTTCGAACATTTTTAAATCTCAAGAATGTTTAAAGATTTCAAAGATTTTCTGATTTGTGATTTTTAGATTTTTTTAGAAGACCACTAGGCAGTGTAGTTTGTAATATTCACTAAAATGATTCTAAGGATCACTTCTATTGATCTCTAAATCTAAACACCTTTTAGCCAAAATAATTGAAATCAAGTTTTACACTTTTTACGTTCTCTTATTTCTATTCTTTTTTCATAACCCACCAATTTAAACGAGTACTTCGGCTCGTTTTACATAAAGCAGTAACTCTCAGATATTTTCATTCAATCAAATAACATTTTCACCACCACATATCACGCAAATTAAGTCAACAAAAGCTAACCAAAGTAGTGTGTCCAATTCGTATTATATTGACAGATTAATGTAAGACCTAAAACTTTTTCAGCCTTCGCGACGAACGCAATTCTCAAATATATCATTCGAGTTGAAGGAATTTTCCAACCCTCTCAATGCAGGCTTCGGCGAATCGTAGCTCAATTCCCTGTACATTCGTGGGTAGACCTCGATTCCTCGTCCTTCCACTTTTTAAGTGAAATAGACGGACGAAAAGTACATTAGAGGCGCGAACGTCGCTTGTTTTTTGATCAAACATTCGCGTCGAACTTATAAGCCTAATAACTTTACATTAAAAACAAAGGGGAGAAGTCGAATAAAGCTTTATACTCGGCAACATTAATACGAGTAGTATGACGGCTTACGTCTAAGGGGTTAATGGATTGTGGTATATGTACAGCTGATGTACTCTCTTTACATTTCGCCACATAGCTAACTTATTTTAACCTTCTTACGACGAGCTTCGAAGTTGATAAGAAAATCGAGGAGTTTATTTGAACGAAGTTTGAACGCTAACTAGGGTGAAGGAAAAAGAGGTGGTAAGAGATGAGGGGGTAGTTTACTGATGAAGTGTGCAGGAATGTCAATTTATTTTTAAAATGGATGCAATTTCTTCGATGAAACTACAAAAATTAGTCACCAGTTACAAACAAAATGTCTGATACGTGTGAGAAACTGAGTAGAAGTATAGTTTATGAACTTATGTTTGGAATAAAATGGGTCCTAGCATTCTGCATTATTGTTGTTCGCGATTTCATGAAGGCGGCAAACATGACTTCTCGTGCAGCTCTTCTACTCGCCAACTTTTCAATTTCAAGGTGACAATATACGTATCGAAAACCATCTTCACGCCGCCTTCAAAGAAGTTTGAGTTGGCTACTTTTCGAGTTTGTTTCCATTTGTCCTAATCAAATTCCTCCAATACTTTCTAACCCCGTATTTTCGTTGCAGATGGCCCTAAATCCACCGCTAAGCCTCCTCCGGGTTTAATTCCGTTTATCTGGTCTCCCTGTAGATACGTTTTTCACAGAATCTCCTCGTCGCAGCAAGGACAACGCTGCGAGCCAGAGTGACACCAGTCTAATCAGACCCATCAACACGCATCCGTAGATCAGTTTACAAAATTCGATCAATGATATAGCCAGTATAGTCCCAGACCACCGAAATTCTCGACCAGAATATCTACATTAAACCTTGGGCACAGTCGACCGAACACGGACACAGAGGACAGGCAGCAGATGATGCGATTTACACAGCCTATCGCTTCTATAAGACACTTTTCGACGGCTTAAGGTGGTAAAGAGGCGTTAGCTACGGATCATGCCTTAAGCGTCGAGTATGTAGAAAAACAAGAAGCAGATGAGTGGCAACAGCTCTCTGCTTTACCTGGCGTATAGCAACGTTGATGTTATTATTTTGGATATACGATGTCTGGAGTGAGAGTCCTGTTATATGCACACCCTACTAAGTCTTAGGTGTATGTGTATATATATGCCGGAGATAGATGACAGATAATGGGCGAAATGATGCACCCGGTTTTTCACACTCTCTAACAATAGGAGAACTCGTGAAAATCGATCACACGAAACGATAAACAAAATATACGGCGGGGACGTGCGGATAAATATTTTCAAAATACGAGAGATAAACTGGAGACACGACTCAGTTTGTGTATTATCTATATAGTACGGGAATTGAAGGTTGCAGAATGGGTATGGGGGAAGAAAAAAACAACAACACGTCGAAGAGGTGTTTATTGTACTCCACTTTTAATGGACAACCCACCGAGAAACGCATATGGCTGGTAATTGGCCCGCGTACAAAAAGCCGCCGCAATAAGCTTTCATATAAAAAGCAAAAGCCTTCCCGTATCAAAACACTCGAAAAGCGTATAATAACCGAATTTTCAACACAAGAGGACAACCGCAATTGAAAATGAAGAGAGAAGAAAGTGTTGAAAAGAAAACACAGTGCCGGCAAATAGGTGTAATACCTTTAATACCTTAAACAAATAATTTCAAGCCAGTAGTAAGGCTTATTGGAACAGTCGAAAGGGTATGAGAACTACAGACCCTGGGTGTTTACTTAGCTACATGTACTTTGCTTTGAGTAAATTTTCAGAAATATCAGACTACCTGCATTCTTACTTTCAGAACTGCTGTAATAAATTTGAGTACTTACTTATTCCTAATGTAAAGCAAGGACGCCAAATATCGCCAATAGTAGCTTTAATATTGCCCACCCTCTTTTCTCACCTGTAATTTGCGCACCCTACTAGCAAATAACTTTCTATACTCTGTTCAAGTTGAGAATGTGAAAAACGGAACGTCAAATGCACATTCATCAATAAGAACGAAAAGTCGAAAAAGTCGAAAAGTAAATTCATTAAGAAAGTTGGCGCACAACTTGCGCAATTGATTCTTGATAGTGACAATGATGATGAAACTTCCTCAAGCTCTGAGGAACAAATGGACGCGGAGATGAACCCAATAAAGCATTCTCAGCTAGAGGAATTTACTAAATGGAAGTATATCGATCAGTGTGATCAGAAACAAGGAAGTAAAATCGGAAGCACAACATACGCATTGTTGGCTGAATAAGAAGGGGTACCTTTTCCTCTCCCCGGAGCCCCAGCAAACTGCAATTTGTTTTTCACAATCTTATTGTTAACGTGAACAGTTTAATAACAGAATAATGTCCTAAATAAATAGCCAAGGCCATCAGAAGAAACTAAAGATGTACTATTATTGTAATACTGCATTTTCGTAACTTTTTCACACAAAATTCCACCTCACTATTATTCATATCGTAAATCAAAGACAGAAATGGTTAATATCAACTAATGAAACGTGTGAATAGAACATTTCAATAATTTTTCGTGGTTCCTCCAATTTTCAATTGAAAATATGGAAAAACCAATAAAATCGTCTGCCATTGAGACCGCATCTACGACTACTTCATTCAAGTCGTCTACAACTACCACTACAACGAATGTGCTGCCAATACCGAAAAAGAAAGGTAACTACTGAGTGTGAACAAATATAAAAATGTAAATCTTCAATGTACCCCAAATATGTCCCCATAATTTTTTTTTTTGTTTTGATTTTTCACAAGGTTTTTCAAAGCCATAAAAGAAAGAATTTCTCAAGCGCTAGAAACATATGGGTTTCAAAATCCAAACAGAAGAAAAAGATGAATTTGTAGGATCATAAAGAGCATTTTGAAGGCAACATATTCATAAATTATCAAAAATGGTGAAAAATTCAACTCATATAATAATTAAGAGAAAACAAACGTTTTCAAAATTAGCTTTTACCCGTATATCCAGGAAAACTGAAAGAAATTCGAGTTAAATAAAAGCTTATAAGGAGAAATATCACAAATGCGTCTCAAAAAAAGCTTAGATGTATGATCATTCTTTTTTTCAAGCATAAAATTGTTCTATAGGTAAACTTGCAGGAAGTTAAGGAGGTGATCAACCTTCAAGACATTAAATTAACCCCTCCAAAGAATACTGAATTTGTCATTGGTGTGAGAAGAAGCTAACAAAAATCTTCTCATACTTGGAACAAAATTCTACTGCCAATAGATCACCCCCGTCCTGGAGCCCCTGACATGACAGTGAAAGTCTATCTATGCTGCTGGCTCTAGTGCCAATGCAGAGATATAATTTAAATCTCTCGTATTAAGCTTTTTCTCTGACTTTTTATCGCTTTCAAAGTAATACTCGTAATTTTAGCTCTACTTATCACGCATTTACTACGCTTCAAAGGTGCGTTTTATTCAGATTACGCACATCAAAGCCACATTCTGCGTTACTCTACGAACGACATTGCGCCAAAATTCTGGCTTTTTCAAATCGATATTTTCGCTTGGCCGCATTTAATCCCGATTTTCTGAAGAAAATAAAAGAGAGAAAGGTTCATAGACAGGCATATAGCTGCAGGGACATACGGTGGAAACGTCGAGAGGGCAGCAAAAAAAAAAAAGAAAAAAAAAGAAGGAAAGTGGAGAAGCAGCGAATGACGTAGCAAAATGCTGTGGGGGAGGATGCAGAAAGGGGGCTGACAAGTTGGGCTGTTGTGGAAACCATTCCAGATTGAAAATGGATATCTTCAATATACGGGGTTACAGTTTCCAACGCTTGTTATTGATCCAAAACTGAAAAATAGCGCGGCGCAAAAAGCTCGAAAGCGCGACGACAAAAAGCGAGCTTATCAATTTTACACCTCAAACCGTGTAAAAATAAACCAAACGAGGGCGGTCGAAATAACAGACACGCCCATTTCAGTGTAGATATGAACTTTATTATATTTGTACAAACACGCAGACACACTGTCTCTCTTTCTCTCATCACGAATACATATTATATCTGGCTGCTCTTTCTCATTCCTCGTATTCTGTACATCGAATATAATTATAGCACTTTTGATAAATCTGGCATCTTGGCTTTGTTTAGCTTCCCCCTTTCTTCTAACACCCTGCAACCATGCGTACACGTAATAAATACGAATTCATAGGGTTGAGTTTGTTTGAGCAAATGGGCCAGTTATTTCTGCAAAATCTTCTTCTTGTAAATTGCCTTTACCAACGGAAGAAAATTTTCTCTTACAAACTCTTATGGCAGCAAAAAAAAAATTAAAATTAGTCTTCGAGGGAACTAAGGTTTTCATACGAAATTCTACTGTCCAGCCTTTTGATTTTCAATTTATCTAAAAAAGACTGAAGCAAAACAGGATGAAAATGATCGGTTTAATCACACTGTGGCTTTCAACCTTAGTAATAAAGTCGGGTGGTCCGTACTTTGGAAGTTTTGAATTTTGAATTTTTTTACTTCCACCCCGTGCAGATTATTGTTTCCTATTCACGAACAAAAAATTACATAAAAATTTCAATCTAACGTCAAGGAAAAGTAGTGCTTCAAGGAAATCAAAAATTCGTGCATGCAAATATTAGAGCTCCATGTCGTTAGCATTCCCAACCCCCCCTCAAAAAAAAAAAAAATGGTCCAAAACATGCTAGGAATTTTGTCCTCATTTTGTACCATTTTGTACTGCTATTGGAAAATTTTGTAACACACAACCCCCTATCCAAGCATAGGTAGGGGAGCAATACAAAATGTTATTTTGCCAGTACAAAACGGTACAAAATGAGTACAAAATAATGAGACCATTTTGGATCATTTTTCTGGAGTTTGAAGGTCAGCCCTTTATCCAAGCATAGGTAGGGGAGCAGTACAAAATGTTATTTTGTCAGTACAAAATGTTATTTTGTCAGTACAAAATGTTATTTTGTCAGTACAAAACGGTACAAAATGAGTACAAAATGATGAGACCATTTTGAATCATTTTTCTGGAGTTTGAAGGTCAGCCCTTTATCCAAGCATAGGTAGGGGAGCAGTACAAAATGTTATTTTGTCAGTACAAAATGTTATTTTGTCAGTACAAAACGGTACAAAATGAGTACAAAATGATGAGACCATTTTGAATCATTTTTCTGGAGTTTGAAGGTCAACCCCTTATCCAAGCTTAGGTAGGGGAGCAGAACAAAGTTTTATTTTTCTAATACAAAACGGTACAAAATGGGTACAAAATGAGTACAAAATAATGAGACCATTTTGAATCATTTTTCTGGAGTTTGAAGGTCAGCCCTTTATCCAAGCATAGGTAGGGGAGCAGTACAAAATGTTATTTTGTCAGTACAAAATGTTATTTTGTCAGTACAAAACGGTACAAAATGAGTACAAAATGATGAGACCATTTTGAATCATTTTTCTGGAGTTTGAAGGTCAACCCCTTATCCAAGCTTAGGTAGGGGAGCAGAACAAAGTTTTATTTTTCTAATACAAAACGGTACAAAATGGGTACAAAATGAGTACAAAATGATGAGACCATTTTGGATCATTTTTCAGGAGTTTGAAGGTCATCCCTTTATCCAAGCATAGGTAGGGAAACAGTACAAAATGTTATTTTGCCAGTACAAAACGGTACAAAATGAGTACAAAATAATGAGACCATTTTGGAGCATTTTTCTGGAGTTTGAAGGTCAGCCTTTTAACCAAGCATAGGTAGGGGAGCAGCACAAAATGTTATTTTGCCAGCACAAAATGGTACAAAATGAGTACAAAATAATGAGACCAGTTTGGAGTTGATTGGTTGAAGTGGGGGACGTAAAGTATTCTTACAGATCGAGAACTACTTGGCATATTTGCTGCAATTAGGTATTTTAAACATATGCTTGAAGGAAGAATGTTTTCAGTATATACTGACCACCGACCTCTCACACATATGCATTTAAGCAGACAAGTGATCATGCTTTGCCTAGCCAAATTTGCCAACTAGACTATATAGGTCAATACACTACTGATATCAGATACATAATAAGTGAGGATAATGAATCCGTTGATGCCTCCAGTATAATTGAACAGATAAGTGTATTGGCCACATTACCTTATAAAAAAATAAAATATTTTTTCAAAGTCTTGGACTTTGTGAAAATGTTGAAAGTAAAAATATGCTCAAGATAACTGATGTAGGATTCAGATGTGCAGTAACCTTCTCAGTTGGACCTTGTGGTTCACTGGGGGGAGGGGCTCCTGTGGGACCAATGTAGTTGTGTCGTGAACCACAGTGTGCTACCCACTTGCACACAGAGTTTGCCAGTCTCTCCGTTTATACTGCAGTCAAAACGGAGGACAACAGAGCCTGGTCTATGAACCAGGCAGTTAGGGAATGATATCCATGTGGTCCCCACAGGTAACCAAAGTGTACCTCCCAACAATTATTATACGTATTTTGTTTGTCAATTCCATCCAAAATGAATCCTCAAATATGGACCATCTACGAAGATTTGGAGGACAAGTTTCACGTCAAAAGAGAGTATTTTTTAATATTTTTTGATGAAATAAAACCGTCTAAATTAGCCGGTTTTTTCAATACCTAAAAAATCTAATTGATGTTCGATGTTTCCAGATGATTTGACAAACTATTTGGCAACGTCATCACCATGTAGATTGGTACGCCATAATAACCGCGATCGAGATCTTGATCGATTTGTTATCGATTACAACAAACCAGAAGTTAATATCAAGATGAAATACTGCTGATGATGAATAGTAAGAATATTTTTTCATTTTTTCAGTGTGATGTAACTTTCAGTAACTTTTTTATTAGAAGTATTTATAAACTTTGTATTGCGTAGTCGAATGCATCGAACCGCCAAGACGCCACGACTTACGCGGCAAACGTATCTGGTGGGAAACTGGTGATAGAACTTTCAAATTGACAGTCAACTTTACCTTATACATCAATGACATAGAATCGGAAGAATGTGAAATTTTCATGAGAAATGAGAATATTTTCCGTTTAACTGTTTATTTGATTTTTTGTCATAAAAACTTCTACTAATTTACTAATATTGTTACTTATTTTATTATTTTCATACAAATAATTTTACATATATATATATATTTTTCATGAACTTACTTTTTTTCCTTTATTTTTGTTATGAATTTTTCAAGTTATAATTATGACTTATAAGCGTTTAAATTCTTCTTTTTATTTAATAGTTTATTTATTGATTTTTTGAAGCCGTCGGTCAGTCAACCCAGTCAACCCAGTCAATCGATATTGCCAGAAAATTTTATTTTCATTACAAAGTATTTTTCAAGAAAAATTGTGTTTTTTGTTGAAAAACACAAATTTATAGCACTACAACCTGAGTATATTCAACAGTTCGGCCCTTATTGATTTTGCTACGGACAAAATAGGACTTCTTTCACTTCCAGCATTACCAAAAACGCCCATACCAAAGTCGGATGTTTTAAAAAGGAAAGTAAGGATATCTGCCATTTTTCAGATATTTCTTTACGCATTATTCACTCGACACAATTTAATGGGGTGGAAGATTTTGGGTGAAATATATGGTAGCAAGAGGTTGTAACTACCTCGTAAAAAAAACTTCAAACACAAAAATTTGAATTACTTTTCAAGGAATGTAACGTTCAAGTTTACAAATGCCTTACAAAAAATGCAGATTGGCCCTTCTGCCGCAGAACTATCGTACTCGTCCTTTTTTTCCTTCTCAATCAGATATCATCAATAATTATACGCAAATGCAACAGATTTTGTACTCCATGCTAGTACCCAATAAGGTAGTAAACTTCATATTCGTTAAAAAAATATATTTATAGTGCTTCGCAGAAAGGAGCTAGTGGCAGTGTGGATCTTAACTCGCCGCGGGCTTTTTCCCTCAAGGTGAATGTAAAATTTAATGCCCAAGGAAGCCAACACTGAATGTAACCCTATTGAAGAGATCGTATCAACAGCGAGTCGGTGACTATTCTCTATCACCTTATTCCATCATGCTCCTCATTTCAGCTTTCAAAATGCTAGGATCAAACTCAAACAAAAGGTTACATTTGACGATACCTGTTAATCAATACTCCAGTAAAAAATTTTCAAATTACTTTCGACATAATTTGTTCGAACTTGAGTTTTTTGCTCCCAACCACATCAAAAAGTCTGTTAAATACAGCCCGCGTTATAATTATAGGTGGTGTAATTTTTCACCAGAATGGAATCCAATTCGAAAGGGCTATTGTATGATAAATGAAAGATATTAATTTGGGAATGGGGGAGACAGCAAATGAAAGAAAAAACGACTGACGAATGTTACCTAAACTTAACCAAATCTCTAAATTCATTTTTTTCATTCCTCTTTTTTTTTTTTTTTTTTTTCTTTCTTAATGAATTGAATTTGGGGTGTGAAAGATTTGATTGATGTCTCATAACGCTTCCGTAATTTAATATAACACTCGGCTCATCAACGACTCGAATGACTAAATGTCTTAATTTTGTGATCAAATACAGCTGTTTTTTCGTGTTTCATTCATTTTTTTTCATCTATTTTCCATTCTATTTTTTTTTTCATCCGTCTGGGTACTTGTTTTGCAGACGAGTTAGGCGATTGTTGAATTAAAAATATGAAGTTGTTACTGTGCTTGTGGTCCGACTAGATGAGACGTGCGAGTAATTGCCTGTGAAATTCATTAGCAACGAAATGAAAACTATATTTACGGACATGGACAAAGAGTTATTGTAAATGCGATGAAGCAAAATGAGTTTTCTGGCCAGCATCACTTTTAATGGTCAACCTAATGAAGACATCGTGAATGCCTGATGGAATATTTTGCCGTGAAAATCTCAATAGATAAATAAGGCTACGTCTACAGGTCGCTGATGAAGAGCTCCTTTCAACGGCTAACACAAGTTTAATAAACATCAATCTCGCTATGCGCAAAATTAATTTTCAACTCGATCTTTTGAAAGTAGATTTACCAACATTCTTTAGATTATATCGATATACTCGTACTGATAATATAAATATATAGACGGGAGTGTAATAAGCTATAAAATAATCAACCCCTGCTATGACTGAGATTTCAAATAAAAGGAAGTTTTGCTGCTTTTGAATATTAAAATAATTATCATCAATGTCTCATCTCTCTACATTATTCTTGATTACGTGTTATTTTCGTGAAATTAAATTCTATGCCATTGAAACGTAGTATGCATTAATTAAATTTGCAAATAGGTCATCAATGAAACGAAATCCAATCTTTTTGGACACAACTAATTCTAAATTATTAGCAAGTGTCTAGTGTCTACCTGCTTCTAATCAAAGCCACGGATGAATAAATCATCTTACGTCACTTTTACCATTTCGAAAATATTATACGCAGGTACGCTAGTATATCGAACTACCAACCTACCAAAATATATCAATATATTCGATATTATTATGGTTATTAGTCCACGTATAAAGTGTGGCGTCAAGAAACCGCAGAAAATGACTCGATTCAGAAAGCGAGAGCTCATGGCGTCGAGTTGAGCTGACTTCCACCCCAACCTGTACTTTCCAACAAAAAAAAAAAACAACAACAACCACATAAGCCCATTTGACCATGAAATTATAAATCTTGTAGCCTTAGTCAAGAGAAAAAAATAATACGTCTTAAATATGCCCACCTCTTAGGTCAGTTTTACTCTCAAGACGATGGAAAGACAGAAAATCATAATATACATTTTTTTTCAAGGATTCGGCATTTAGTGTGCCCTTATTATACTCGCATATAATTCAAAAAGTCTGCATCACATTCAGTCTGCTCTGCACTAATATACCGTCCGTATTTAAATCCGACATCTCAAATGAAGAAAAAGATAGGGTGTAGGCTTCTCCAATTTAACGTGGAAAATCGGAAATACGCTACCCTAAAATTTATACGCTGCGGTGAAAAGTGTAGAAAAAAGTGGAAAAAGAAAGAGGACGAGGGGCGAAAAAGAAAGGAGAGAAAAAGCTGTAAACGAGAAAGAGATGTTCTGTACATTTCCAAGTTGTAATGCTGCTTCACGTTACAACCGCTAATGACGATGAAAGAAGTTTAAATTGAAATGTAAAAGCTACTATGTATTTATCCGCTGTGATGGAAAGCGATTTTCTCGTTCAGCGAACATTTTCTTTGGGGAAGGCTTCGTACGATTCAGAGTCAAATTTCAACCCTGTGGACAGATTTACATCCCCTTTTTGCGTCTTCTCCTTTTTCTCGCTCGCTTCCCCCCGCCCCGCCCCCCGCTTTTCTCCACCCTCCGTGCCACACTATGCCATAATGATAATATCGGGGAACGCGTTTTCTATACTCTTTTTTTTTTTTTTTTCATTTTGATTCGAATATCTAACGTTTCATTAAATCCTCGGCAGACGTTAATTTTTAACATCAGTTTGGGTTTTTAATTTGAATTTTTTCTTCGACATTCCGCTACACAATTTTCGGTTAACCGTTCGCATTTTAATCGAACGCTTTTCCACATTTCTCTCAGCTTACATTTCCATAAATCAAATCCTCAAAATTTTTAAGAAGCAGTCGAGTCTGCTGATACAACGAAACGGTTAGAGGTGGTTTGACATCGGTTAAAACTTGGGAATTAGTTCCTCGTCGCTCTGGTGTGTTCGTCGTGTCCACTAGATGGGATTTTTTACTAATAAATTTGATAATAAGAAACGTGAAATGTTTGAAGCGCACCCTCGTGACGCACTGCAAGATCTTGTCTAGCTACTGATCATTACGTACTACATGTGTGTACCATTCACAACCTACATCGTGCTTCTGCCAAATCTCGCGCATTTCAGCTCTTCATTGGAAAATCTAATGTTTGCTATTTTTAGACGTCAGCGCCTTTTCCTCTCTTTAAAAGCCAATTTTTCTCAAATTTCCAAAGCTCTATCGATCTCTTCTTCAAAGGCTCGAAGTAAATTCCGCCCATCCAGTCTAAATCATCTTCTTGCCAATTCATTAAAGCTTCTTCAATCGCAAATTCGCATATTTCTGCAATCTCGGTCTCGCCAATATGAACGATCGTCCTTTCCACACCAATTGAATGCGAGCTATTATTTGAGATCATCGCATTTGCGGTTTGCTGAATCGCAAACAGACGGGGACACATTGGGACATCATATACAGCTCATACATTCTCATACCCAAAGCAGGTTAAAACTGAAGAGCGAATGCCAAAAGTAGAGGGGAAAAAAGCAGAAAAAATTGTGGGTATTATAAACAAGGATTAACGAAGAGAAACAGTTGGTTTGATTTTTTACATTTTTTTAAACTCCCTTCTCATCCCCGCTTGAAAGACGTTGGTATTTCATTCAATACGATCCACGCTCAGTCTTTCTCCTCCCCCCCTCACAACCTCACCATCAGAAAAAGCAGTCCGCAGAAGGGTGGAAAAGGTTGATATAGCTTTTGGTCGAAGGGAGGCCCAGGCGTTCATGATAATGGGGGTGTCGTTCGTAATCCCGGATTAGTAGCGGTTGTTGTTGCTTTTACCAGAATGGACTTGTCCATTCCGATCTGCTTAACGTTAACATTAACGTTTTATTAACTGATACTTTTAAAATCGATCGGGGATGAAAAATAAAGCAGAAAGGACCAAACGCAAAAAAAAAAAAAAAGAAAAAAAAAGAAAAAAAAACTTTACAAAATATTATGCCAGAAGACCTACACTAAGGGCTTTGGGAAATGAGGTATTCTGCAGCAGCAGCGATAAAGTTTTTCTCCTTCTATTTCTGTATTTGCTTCGGATTAGTGTATTTTAATGCGGGCATTAAACGATTTGCGGATTGAAATTTTGCTCTTGCGGTTCGAATGCGTCGAGTATATATGCGAGAGAGGTTTAATGCGCTTTTTTTCTCCTCTTTCGCTGTAGTAAAGGCGATGAAGCGATTCTGTCAATTTTGATGGCAGAGGGAAAACAGTTTTTTTAATCCAATCCCCCCCCCCCCAAACACACCAACAGAAGTAGGGTTGCGTGTCTTGAAACTGGTTTCAAAATTGAATTTCTATTCCTGCACGCGCATGCGCAGTCAAAAACTTTCTACGGGCTCGTCGGAAAAAGTTCTGCGTGAGTAGGAGACGGATTTCTATGAAATTGCATATTTTTTGCCAATTGTTGTAGAAGAACGAGTGTAAGCCACTTTTTCGTTTCACAGCACTTCGATCAAAATATGCCAAACTTATTTTCGCATATTTTGCACAATTTACGTCCAAGAGCATATTATCGTGAGGGGAGAGAGAAGAGACAAAAAACAATTAAGGTGAAAATACAGAAATATTGTTGATCGAAAATTTACGCAATAATTTTTCGCCATCAAATTGGAACTGCCTTTAAGGAACCCCGAACCCGGTCTATTTAGTGGGAACTACTTATCGTGACATTTCGGTACCTACTAAACATTAACACACCTAACCAAAGGTCAATGTTTCACAAATTCCGTGTTAAACAACAAAAAAAGAACAGTATTAACCTCTTCGTTTTCTCATTTTCAGAATCCCAAGTCTACGCAAAGGACGAAGTATCAACTCTTGATTTTTTGTAAACTTTTTTTCATTTTTCGTGATAATATTTTGAACTTACACCCAAGTCATTACATTCTATTTTTTAATTTTCTATTTTTGGGTAGTGAGTTCCTCAATCTTATATTTCCTGTTCCTGCATGTGTATTCCTCTAATAAACATATTATATATGTTCTATAATCAGACTCGATTATTTATAGGACGTGGGAAAGACTCTGGACTTGAACTTCAAAGAATCAACATTTACAAGTACTTCACTCACTGCGAAGAATTTCTCTGGGGTGAAGTTTTATGCTTTTCTATTTCAGGCACACCAGAGGTACCCTTTCGGCACCACCCCTAGTATTGTGGGCGGAGAGAGGAGAGAGCTCTACAGTTTTCTCACCACAAGCAGCTCAAACACCAAGCTAACGTAAGTCTCGTTAGCGATTTGTCTCAACAGAAGAGACAGAAGAAAATAGGACACGACCATATATTCAAATCTAATTAAAAGTTTATAATTCAAGTTACTTTGACCACCACACATATAATTATCATCCTCTTAATTGCAGGATCACCCCACCAGCTTTGAGAATGTGAAATACTGTAACTCATAATTCTATCGGTTATATTTTCAAAATTAATGCAAGGTATCTTCATGAATTTAAAATCAATATTTTTGTGTTCTAATATTCAAGAGAATATAAAATATAAAATATAAATTATGAAGCCAAGAAATCATTGTGGTATCATTTCAATAATTCTATTGATGAAATTGAATTCAATAATGAAACCAGTTACCTTATCTTTCTCAATAAGAAGGACAGAATAAGCACTTTTAGCCTCCACCACTCAGATACATACATATATCTGATACAAATCAGTCCGTCAATTTAGAACTCCAGTTCAATCGCACGTACTACAAACTCCTGTTAAGCATTTCACTCTCACTTCAACTCCGACTTCTACTCTGCTCATCCTAATATTTTTGTGTTTCTTGAAAACATTTTAGAGATACAATGTGAAACCTACGCTAAAATGTTGGATGCAAAAAAATCAAAAAAAGCAGTAATTACTAATTACATACTACTTAGCTCCGCAAATACCCCCTGCTGTCAACTTTGTTATCTCCGCAAGTTTTGGGACTCAACTCGGAATTACATATTAATTGGCTCAGCAAAACTGGGACTCAACTCGGATAGAAATTCTGGTTTGGGACTCAAGTTGGGTCCGCCGGTCCATCATACAGGGATGACATTATACAAATCGATCATTTAAAAAAATTTTTTCGTGGATACGGGAATTTACTAGATGGTTTCGAATGGCAATTATAAATTCCTGTCCATGTACCCATAATAACTAAATTTTGCATTTTTCAAATGAATTGAAATCGGTGAAGTGTTTCGAACAGAACAAATTTCAGATCTCCAGTCTTATTATTAACATTCTTCAGTCACTTCAACTTGTTATTTTGTAATTATAATATTACAGAAAAAAAAAAGTGGAGGACTGTATAATTTTGACGAGGTGTAAAGGTAGATACTTAATCTGCTATACCCTACGATATTTCACTTATCGTATCATACAGGGTTACAATATCATAATCCATTCTGACGTGCCAAAGTATTAACCCATGAAAAAAAAAAAAAAAAAATGCAGACAACCGAATCGAGAATTTATTCATTTCTACAGGCTACAATCACGATCGTGATTTTAATAAGTGTCAGCTACGAGTAGAGAGTTTTTTTTTTTTGTTAACACCTTTATAAAGCCTTCTCGATGTATTCTGATGGTTGTCTGTAGCCACATAAGAGTAACAGCAGGTAGCTGTTTAAGCGTGTATTAAATACCGATGGTACATTAAGCATAAATACATTAGCCACTGTGAAACGTATACATATTCCATTCTATGCCAGAAAAATCAAAGCAACGCTTTGACCATCTATACTGATAAAATGATATGGCTGCGAACGTATTTACAGTAGGAAAGGCTACTATAGTGGCTGAGTAAATACCTAGATATGACGATATTTTAATAAGGTTTTCGAGCAACGTGTCCACGACCTGCCAACCGTGAAATTTTCCAGCCCAATGCACTGTTGGGGGGGCCGAGGAGGGGCTTTTTAATTCCCAACTCAAGTATAGCGTATATAGTCAATTAATACGTTAGAATTTATGACAATTTCTAAGTAGATTTGTCGTATACGTGATATTCGTATTGGAAGGGTGAATGTTATCTTGTAGACCTTCGCAGGTATTATATGTATTAGCTGGAACAAATTTGCATGAAATTTTACAAATTTTTTGTTCGCAGCTGACGTTCGTTTCGTCGAATTTCTATTTGTTGGTGGTTCAGGGTTGACAGCTTCTATGTTGGGCGTATGCTATTTCTTAATTAGAATCGGTTCACGCCGAGATTTGGTAAAATTTGTTGATGAACATTCCAGCAGTCGCAGTTCTCAACTTATTTCTGTTTAATGAGCCACTTTGGATGTAAATTATGAGCAGATGAAAATGAGTTCACGAGTCCTAAAAATACCTTCGTTCACTTCTTCCATGGGTGAGTCCACCATAATATACTAGACCAATGCCATTTTTTGGAGACCCTGACAAATCATGACTCTGTAGGTAGATGAATTCTAACATACTTTCTAAATGTTTCTCACATTTTTGGAGCGAGGGAAGTTTTTGAGCGTCTGATGCTCCTTTCAAGTTGCAGTTTCATTGCTCAAAAAACACCGAGCAGCGAGAACGACCCTGACTTCTCCACTAGCCAGATATAAAATAGCAACTAAAATATGGTGGAGTTCATGCGACCTCACCCCGCCCCTTTCAACGTATCTATATACGAGGTAACTGTAGTATACACGGCATACTGAAGATGCATTTTATTATTAGTATCTGCCATAAATAATGGAATATGTGAGAGAGAGAAGGATGTGTACTCGGTAAAGGAATTTGAGAATTTTCTGAATGAATCGTCAAACGAATGAGTAATAGATGGGTGGAGGGGTATTGGGTACCCACGCACTCATCATCGAGGCGCACTTATTACGTGTTTTCCACTTAAGTTACTTCTTGTGGTACTTGAGCTTTACTCTCACTTATTTAACAGGCTTTTCTTTTTTGTTTGTTTGTTTGTTTGTTTGATTTTTGAGTTGTTTTTCTGGTAAGAAGCTCTCTAAGGAAAGAAATTTAAATGACTTCTACCGAGGCTTAGGTATGTTATTCACAAAAGAGATGCGATACCGTTTTTTCAACATGTGATTCTGAAGCATTCTTACGAATTTTGTTGAAGTTTTGTTAGTTTCACAGGTCAAGTATATGTACATATTATACGTAATAATGTATCTCATTCTTCTGATAATTAAATGCTTCAGAAATTCTAGCCAAGTTAAGTACCTTAAATACTTTCTGATTCTATCGATGTATACTTTTTTTGAAAAATTAAAATACCATCACATTTTTCATCAGTCAGTCAATACTCAGTATTATAAAATTGCAGAATGAAGGGAAAAAACTAAGACGTGAAAATTAAAAATGGAAATTTTCTCCAGCCTGTTTAAAATCTTGTCTTTTAAAAACCACGAGCTCCTGGTGTAATTGAGTTATTATAAGAATAATTAAACAATGTCTAAATGTCGTGATTTCATGGCTCGAAATTTTGGTAGCATAGGTCAACGCGTCATAAATTGTTGAAAAAAATTCTTTTAAAAATTCCCCCGGTGTGAATTTTCATTTTTACTGACACCTCGATCGAATTCATTAACATTTCCACCTCGACCAGCTTTCGGCGTCTGCCATCAATGGCAGGTAAAAATTTTGCTAATTATAACTAAATCCCGAATTTAGATACGCGCTTAATTACATTAGCGAGAATAATCCTGGGTCGTCAACATTTCGAGGCTACTTTTTCGTACTATTCCAGGTAAAATATCTGCCTCTAGAAGAATGAGAAAATATAGAAGGTATAAGAGTATGGCGAAGGAAATAGAGAAGTATTTAGAAAAAATAATACACCAAACGTCCCTCGTCAAAGAGATTTAAGGTTAGCTGAATTGATAAGTTCATAATACGAGTACGTCCGGTAGGATTAAGGTTGAACAAATCTGTAGAGGACCGTTATATTTCTTTTCGTGAGCGTATTTATGAAAAAAATATACACTAAATAAGACCAGCATATGTCAAAGTATAGTAACATAGACTACGTGGGTATCTTAAATACATTTTAAATACGAATGTTTCAACATTGATGTTGAAGATTTGTATATTTTATTCGATAAAGATATACGCAGAACAAAATCCTACGTTCTTATAAAAATATCATTTTCTTGGAACCTATGCAGGAGTGCAGAAGGTTTACCAAAGTCATCTAGTTCGAGGTTAAAAATTAGAATTTTTACTTGTTCGTACGAATACAACGAGAGTAGACTACTGTTGGGGCTAAATTGATGCAGGAATATGATTCTAAACCATTTGGAGAACAAGACATCTACAGCGTTGAAATTAACTTAATTTTTTTGGAATAGGTGATCGGTGTCGGTGAGTTGCGGCCAGACACTGGAAATAGGGGTGAGTTGCGGCCCAGTTTTTCTTTCCCCCTGGGTGAGTTGCGGCCCAGGTTTTCTTTCCCCCTGGGTGAGTTGCGGCCCAGTCAATGGCGGCCAACCTTCAGTCTATTAGCGTGACCCAGGAGACAACATGAGGAGGTTGACTGAGTAGTCTCCCAAAATGTGTGAAAATATTTCATCATAAACATAAAATTATTATCTAAAGCACTTTTCAAAACTCACGTCAAATAGTTCTGTAATTTAATCAAGGCTTTGGTAAAAACTTGAAACATAATATAAATAAATTGTTTAAAAAAAATTAGAGGCTTGCCTTTTTCATTTTTTAAAAATTCCATTTCAAAAATCAATCGTATGAAGCAAAAATATTTCACACACTGATTGAAAATGAGACCAAAAGGCTAGTTTATCAACGTACTCAGATTATAAATTAAAAGATAAGAAAAATGAGAGTGGACTATACAAATGCAGAGCTGGAAAAACCCATTGGCCGCAACTCACTCGCTTCTACAGAAAGTCCGGGCCGCAACTCACTCGCTTCTGCAGAAAGTCTGGGCCGCAACTCACTCCCTTCTGCAGAAAGTCTGGGCCGCAACTCACTTTGTAAAAAAGGTTCAAAATCAATTTGGGCCGCAACTCACCTACAGCCTAGGTGATAGCCGCATATCTTTGAGAACTGTCCCACACTTATTTTGTCCATCAACCTGTCCCAGTTTCAACCAGCCAAAAAAGAGTCGAATGATAAACTTGAAAAATAAAAAGAATGGCCAAAATTGCATGTTATTGAACCCGTCACAATTTCTACGGTGCGCAATTCCTCTATTTTCAATATTTGGACGCTCTATACACACATTTGTAGTAAAAAATAACAAGTAAATCAAAATTTCCGTCGTCCTAACGCCTGTAAAAGATCTTCAGAGGGCCTTTTACATGGTTAAAAAACACTAACACACCGCACAGATTTGTAGCCGGCATCATGAACAACAATTTTAGCCAAAAGTTTTCATAAACCCTAAGCTATGCAACAAACAATTAGATACGAGTCTTTTTTTATCGTTGTGTCCTTCGACCTATCCCAAGAGTTTCTTAATGGGCGGTAAGATTGAAAATTCTTTGAGCGGTTATGAAAATTCCTGTTACTTAAGTTTTTTTCAGTGTGGTTAGATCAGAGTTCATCATATTCTTGTGTTTAAGTATTCTTTGAATTTATTATCACGGTATAATACCTGCAAGTTGATCGAATAAATTACCATTCGGAGTGCCTCCTCAAAAACTGGGGGCCAATTTCCATCTCTAGCCTCAAAACGTTTTCATTGTTTAGAAAAACGACTAATAAAAAATCCCACTTTAAAAATTAAATATCTCGCATGCGACTTCATATAATTGGGTCAATTCTTCGGTGAAAATGCAAGTTGACCACTTACAGGAGTAGGGGGTACTCAGCCTTCACGTATTCAAAGTTATAGAATTTAGTTTTACTCTTCCAGAAGGCAGAGGGCGAAAGTCAAGACACAGGCCTAATTCCTACACATTTTAATAATCGGCAAAATTATATTGTAACTTTTGTATAGCAGTCCATTCATCTGCAGTCGACCACTGTATCATTTCTCCGCTATTCATTGCGAAAATGAAAAGAATTAAATGAGAGAGGGTCCGCAAATGAAATGTCCTGCGTTAATTCGTAAAAGTTTTATGATATTACAAAAGCACAGAATGGACATAGGCGAAAGGGCGAAGGAAACGACACATTAACGTAGGAGTGCACAAGTTTATTCTCATCCGGCTTCTATTCATGGAATCCCTGACGGACGATAGTATTAATTACGTTATACTATACGAGTAAGATTATAATAGGCTTTAGAAAAGGGTGAAATTAAGAACTTCTCGACGTGATTATAAATTATTTCAAACGAAGACGATGTTCATACACGGTTCATACTCGAACATACTCGTACATTAATATATAGCAGGGATTCCTCTTATTTTGTCACAGTAGGAGTAGGTATAAATGTAAGAGCTTAAAAGATATGATGTCATAAAAAATATATATGTTACCGGCAAATTGTGAAACTCCGACATTTACATTTAGATGTTTGATTTCAGGCACATTGTAAAATCACGAACAAAATTCAATAATTTGACAAGGCAGTTATTGAAATGACTAGGCTTTTAATAAAATGCCGAACATTAACTAGGCAAATTATCTATACAAAATGAAATCTATATGTAACGGTCAATGTGTATAATCCGGTAATTCTATAGAATCACCGAGCGTTTTGGTGAATGTATGAAAAGAAGAAAAATTTCACACATTAACCGGCTATTCTATAGAATCGCCGGTACATCTTGGGGAATGTATGTAATCGGAACATTTTCACGATAATACCTGTCATGAAAGATAAGCACACCAGTCTTATGCATTTGGTAGAGAGTTAGACCAAGTTTATTCGTTGTTTTGACTCGTGTTCTATTAACTGTGATACTGTAAATATGGATTGTGCAAATTTTAACGCTAAAATACGTGATTTATTTACCAGCAAAGATGAAAATCATACAGGTTTAACACGTGAAAAGTATTCTGAACTATTAAAGCAGGTGAAATTTTCATAAAACAAATGTGCCGGAAAAACATCTCGTGATTATTATCTACTTAATCGTTATGATGTCCTAAGTATTGCTGACGAGGAGAAATTAATTACTCCGATAACTGACTCCAGTGAACCTGTCAAATATTATGTTAGTGCAGATGAAATATTCACTATTCTTCGTGAGACTCACTCCCAAATTGGACATGGAGGGCGAAACAGAATGATGGCTGATCTGAAAAAGAAGTACGTGAATATAACTGCAGAGATGGCGCAGATTTTTATCAACTTATATGAAATTTGCCAGAAAAAGACAAAAGCACCGAAGAAAGGTGTTGTTGTGGGACCAATGGTATTTTCTGAAATGAATTACCGCTGTCAAATTGACCTGATTGACATGCAAGCAGATGCTGATGGGACCTACAAATTTATTTTAGTTTAAGAAGACCACCTGAAAAAATTTGTCCTTCTTCGGCCACTGCATACAAAACGCGCATGTGAGGTAGCATATGAACTTATTGATATTTTCACAACATTTGGTGCGCCGAATATTTTACAATCCGATAATGGCCGCGAATTTGCCAATCAAGTTGTTGAAGAGGTGTGTAGTATGTGGCCCGAATTGAAAATTGTCCATGGTAAACCACGTCACTCTCAAAGTCAGGGGTCAGTGGAATGTGCAAACCAAGATATAGAGAATATGTTGAGTGGCTGGCTTCACGAAAATAAAACTGAAAGATGGAGTCAAGGCTTACGTTTTGTTCAGCTCATGAAAAATAGGGCATATCATAGCGGCATCAAGAAAACTCCATATGAAGCCATGTTTGGTACTGCAACACGAATGGGTTTAGCATCCACCCCCATCCCTCATAATATTCTCTCTATGAGGACTTTACGTACTGAAGAAGAGCTGGAGGAACTACTTGCTTCTATTTCCAGTTCAAGAGGGGCCTGAATGTCAGAATGATAATAATTCAGCATCAGATACAGTGGCCAAAGACTCCAAAGCTGACACTGCAGAACACGTTGAAAGAAGAACTGCAGCTTTCAAAAGAACACGAGCAGGTGCTAAGGAAGCCCTCACTCAACAAGCCACAAAAATGCTGAAACTATCTAAAGAAAGATACAGGGATGCTGAAGTGGGTGAAACTGTTCGTATACCTATACCTGATGTGGATCGAGCTCGGGCAGATCTTAGAAATGTATTAGGAGTAGTCCTCTCACACACTGATGGCGTGTATGAAATTGTAACACATTTTGGAAAATTAAATCAGCTCTATAGCCGGAATCAGTTTACCATATGTACAGACCAATTTTTAAGTGCCAATGATGTGCCAGGTCAAAAAATTTCCCTGCGAGCAAGAAGTGCATCAGTCACAGGAGGACAAGGGTTTGAGAGGTGCATGTGCAAGACTGACTGCCGCACAAGCCGATGTTCCTGTAAAACCAAAGCCCGTTTATGCACTTCAAAACGCCATTCAAGCCTATCATGCGCCAACAAATAACTATGAGTAAGTTTGAATTAATTTCGTAATAATATTATGCCATCTTAAAATGCATTTTTTGTTATTTTTCATACATTCACCAACCACCCTAGGTAATTCTGTAGAATCACCGGCGAATATATGAAATTTCATACATTCACCAAACTTAAAACAGTGTTACTGGTAATTCTATAGAATCGCCGGTTAATCTATAGAATCACCAATTACACACATTAACCGTAACATATATATTAAAAGAAACTAATACAAGTTTGTCCGGCAGTTCTATTCGGCCAATTTGCTTCATTTTGTTTTTTTAAATGAAAGGTATTTATGTGTAGATATGTCATCACCCATTGGAATTCACTCACCTCTGACCTTACTCAAGTTATACTCAAAATTCATGCTTTTTCCAAGTTTTTCCACCACTCAAACATCAATATCTCAGGTTCTAATTAATGCATCATGTTCATTTTTGTCTAAAAACACTCAGTGGACCAAGACCTTTCATTTGAGCCTTTAACCACTCGAATCGGTTGAGTCTGAGGAAAGTTTTGAGTGGACATTCAACTTGAATTTTGATATTTTCAAAATTTTTCTTTGTGAAAAATAGATATTGGCAGGTAAAATCAGATAAGAAAGAACCAGAATAGGGGACGCGATAAGGTAGAAACGAATGAACATTTCACAACCTGCCTAACTGTGTTGCGGCATTTAATTAATTGACTAGTCCTTTTATTAAATGACGTACAGTTCACAGATCATTCCTCATTTAATTAAATGCCTAGTCATTTAATTAGATGCTAGTTTTTACAATTTGCCGGTAACATATATACAAAATACTTTAAACCGTACATCCATCAAGATTTTACATACATAATAAATTTAAAAAATTTAAATCAGAAGATATAATTTTTGATACTAAAATCAGGAATCATAATTTTTCAAGTCAAAATTTTAAAAGTCAATCAGATAACGTAAATAATATAAAGCCTAAAACTTTTACAAATTTTTCAGATAAGAAGGCATCGGTTTCCCTGGACAAGAAACCCTACCCAATTTGTTTAAAAAGAGGTTTTGTAAACCGTTTTCACCCAGAATCTAATTGCTGGTTTAAAGATATAAGGAACCTTCAGTTCCAATAACAATCAATAATTTAGAACTAGATTCTCCTGTTTCTTCAGACAAAGAATTAAAAAACCAATTTGGCAGCCACTGATCAAGATTAACGTAACATTAAATGAGAACACCTTTTGCAAGGCAACATACGATTCTGGATCTAATATATCAGTTATGAGCAAGAATTTAGTTAAATTTTTGAAAATTAAAATGTATAAACTTTCTAATGTTCCCTTCAAAATGGTCAGTAGCTATGTAGCAGTTTGTGGTATTGCCGAAGTAAAATTAAAAATATTTAATAACTTAAATAAAAATTTGTCTGGGTTTTCGTTCTTGATAATGAAAACTTTGATCACCAAATTTCGATTGGTTTAGATTTAATAAAAGAATTTCGTTTATGTCAAGATGAGAATTTAAATGTTTTCCAATGATTTGGAAACAGAGAAGTATATTATAATAATCTTAGAAAGTGCAACCCCATGATCAACTATCTTCAATTGCAAGCTAATTTAGAGCACTTAGATAGTTTTAGGAAACGTCAGATAGATAGAATCATAAGGGAATTTAATGCAGCTTTGGCTAAAGATAAGTTTGATGTCGGTCAAGTTTGTATTTGTCTGGTTTGATGTTGATCTTGATTTTATTTCTTTCGTTTAGTCGTATTTCATCTCCCTTGAGAGACAGATAGATATAGATCATAAGTGTTTTTCGTGTACTATAATCTTAAAATTTCCAATTTCACTAATGTTTGGTGTTTCATTTCAATAAATTCATTCTTTTTGCCAATAGATTGCAAAGTTTGTAATTCATTCTTGCATTTTGTGCAAATTGGTAGTCAAACTTGCAAAAATACTTACATATGTACACAAGTTCAAGTTATAATATTACGTTAAATTAAGATACGAGTATTTGAGAATCGAAGTGATGGGGATGACAGGGCTGTGCACTAGTTTAAATTCAAAATGAGCGATACACCAACATTCTACTCACATATTGTTCATAGAGAACTCTCAAGGAGCCAGGTAAAGAGCGAACATATCTCATGGCACTAATTTGGCACCCTAGGGCTGACATTTCCATTTTCCACAAAACTGCCTTTCACACCATGCGGCTACACCTCATTTTACCAATTTGATACACCATTAGGATGTCGTAATCAAACGATTTCCAACAGATTTAGGGTATAATGCGCGTATCAAATGAAACGCAACTGTATCCGTCTTTTATTGGCTACAAATTCCCTTTTCGGAGAATATCACGACTGGAGGACGAAGCGGAGAGAAAGACCAAAAGTATTCGAAAGACGGCCATAATGGCGTTTAGAGTAGACCATAAAACCTACTCTGGTATGGGTAGACAATGACACAAGAGAACCACCTTTTTATCCATAATATAGCGTGTTGCAATTACTTAGATACATTTTCCAGTGGTCCCTTCGACGCAGTTTACAACCACAATGAGGAACACCTGGCGATTGTACAAGCAGCAGAAGGCAACAACCAATGAATGTACGAATACCATGTATTTATAATTTGTTATTCAATTAATGTTACATATATATAAATATATAACACCGAATGTAAAAATTACATAGGTCAACCTAACTAATGCGGTCGTAAATTTACATACGCCCGTTTATTTACACCATTTCTGACATCGGTATATTATTTACAAAGAAGGAAAAAGAAAAAAAGATTTTGGTATTTAGCCTCGACTTTCTTAATTTCAAGTTAGGCCATTGATTTTTTTTTTTTTTTTTTTTTTTCAATGAAAAATACGAGAGATACTATTTTCTCATTTATTTAATTAGTACGTGACGTCACAACTGTTCAGAGAGGAACATAAGTCAAAAATGAAAGTACTGTCTCCCCATTTGTGACGTGTTACGAAGGTCCTTTCACTGAAAAAAAGGAATATCAGACCTTTGTACTGCATGTACTTACATTTTCTAAGAATAAAGGGATAATTCAAGATTGATTGCTGAATATATTCTAAATATTTGTACCTAGTACCTACTTTCCACCATATTAGATGATAAATTTTGCTATCATTTTTTTTTTTTTCGAGTAATTTTCTAGTACAAATCATAAATCTTCCCAGTTATCTCATAAAAAAATAATGATCATTACTACCGAAATTGTTTTCACTGTTAGCATCAAATTACAAATCTGTCAAAAGAGCTATTTAAAAAAATTAATTTGCATGCATTCGCAGATGCGTTTTCTCGTGATTGATTTTATTTTCAGTCGCTCTAAGACATTTTTACATTTTTCTGATTCAGCCATTTGGAAGAGCATATTTTCTTCAATCGAAATCATTCAAAAACAAAAATCGAATTTTTGACGCCCAGGTCCCTTTACCCATATATGCGGTATATCGCGTTTGTTGAATCGCTGTGACGTCACACACATCTTAAATGAATCGGATTATAATATCTCACAACTCAATACTATTGTAAGCCACATCATAGTAGCCTACACGTAATTCATAAATATTGCACAAAATATAACCGAATTAACTACGCACACGCGAGGAAAAATTGAACTATAATATAGATTCGAAACAATGCCAATGATTTGTAAATATAACTGATTTTGGTGGAAGAAAGAAGAAGTCAAGCAGGAAAAATGAATTGGTATTTGATAAGTTCTTATGACTGAGGCTATCAAGTAATTTCTCTAATTATAAGTATGCTGTTCAGTTGAAATGCAATTCGAAATGCAATGCATTGAAATGGATAATTTCAATGAAAAATGAATTCGTTTCATAAGATCAAGGATAGTTTTTCGCTGTTTGCATACCTCCAATCTAAGCAATTTCCCACGAGAGGGAGATATGACTCTTTAATAATTGAAACCTGATTGAGAAAAATGAAGACTACCCCCGAATTCGGCATAATAAACTGCAAAAGAAATTGAGAATCACACTTCAGTCAGAAAGTTCTCAATTGTTGAGTAGTGTACTCATCAATTCAATACCATGGAGGTAGAATAGGAGTGGGCATTACGTATGTTCTCGCTACGGATCAATTTTCGTCTACGAAAATTGTGATAAGTCGATAAAATGAACGTTTTGCCCCATGAATCTGTTACGTAAATCCGCAGCAAAACAAACACGCCTTGGCAATCCTCGATCTGGAGATTCCAAGATTCTTATGAGAGTTCGAGATTCGGGGAAGGTTAATTTTTTGAGAGTAGGACCTCCTCCTTCAGTTAAAATATTACAACATAATAACGCGAAGTCGTAAACAAAAAAGAAAATGGCGCGAATTCGAAATATATGATAAACTTAATAAATAAATCACAACGATTAAAATTGCACAACAAAAACAATGAAATTAAAATTATTAAAGAAAATATAGAGGAAGGACAAATAAATGATCATTTTTAACGAAGAAAACACTACACGGCGGCGTAGAGATTTCGCCCAGCTACAAAGGAAAACAGTCGTACCACAGAACAATGACGCAGAAAAAGGATGAAATTGAATAAAAATAATATAATATTGAAAAGAAAAACATTTTTCCAAATGTTGCAACAATTCACCAGCCTGGTACCAGCGGGTGAATTGTCGAATATCACGATAAACGAGGCGACGAAAAGGGTCTGTGCAGTGCTAAGGATAACGAGGGGGGCACACTCGTGTAGGGGGATAAAATTGAGCCGATACTGGACGGTGGTGTAGGTGGGCCCAAAGACAAACCGTTCGAGGTGGGCGACGGTGAGCCTAGCGAAAGACTAGGAGGGCCTGGGGAGGGTACCCCGAGGCTGATGCTCGAGTCAGAATCATCGTCACTAGCTGCCAATGGACTGTGCGATGTCTCGCTGCCCCTTCTAGGACTTCCAGATAGCTTACTACCGCCATTTTGCGAATGGCGGGAATGAGCTAGTTGAGCTGCAGCTAATTGTTGGTGTTGCAATCTGCAAATGAGCAAAACGTGTTTCATTAAATGCCTCGCTTTTGCAGAATGGATATTCTGACCTTGGAATAGACATTATAATATCGTCGTTATGGTATCAAAACTTTCATAAAACACAACATTATTCAGGGGAGATGAGAAAAGGGTGAAAGGAACTGATTCTTATATTAGGTTCGTTCTATGAGTAAAGCGTTCTGCACTATTGGCACTTTTTCAAAAACGTTCATAAAATGACGATTCTATGTGAAAAAGTGAAGGCAGGTACAACTAGTTTTTTAATTATAAGGCGTTATGCTTTTCACTTCAAAACTCGGAGAGAATTCAATTTTTCAAATAGTTCAGCATTTTTAGAACTCACTCCGGGAGTCATTACTAGATTTCAAATCCTCATTTTCTAGATTTTTCAAATAATCAGGGCTGGAATACCATTATGATTTTGTTTCTCATACCGTTTCTAAACCACTATTTCCCGCTGAACTGATTCCATTTCTATACTGGTATTTACAAGTGTTACGTTTCTGGTATTGGTACTATTCCATTTCTGTCTTCAGTTATGTTTCCGTTATTGTCATGTTTCTGGTATTGGTATTTGTAGTATTTCCGTTTCTGTTTCTATACTGTTTCTGTGATTTTAATCGGTATTATACCATTTCCCATTCTGTTACTTTACTTGTATTCCAGCCCTCACAGAAATAACAAGGTTCACATTTGATTTCTAATACTCGTATTATCCGATGTGAAAATTGAAAAATGAAGTGAAATAAAATGGAAATGTACAGATTAAGGATTCAGTAGAGACTGGTTGGAGAGAATTATTAAACATTCTTTAGAAACGGTATATATTCATTATGTTTCAGTTTCTGTTATGGTATTGGTATTAGTGAATATATTGTTTCCATTTCTGTTATGGTTCTGGTATTTGATATAGTTATGTTTCCATTTCTGTTACTGTTTCTATACAGTTTCTGGGATTTTTACCGTTATTATACCATTTCTGATTCTGTTTCTATAATGGTACGAGTATTCCAGCCCTATTTTGTTTGTTTATTTCACCTATCGTTTCTCATTCTAATATCGTGGATTACTAGGGTTGGGCATTCAAATATCGATATTTAGCTATTATATCGGCTAAAAATATCCACATTCGTCCAAATACGAGTATTTGGTATCATTATAGATATTTCAAAAGTACATAGGTAGATGGGAAAGGGGTGGAGGTTCGAATATATCTGATGACGCCAAGGGACCGATATATACGGGATATCCATCAAAATATTGATACTGGCCTACAGCATAGTTATGAACGTCCATAACTAATGAAATGAGATGACGACATCATGGATTAATTGACATCTGAACACGGAGTGAGGGGTAAAATATGGTTTATGGTTATGGGTGGGTAAAGGCATGGAAACTGGGATATGTCTTATAGTTGGCTGTATCAAGAGCCGTAAGACATATACGTGATTAATTTTTCTCTCAAACGGAAAAATATTGTAATTCGATCCGTGAGTGAGAGTCTTTATAAATGTAATATTAGAAGATAGCTGCAAATATACAGGGTATAAATATACAAAATTAAAATTGCTTAATTTGCTTATAATTAGAGGAATTAATTTTCTAAACCTTTTTTATCTCACCTGAAAAATTTGTTTTACATATTAAGGATGTTTTGATACCACAACTACTTGTGCCTGAGAACAAAATAACTCATCATTGGGGCCATTGGGCAAAATCATTCTTTATATTCTATATAATCTGATACTTTTATATTGCATTCGAATTATCTAGAATGCAGTTCTTACTCTTCTATCTATTTTCAAAGACTTCGAAGAATTGATAGAGGAATAGAAACTGTATTTTGAACGATTGAAATGCAAATACAGTAAAATGAAGAAATGTTAGCAATATTTTTGTCAAATGGCCACTCAAGAGTGTAACATTATTTTGTGCTCAATATTATAATGTGAATGAGTATGGGCATATTCAGGTTGCTTTGAAAAACAATAAAAATAGCTTCAACTATGAGCTGAATATGACTTGCGTAGCTTTCACCCTCGTTCTCTCTGCACCGATCTTCATCTCAGAGAATTTCCTCTGCTATCACTCCAATATTAAGAATCAAAATTTATGAAAATGCAATATCATTACTTCCTCGCTTTTTCTATAGACGTGCAACAAACTGAATGTAACTATTTTTAATAACCAGTTATGCGATATTTCACACGCACCATCGACGAAAACACGTTCCTTTCAATTCAGCATTTGAAAAGATGCCTTTGCAAAAGTATTGCGCCACCTTGACAGATGATGTTTCAATTCGAGATCAAAACTAGCCCCTCATTAAGATTCGATAATAATAATAATAATGATCAGGAATGGGGGGGGGAGGAAGGAGGAGGAAACAAAGTGTGTATCGAACACGATAATTTTGGTCACATTGTGATACGAAACACTCATCTATTGCTATATCAAAGGGTAAACAGAAACACGTATAAAACGTATTGACATGAACTTCGCCATTATCCTTTTTCTTTTTTTTTATCCATTTCAACTACATAACAGGGTCGTTAAAAAGACTAGGCACTCGTTTACAACATAATGGTGTATACGATACCCTTATTACAGGGTGTCTGTTACGTTAAGTTCGTTTCGTGTAATGCGATATGTGTTTTATCTAGAGTACGTCAAGCTGCGATTTTACCGAAGGCAGTATAATATTTTTTTTCTTATTCATTTTTTCCCCTTTCAAATAATAATTAGAAGAGAGTTCGCGAGCAAGAAGGAAAAAATTGACTATCAAGCTGTCTGCTATTTGGCACTGAAGTGACATACGCATATCCCATCAATCCTAAAATCGAACTTGAATTAGCACAGATTCGAGAGATGTAACTGAAAGAGACATACTGAAAAAAAACCAGCTAAAAATTACCATCTCAAAAAGGCTGAAACATCGTAGTACATTCAAAATCGTTGATCAACTCTGCCAGCAATTTCTTACTATTAGAGGATCGATTATCAAGACGGTATAAACAACTTTTCTATCTGATAATAAATATTGGGAAGTATTATTTTGTACGACAAAATAATGTCTTTAGCACGACAAAATAGGTTGAACAAACAACAAAAAATACTACAATTTCACAACAGAAAAATACTCACAAACTACAGACCACTACATTAATGAAATGGGCAGAAAACACGCCTAAATATTTCATCCCCAACAAAAGTTTATCATTGAAAAATTTGGCAGTTTTTTTATATTTATGACTGAATTGTTCTTGATTAATTGCTGTAACTGTCATAAAAAATGAGCATACCTTAAGAGAGAGACTTCCAGTGGGCCAGTTCCTCAACAACGTCCTTGAGTTAGTTTCTAAATGGTCTAAGACACCAGATCCCATGTCACCCAACTGTATATATTTTGCAGAAATTCGGTCTCTCCCATTAGCACAGTGGACTGTGATTCAAATAAGATGTAGGTACATGTATTATAGGTTTGAAGGACATGTTCTTTCACGTCAAACAATTTGAAAGTACTTGCATGAAAGGAAGAATTTCTTTCACAAAAATTAGGCTAAATACCAGCTGAACTCAGCCATAAGAAAGCTGCTAATCGATGTTTATAGAATTTTGCTTGTGTCAAGTTATTGAAATATGGACCAAACTTGGTATATATTCTGACTGGAGAATATGTCATAGAAATTGTCATTGAAGAAACACGAGTGTGCTCTAGGAGATTAAGGAAAGAATCATTTGCGTTATGGTTCTGATGGTTGGCAAAACACTTTGAGTACATTTAGAAATCGAGTGAAAACTTGCTAAAAAATCTGTTTGAAATTACAATAGAGAAGTTGAATTTTGAGGTGGGCACTAATCTAATATTCATTTCCACATTCGTTCATGCATTTTTGTGCGCGATACATTCGAACAACAATTTAATTTCCATCAGTTTCGCGTATGTGCCGCTGTAAATCATATAAATTATATCCAAAGTTTGCTCAGTTTTGAGGCCTCTGTCAAAGCATTTTTAAAAGTGGCCGATGTACTGCATTTTAGAAAAGATAGAGCTATGTTTATTTTCGAGAAGGTCCTTCCAGAGAACCTGGAGAGCGTTGTAATCTCAATTTATTAAGACGACGAGTGTTCCAGACGAGAATTAAAGCAACACGTTTTACATTGGTTCTTATTGGTTTTCAGTTTGATGAACAGTTCAAATTTGATTTTAATAAATAATTAAGAGCTCATAATGCAAATATTTATAAAATAAGTGTTTACGTGATGGAAAGTTCAAAGAGTATTGAAGCAGATTGGTCGATGATAGCAGAATAGTACTAATTACAATCTGCTATCTGTCAAGTATAAGGGAGGAAAGAACGAAGATAGCACTCATAATTTTATTCTTTCAATAGCTTTCTACTCGACAAGTCGAGAACTCGGTTTCCAAACTGCCTTTACTCCAAAATTATAAAAATCAAGATAGTGGCGCCATTCGCTAGAGAAGTTCAAATAATACATGTTACAGCTGTTAGCCCACCCATATCTCGATTTTTCGCCTCCGTTTTCGGTGTTAGACGTGTCTAAATATATAACAAACACGATAGTGAATAACACCACAGCCTTTTTATTTCTTATTATGTCAGTAACTCCATACAAATTTTTTCATATTATTCAGTAAATTTTCTTTTTTTCTTTTTCAAACCAATTTCTTTGTAAATAAAACAAAAACATATGTACTTCATGTAACGGTTTTTGCAAGTACATTGCAAACAGCCGGCCCTTCGCATATTTCCAGTGGCAAAAGGAAAAAATTAAAATTCCCAAATGCCACTAGTCTATGACCTTGCCACACTTGTTCAAGTTTTTTGTTATTCGCGTGTATTGTGTCTGGTACAACGCGAGAAAAAAAAAATTACAAAAAAATTCTCAACTGCCCCTATTTCACAATCTTGGCAAATGTGAGTATTTCCACAGAGCGTATCATTGGTGGGAGGAGTAGGAAATGGCATGAGTCATTTTAGAAAATTTCCAGCGTGCTATTCAGATCAATAGAAATCGTTTATCGTCACTGTACCAGGTGCCGGTAATGTTTCTTTCAATTTCCTAAATTTTTACGTTTTGGACTAAGAGCAGTTTGGAAACTGGCTCCTCAATTTTCGCCCGCTGAATATTTTTTACTATTTATTAATGCAATTTTGTGTCATCGATCTTCGATCTTATCAATAAAATAAAAAAATGAATAAAAAAAAGGATGTTTCTTCAAATTGGAAATTTAGACTCGATTCCTCGAGCAGTTCAGAATTACTTTTAATATTCGATTCGAACAAACAACTCAATTAAACTATTAACAGAAATAAAAGAGGAAGCCATCCAAGAAGTTCTACATTACCCAACCGATATTCGATGAGGGCAAAAATGGAAAATCATCTTAAGGCGCCATTATGTTATGCCTTATTCAAACAACCGCAACAATGAAAAAAAAAAAAGTAGCAATAGGCACTCGGCAATCATAAGTGGAAGTTACACTACATTCGAAGCAAACCCAAAGTCTGTACGCATTTCTCAAGTGGTTACTTTTTACTGAAGATGCTTTTTAGGCGCCACCACATCGAAACCATCATTGACGTTTGTAAAAATGACTGTTTCAAAAGAAAACGAAAGAAAGAAAACAAAACAAAAAAAAAAAAAAGAAGAGGAAAAAATCTCTTACCCTTATTATTATAGGGCTATATACGTATATATTCGTGTACGAAAAACGGTTATATTTGTATTTGTTTAGATTAATGTAAACGTAAGATTCGTGGGAAAAGTGTTTTCGTAAAAATCATATTTCAGTCGAATATGGAGACGACGACGCGACGCAGTCCTTGCGACTCTTTCCTTTTTCCTACTTATATATATTTTTTTATCCTTTTTTCAACGTATGGATGACGTATTAAATTACGGGGGCACAGGACGTCGACGACAGTCGATGATAATGATAAGAGAGGAGGGCGGGGAGGATACGAGGGAGCTTGCAAAACGACGTCAATTATACACCCTCTCGACGCATACACGGCGAAGAAAAAAGGCGAATTAGCCCTTTAATTTTATCGCGTTTTTAAAGGGACGTAAAAAATTCGATTAGGGGGTAATTGTGACAAATAAACTTCTCTTTTTGTACGTGTGTGGCGTACGCCCGGCTCTTTCCCCTTTTTGTCCTTTTTTTTTTCCCTGTTTCCCTCGCTGATACAGTTTAAACGACGATTTGAGTGAAATTTGAATAATACTGGATAAACAATTATACACGTAGAATCGCATTTTTATTTCTCTTCGAAATCAGCCTGGTTTTTCAACAGTTGTCCGCTATGCTCTTCTTCGACAGAATTTTGGGTTTCAAGACAATACATGTATGTCTTACTCGCTAAAATACTCGTATATACATAATTTTCATTTTCTTTGTTGGGTAGATTCTTCAAACAAAGTCTCAAGTATCATACAAATTTTGGTCTTAAAATTACAAATCAAAAATACCGAAAATTAAGATTCTACTTGTGTCCTTCAAGTGGGATGACTTGGAGAAACTACCTAATGTTGGAATGATTCCATATCCAGCCGCGATCATATATCTCAAGTTTCAAACATTTTTCCAAAATAGCAAATGACCGTTTTTTATTGACTCTTTTTTCCACCTTCGACTTCATCATCTATCTTTTTTTTTCGCCCCTCGTGTGACAATTTCTCCGAAGGGTTGATTATAATCCTTGAAAAGGCCCGAGTTAATCTGGTCTCTGCTACCAGAAATTTAAAGATTTTTGTACAGTTTGAAAAACAAATATATAAATCCATTAAAATAGGGGAGGGTGGTTAGGTAGTCTGGTATTTTAGATGCAACTCACTTACACGTCACAGAAAGTGTACGGGACCGATGTAGTAAAGATGTTTGGCTATAGAAACCACGTTTATGTACAATCTTAAATTATAGTCTAGGAAAAATAAGAGATGAAAAGGAAAATATCGAAGAGAATAGGACTTTTGGCTATGGGTAGCTTTTATATTCCTAATAACCCAACTAAAAGTCGTCCCTCTTCAGGTGGTGAGCTAACCCCTCAGACGTGGATTGAAGAGGTCGGAACTGGTTTTTCGTTCGAAACTCTTTGATCATCTATTTTTCAACAAAAAAAAAAGTCAGCACAAAATTTTTCCTCGCCAAATATGCAAGAACTTTTATATAAGATATTTTTTTGGTATCTTCATCGGAAGCATAGATAGAATACTTTTAAAAATACACAATTTTCCAGGCCAGAAAATGAGGCTATGTCATGATTTCGTCAACTCGCAACAATTATTTTAAATTCTATGTGAAATATACCTACAATCAAAATGAACAAAGCCAGAATGTTCTTGATTATCGAGTAATTTTTCATTTATTTCACAATTTACAATTTATTCCTGCCGATGAACAGTGATATGCGAGATGAACTTGATTTTTCTCAAAAATTTACTTCAAGGGTTCTGCAGTTGTATAGATCGAGCCCTACCTACAGAAAAATACGTCCAAAAATACAATCGTTGTTGAAATAATAGACATAAAAGTCGAAGTGCTAGGCGAGAAGAGTATAAGACATGAAAGCGATCTTCTACTTTCATATGAAATTTGAAAAAAGCGTACATATCCCCCGCTTACAGAGCACTACTCATACGTAAAACGTAAAATAGCTTTTCTCATTACACGTAGCCTCTATTTTATTTTACGAGTAAAATATGTACATGTGAAAAGTGAAGTGTAATTTTACACTGTCTTAAGAGTATATACAGAAGACTTGAGGGGGTTTAATTGAATTTCAATACAATTTGATGGTACTCGAAGTACGTTCAGTTTTCCCTGCTGCAGCATTTCGATACAGGTAAACAAACCACACGAATCCATAACCAGTTTTCTAAACAGTTCTTGCTTTACCCTCAAATACATTACATGGATGGAACTATATCTCGCACCCAGTTCATCACTCATGCTCCGAATAATTCAAATCGATTAAATTCGGTGCATTTTATATCGCTGTAAAATTGTCTATTCTCCATTAATTTATATTTCAACAGTTCAAGGGACGAAATTATAGAGCTCTTATATAATATAGTGTTCGTAGAAAATGAATGGATTTCAAAAGAGTGCCACACAAGCAAGAAAGGAACGTTCGACGGCTTAGGTAATTCGATATTAAAATATTTCGAAACAATACAGGGGAACGCGTATATTGAATAAACTGATGAGGGCTTGATATGCCTACCTACAACATTTTAGTCTGGTACTCCTCTATAGAAATGTAATCTACACCGTCTTTTACATGGTAAACAAAACGAGAGCAGAAAAAAAAAGAAAGAGGTTTGCAGAAATCCCTGCTGCGTTTGTTATACACTGCTCGGTATGCAGCTTGTATATTGTTTTCAGTTTTCTAAATTATTTGTTCAGCTGAAGCTGCCCGGTTTTGTGGGGGGTAATCCAAATCGATGCCTCGAAATGGACCGGAATGTGGTCGTAGGAAGGTTGGGCGAGTGCAGTCGAAATTAATATCTTCAATGGTTTATTAGCCACTGTTCAAGATTAACGAATACAATTTAAGCAGATCACGTCATTTGGAAAAAGATTGTAAAAAAAAACCGATTGGACGAACCACTAGACGATGGAGACGTGCCAAGAGAGTAGGACAAATCATAGTTTGCCAAGTATTCAGACGGATCATCAAGCCCTGATATATTTTCAGAAAGATGATGAAGCCACTTCTCGAAGAACCAGCAGGGTGAGGCTTTATATGAACAATTTTGATATCCAAGGCATCGAACGTATTCCTGGAAAGCAAAATGTTGCACCTAATGCACTATCTTGCTATTTCGCCATTCTGAATGGGTCGAAGGACATATCGCTCATTTAATTCAACAACGTCACAACTTATGTTAAATATATGAAAATAAAATTTTTTTATGTCTGGTTCAAGATGGTATAACTTTTCAAGAAAATTGAAAATTTTGAGATGAGACGTTGTTGTATTAAATGAGCGATATGACCAATCCATTTGTAATACTTATTGATGATGACAGACATGGTGGAAACTCTCTTGAACCAATAATGAGAAATACGCGAGTATGTCAGATCTTCAAAAGCGATGTCCAGAAGTTCGAATACACCTTCGAATTCGGTCTACCTTTCCAAGCTCAAATCCGTCAGTTCTCCACAACAAATTCAATTAAATTTATCGTCAAGACATCGTTGGAATTAATTTCGACTTTTCCACTAATAGCCGCATATATACCCTCGATGCCACTTTTCCAACCACCTATAGATATAATAAATTAGCAACGAAATCGCTTTCGATAGGTGTACCTCGTGTAGACTATAGCTGTCGACGTGCAATCTTATTCACACAATATCATCGGACAATCGAGAAACAATTTTTTGAAAGCTGTCTACAAAAGGGGTAGTCGCAAGTTTTTTTTTTTTTAACCTTCTCTTTCCTCGTGACAGACGTATCCGATCCGCCTACACAGCAAACAAAATACGACAAATAGTGAAAGAGTCTTATACATAGTGTGCTATAAACACACGAACGAGGACATTTATTCGAGCAGAGAGAAAAAGAGAGAGAAACAAAACATGCTTCTGGTTGTTTAGGAGGACATTTTATAAGGCGGAATACGTTAAGTCAGAATTAAGAATGCGAGGTGGAGTAGGTCTGATGTGTTTACTCACCAGCTAGAGCGAAGCCTAAAATTAAGGTACGCTTGACGAGCGAATGTTTAGATTGTTATTGGCTTCTATCGGCCAGTACCTACTCTTTTATACGAGTTTTTTTTTTCTTTTTTTTTTTTTTTTTCAACTACTAAATTTTACACGTTACAGTCTATAGAGTTTTGTGCGAGTGTTTTTTTTTTTTTTTTCCAACACTCCGTATAACTCCCTCCGCAACCACCACCTATATATAACCAGTCGAATAAACTCGGTAGCTTGACATTATAATCTCTCGGTGTTATAATGATGTTGTCACTTTGTTACGATAATAACCAGACAGAACAGATCTACTCGCATATTTTGAACGCTCTTATAGTTTCAAACATATCTATATGTTTACGTCATGGTTGCAGCATATTAAGTTTTTTATTTGAATCGCAGATGCTTCTTCAATTATAACAGGTATGTGGCGTTACCAATTAAAAAGAGGACCACTTTGTACGTCAGATTTTATTGGCAAATGGTGAAAAAAAAAAGAAAAAAAGAAGGAGATTGGTTTTGAAATGCTAATCTTAAATGCTCATAGTATAGCTGCTAGCTTGTTGGAATTTATTTTTGAAATCGATTTCCTCATTCTAAAAAAAAAAAAAACAGCTATTTCTTGGGTTTTTCAATTTTGAGCATCAATGGAACGGGGTGTAGATCATCTCTTAGAATCTGTTAGCCCTGCATGAGGAATCGACTCTCAGAATCGGTAAAATTAGAATCGATATCAATTTTCAAAGAATGCGAATTTCATTTTTTTTTTTGTTTTTAATATTATTTCAAACAAGTTGAAAAGGTTTTTGTCTTCTCATATCTTGCCTCTCTTTTGTACGAGTATTACCAGACCATCCATATTTATGTGAATAAAAAATTAACCCACACCTGGGTAGAAAATTAATACTAGCAGATACCTGTTTACTCAAAAAGTCTTCTCGATTCCAGCTACTTTTCTCACAGATGAAAATAAATATATGTATAATATCTGCTAAGAAAAATTGTCTCAGTCCAAAGAGGGCTGACAAACTTTTACTTCAGTATGAAAATGAATAAATCAATGTTGAAAGATTACAGCATTCAGACGAATATAAATGCAATATAATTTTCTGTTCAATTTTTTCCCTCCGCTATTAGTGTTTTCAAATTGATTCTGATATTAGGTATGAAATCCCAAATAAAATTAGACTCGATTCTGAAATATGATTTTGAAAAATGAGTCGGAGAATCTGGTAAGAAATGACGGCATCGTTAAATAGCCCAGCACGAGAGGTAGGCTACTAACTGCACTAAAAGCATTCTACATGGGCGATCCCCCCCACAACAAATATTATTGTTATTGTATCGTCTTTCATGTAAGTGATCGTTTATATGCGTATTCATCTCCGTTGATTTTTCTCTGGCGAAGAGAACGGCTTAATATATCTAGAACTATACCATCTTCGAATAAAGTTAAATTAGAACCAAGTTCCTTGGCGATCAAAATAATTAAAATCTATTATTTCACAGATTTCGTCACAGAAGAAAAATTGGATTCTACTTGAAAGATTATCACAAGCGAAATTATTAAATCAGCGAACTTGTGCCCCAATCCGATTGCACCAACAAAAGCGGATAGAAACGCTTCACTCCAACTGAACGACCAAAAAAATTTCAACTGGCATGAAGAACGAGACATTTCGTAGCTCAGGAATGGGCGAAGTAGGTATATATAAATGAAATAAAGAAGAATAGACGTTCGTGATGATATCCTTTTCAAAATAGCTTCCTATCATAATTGAGTGCGCTCGAGAGCTCGTATTGCTCACTCAATTAATAATCAAAGGTAACACATACCAGCGTGTGTTCAAGATTGTGGTCAGACATGGACATCGAGACGATTGAAATTTTAAAAGCAATGAAAGAAGACAACATGCACTCGTATAGCAGCAAGACAAAAAAAGAAAACTATACAGGAACAAGTTGGCGTTTAAACCGAACGACTTCGTCGGCAAACTCTACAGAGAGTAATTAATATCAAAGTGGTCCATCATCTGTTAATAATTTGGACTTGTGCGATTGAAATTCGATCGCTGAATGGAAAAAAGACTTGAAGCTTGTTTTTGATTTTTCCCTTTCGTTTTGCTACATGTACATATATCTGATTTTAAAGTTCATTCGGCGTGCAGTGAAGCACAAGCGCCAACCTCAAGCAACATCGAAAGTGGCTATACATGCACTAGTAGTAGCACTCGATTTCTTCGACATCATCTATTTTGAAATTTTTTTCTATTTATTATTTTTGGCCATTATGTAGCTGCTTTCGTTAAATCTTCAGGCGCTGATAACAACCCACTCATTTTGCATTTGCAGCACTATGTCAACCAAATACCAGTACTGGCAGTATACTGCACTGCGCAGGAAAAAATGAATAATACCAAATTTTTCAATTTTTCTATGAGCAAAATTAACAAGTTGAAAGATTCTAGTATGAATCACAACGAAAAAGTAAAAATTTTACAATTTCAAGTTCCCGAAGAAAAACCAAAATGCTGTCTTTTTATAATGTGACTGAGTTGTGACATTACGCACTTCTTAAACGAATTAGACCATAGCAATCGAAAGATTGTTGCTACATTTCCACTGGCTGACGAATTTACATTGGGCTACAGCCACTCATTTAACAGAAGTTCAGCACTGCGAAGCAGAAGGTCTCCATCCTAAGCAGTATAGCAGACAACGTTTCAAACTTCCAAGGCAATTAAAAGATGGAAAAACGATTCGCTCAAAAATTAGCGGACAACACTAGCTCCAACTGAGGCGTCCTCTGACCAATTTTATTTTTACCTAATTGGTATTCAATTTTCATTATTTTAGTCTATATTTTTTTTTGATACCAACAAATTTTTGTAACTCTTTCCAAATCTTTTGCCAAGTGGGAGATTTCCAAGAGGTGGAGCTACGTGGACTTTATACGACTAAATAAGACTATGTTTGAGGATGAGAAATTATTATTATTATTATTATTATTATTATTTTGAAATCTTAGAAATCTTCTAAAATGAGAAGAGAAGATTGAAATCTCAAACATAATAATTATAAGTAATTTAAAGTTGATTTTATTTTTGTTTTTGTTGAACTCTGTAGCTGGTTTATGTTATACGTTTTGATCATTGATCGTGTCTAAGTTTTGGTTTTGGTTTTTGGTTTTAAAACTTCGCAGGAGGGTGTTGTGTTGGCAAGGTTCGTCAGAACCAACATTTAGCCACTCTCCGTATTTTCGTCGGCAGAAAGCCAAAATAATATCATGTTTGTTTATTTTCGTCAACCCAAGTTCCAGTTACCTTAACTTCTCGCAGTTTCTGTTGTTATTCTGTTTTCTCTCGTTTTTATTAAATGGTCAAAAAGTATTCTTTCGTGAGTTTTTTTTTTAATACTCGTAATTCAATAATACGTTCAAAATCGAATCGCTATGTTAGCCGCCTTCACACCCATCACTATGCTGAAGCTGTCACTCTTCTTGCGGCATCGCGAGAAACACTATAGCTGGACCTCATAAAACTAAATTAATCGAGGCCACTTTTAACCATCTATTATACCTCTAAATTATTTGCTCGTTATTAATATTCAAAATTCGCTTTGTTTGTTTCCTTTGAAATGTATTGGTAAATGTTGATTGTTTAAACAGTTCTAAATAAACGGTTTACAAAAAAAAAAACTTTTTTTCAACGCGTCAAAACTATAGCTTATTATTTCCATTAGGTGTATTTTAAAGGATGAAAAAAAGTGGAAGCCATTCGCCAGTGACGAAATAGAAATTCAAGAGCGACATTTTACAACTGTTGCTACCAAAATGAAGAATCGGGTAAATGGATGAGAAGACGCGAAGAAAAAAAATAAATCGGAGACAACAAATTGATGGCCACCGACAACGTAGAGCATTAAAAATCCTCGAATGAGCGTACAAACTACTTGAGAGGGAAGACACCGTTAAAATAACAATCAATTACAGAAAGATGGTCTCGAGGGTAGAGGAGAGAGAAAAACAAAGTTAAATTTACTCTGTGCCTCCTCAAAACGGCTATTGAAATAGGTGATTTGGGAAGTATATATGCATACAAAGAAAAACTCTGGCAACAGTGCAAATAAACAAACTGTTTGTCAAATATAGAGTTTCGTATCTACCTACATGGTTGAATGAGTTACCTGGTATACTTATACTTTTTTTTTTTTTCACCACTTTTGATAATCATGAACGATGTTTGATTGTTTAAAGATGCCTGGCGTATAGAAGTTGTTACAGTAGTCTAGAAGAAAATGATTTTAAATAAGAGATGAAACTATAGAATTGAAATATTCACTGGATGGATGAGCCAGCTAATTTTTTCCATAATTCTAAAGGAGATGAATTATTTGTATTGTAGCTTGGACTGAATGAAAAAGAAGGACTGCGAATGTTGCAGGAAAATATTTTTAGGGTTAAAAACAAAAAAGTTGAAAGAAACTTGAAATAGGTTTAAGTATTTGTAAAACACCAGTAAAATACACATCGAGGGAAATTAATGTTAATAATTACAAACAGTAGGTAGGTATGTACGGTCAAGCTGTCTTCACAACCACCACCTATACTGTAATCGTTTGAAAACTATAATTCTAGCTCATTTAATTTCCCATATATATACCTCTACCGCTTGTATCGAAAATTACTCAACCCTTCGATATTTCTTCTTGCTTCGATTAACCCTATTCGTACTTGATTCTTGAGCGCACTCATTCGACTATATACTACCACAGCCCCCTCCTCCATTGGCCCCCGAAAACATTGCCTTTAAACCGCAGCCCGTTTACATGGCACATTAGTTCAAGTTTTTTCAACTTCCTGAAATTAGAAGAAATAAAAGGAGGTGGATAGGAAAAAAAAAAAAGAAGGAAAAAACCCTCCAAAATTATAAAGTATCTCCTCTGATCGATGACTGACATCCTTTGCTTTGGTGTTAAATAGCGTTAAACGTTTGCCACCTGACATCTTGTCCATCGACTGATAAATATATTGTAGGAAAGAAGGAGAAAAAAAAAACGGTGTATAATTTCCACTCCCTACAGGGAGTTATAAATGTCCTTCAACTACTACTTCAAGGAAAGAGAAGAGCGAAAGAGTGAGCTAGTCATAATGTACTTGGTACGAAATGCAGACAGAGAGGCGAAAACCACGGTTTAAAGGCGGTATATTTGATAGGAATTACGATTCATTAGGCAGACGATGTAATTGGATATTATTCTATAGAAGTTCATAAGCTACGAGAGAGAATACATGTACTTCGTATACGTATTATTTCGTTATTCAATTTTGTAAATGGGGCCTTTGAAAAAAAGCCAAAGCCAGCCACTACTTGACGTAGAGGAAATGTTAGTCGATCCGCATACTGGTACGCTTATAAAAATGTTGACGAAAATCTGATCGTTACTATTACGAGTATTAATACGAGTATGTTTCATTGAGATTTTATAACCTCATAATGCTAGAATTTTTGTTTTTACTCTACAACTGCTACTCTGAATTTCCTAAAGTAGCTGTCATGGGTTCGACTTGGCACTCTGGAGTTGTTCTCAGTTCGATTTGCTCGGGTCGTACCCTAGTTTGGTGTTCGAATTGAATTGGGTACGTCATGCGCTGATATCTAGGGTAGAAAATTTCCACCCAACTCGAGTCCGGTACCGTCAAACGGGGTGACTTTACATTCAAGGGGCGACTTTACCCACTTCGTTTTAGCCCAATAAATAAATTGCCAGGCAAAAATTAAAACCAAAATACGATTTGGATCGAAGCAGGTAGAAGGAGGAAAAGAAAAAAAAGATCGCCGCCCCTACCTCACTTCACCCAGTAACAGAACAAGAAAATGAAGAGGCAATATGGTTTTTTTGCTTTTTCTTATTCGTCTTTTCTTTCTAACCACAATCACTCAAAATATTCAGATCGGTTTCACACGGTTGAAGTTGGTACTTGACTAGTTTCTTCTCAATCGTATGTCTGAGTACAAACATCCTCAAATTTTGCCTCCCCACCCATCAATAACCCGTCAATTACAAATTGATGGGTAAAGTCGCCCCATTGAGGGGTGACTTTACACAAATTTTTTGAAAAATCATAAAAATAGAAGGAAGGCTGCAAACTCAAACTTTTTTTTACAATTGTGTTGAGAAATGTTAGACCTAAATTTTAAAACCAAATTCACTTCAATAGCTTCAAAATTGGAAGAGTTATTAAAGGACAAAGTTGAAAAACATAAAAAAAAGTGTGTAAAGTCGCCCCATTCGACGGTATATGGTTTTGGGTTTTGTTCATGTTCGGCGGGAATTGAAGTCAATTGAAGAAAGAGGGGGGGGGGGAAATATCGGTGACGCCAATGTCCTTTCTATTTGACCCAATAGGTACTTTCAACCCAGTGGAAACCTCGAGGGTTTCAAAGATGAACACAATGTATTTATATGTAGAGTAAACCCCGAGCAAAACACTGTTTGGTGGTGAATGGAACTAAAGCTTACATAAGTGCATTTACTTCGAAGGCACGTTTCTAACTGGTATCGCGTGCTCAAGAATTGATCGTGTTTCTAAATTCGAATGAATTTTTGATGAAAACTACTCGCAGCCAGTTCTCAGATAACACACGGGGCGAGGGGTATGGGGGAGAATTGACTAATACCGGTTTTTCGTTTGCTAAATACAAAATCTGTTATGATGAATTAACCTATATGGAGTACAACTTTATTAGGAAGACAGATTTGTCTTCCAATAAGGAGTGAATGAATACCTATACGACAAAAAAAATTATAACATATCAAATAGCGCCAATATCAGAAAAAAGTATAAGCAAATTATTTATACTCGAAGAACTAACATCTTTCGCATTTGATTGTGTGGTTTTTTTGTTTTTTTCGAGGTTATATAATTTAACCAAAAAAAAAAAAGTAAAGCAGGACTGGAACCGGGGGCTAGTAGTTTGGCGTCTGTATTTGGCGGTCATTGCCGGTATTATTGGTTGGATATCAATTTGAGCAAGATCTTTAAACTGATTTGCGGAATTGAAAGACAACGCGAAACTGTCCACCTGGAATATATTTCCTTTTCTTTTTTCTGAATGAGTATTTTTGTAGTCGTTGCGTGCAGACACAAATAGATGCTAGACAACCATTTATACTTATTTACCTCCTAACCCTCGAAAATGGTTTTTAGACAATATCGTACTACACCATTGCAGTTTGGATCGTATCACATTACAATTCAACTGCTCTTTCTTTTATCTTTTTTTGCCTTTGGTTTTCGTACATTTATAATAGTCTCGCGTACCTAACATACTGCCGCCAATAATATTCTATCTAGAAGTAAATCAACCGAAAATTTTGACAAATTTTTAATTTTCATTTCGTTCCTCCTCTGTTTCCGAAATTTTTACCGAAAAAAACTTTCGGATGAATGGATTTCAGACTGATCGCTCGTTGTTGTATAGAAGTGTAGAGCTGGTTTATTGAAACCAAAACCTGCTGAAAAGGCATTCTCTTTCATTTTGGTTGAATGAGAAGAGCAGTCACTTCCTGTCTGGATTGTATTTTTACCGAGATTCACGAAAACATGTAGCATTATAGGTGTGCCACTGTAAATTATATGAACATTTTCAAATCAACTCTGAGATTTGCAGGCCAGCAATTCTCAATATATTTTGAAGGCAGCTACATATAAAGTTTCAAGATGAACACTACTTATCTGCTCGAATTCTTTCTGCAATAAGTGCATATATTTGTGATGTATGAGAGGGCTACGTCACACAATAACTGATAATAAATTGCGTCGATCAAATAAAATACGATGAAAGAAGACAGTTTCAGTTTCGTTTTGTTTTCCAATGTATACATTTTCTCTCGTCAACACATTTTTTTATACAAATATGAAGTCCTGGCTATTTTTTCACTAATAATTATACCTTGTTCTTTTTATTTCAATTTTGGTTTGCCTATTTACAATAACTTGTCATTGATGTCTTTCTTAGTATAACTGTAAGTACTCCATGATGTCTCATTATTTCTACAAGGTGATTATTCAAATTATCATGTGTGTATAATTTCAAAGGAATAAGATGGAGGAGAGGTGAGATGAGGGTTGTAACGAGATGATGTGATTCCAGGTAACAATTGTTTTACACATATCAAAATCCAGGTCTGCACGAGGTCAGATATTTAAGAGGGTTATTGGTGGCTCTTGAGAATACATTTTACATTTTATTTTTTTATACATTTTTTTTACCAGTTGCGAATTTCAAATACCACATATTATATTATTATTATTTATTTATTTATTTATTTACTTTTTGTTATTGCTGTTATTGTTGTACTGTTGTTATTGTTGTTAGTTCTTTCTGGTTCTCTTTCATTTTTGTTTGTTTCTACTGTATTATTTTATAAGCGATTAATCTTGCATTGATAATAATAATCCCCTCCACCCTCGCCCCAGTGGGCATGTGGGGGGTATGTACCATATGTCATATTATTTACATTATTATTAAACGATTTCTGATTCTGCTTATAATTTGATTTCTGTATTGAATTGTTAATGAGAGGGGAGGGGATGAACGTAAATTCTGACTTGAAATTTTTTTTAATTTTTATGCAGCAATGCGGTTTTTAAATCCATTGAAAAAGTGATTTCTGAGGCCCACATAAAAATACATAATATAGCTTCAAAAATCAAAAATTCAAGAAAACCATACGAACTTTCGATAAGATCACAAAATAGGGAATGAATGTTGAAAATTTCATGAGAATTTCGAGTCTTTCTATCAAACACATGTACACTCGTACTCTGTATATTTCGAGTCACTCCAGCGATTTAAAATTGACATAAAAAATTCATCACGCATTCTCACTCTCGGCAAACACAATATTTTTACACTGTAGTTTTGTAAATAGCGTCCACTTCAAAGAATATCTATCCAGCGGGGCTCGACCTTAATTTTGGCAAATGGAAAAACCTGAAAGCGTTCTCCAAGACGCGGATAAAGTAATTCCATTAAATACGCCTGCACGAAAATCCCTCATTCGACGGAATTGTTCGTCGAGGCCCTTCAAAAACAGTTTAACAGCACATCGCTTTTCGGGTCGTTTATTATTTACAGTTTGACGCGCTGCGAAAATCGCCGAAAAAAGGCCATTTTCGAGTTGGGTCGAGGGCTTTGTAAATATAATCATCGTCGAACGCTTATCCGTTTTTAATTGTTCGAAACGGTTTTCGTTGCACTTTTTCTTCTTTTTTTTTTTATTTTTAGAAGCAGCCAAGTACGAGTAGGTACATACATGTATATTCAGCCGACCTGCGCGGAGAGACCCGAGAGTTCGCGTATGTTTTGGGAATTTTTTAGAGGAATGATTGACTTTTTTACTACAGATGTAGGATTTTGCTAAGGGAGGGACGAGAGCAAGAAACCAATAAGGCATTTCGGATCTACACCTCCGTCGCAATACTTCCAAAAACTGGAAACACTCTATTTCCATTTCATGAGAAGCATATATGTTCCATGTGATTCTGTGGTCCCTCGATTAAAATGGTTTGAAAAACTTTTCCGTAGGGGGAGAAAAGGTGAAAGAGGTAATCTTATATTCTGCGAGTTTCACAGAATATTTCGATTCGTATTATCATTGGCCTAAGCTCAAACCCAGCTAAGTCCTGAATAAAACTGAAAAAATTTTACACTTATGCTGGTAGTATGTAGGACGAAGGGTTAATCGAAGCAAGAAAAAATATAGAAGAGTTGAGTAATTTTAGATACAAGCGGTAGAGGTATATATATGGGAAATTATATGAGCTAGAATTATAGTTTTCAAACGATTACAGTAGGGGAGGGTCGGGCAATAGGAACCAATTTTTTTTCTAATCTTGTATTTCAGCAACTATTATACTTAGAAACCTGAATTTGGTTTCATTTTAAAGAAAAAACCCTCCTCTTTCCATCAACATATAGTAGTAGGCTATACGAGACTTTTTTTACTATGAAAATTTAATATTCAAACCCTTCCTATTTTGAACTATTTCTAAAATGCCCGGGCAATAGGAACCATTGTTGGTTAAAAATGTGTATTTCAGGAACTATTAATATACTTAGAAACCTAAATTTGATTTCATTTTGAAGAAAAAACCCTCCTCTATCCATTAGCATACAGTAGTAGGCTATACAAGACATTTTTTCACCCTGAAAATTGAATATTCTAAGCCTTCCTTTTTTGAACTATTTCTAAAATGCCCGGGCAATAGGAACCAGGTACCCGGACAATAGGAACCATGTTTAATTTTCTGTTTTTATGACCGAAATAACTTCCCAATCTGCAAAAATCTGCAATGTGACGCACATGTTGAGGAGAAATGTGACTTTTGTGACACTGATGTGACCTATAATTTTTCCAGTGGGTCACATCAGTGTGCAATTACAAAAATACAAATTCATAATTCAAATTAATCATTGGTTCCCATTGCCCGGTTCCCATTGCCCGGAAATAGATGGCTGCAAAATTATATTGTTATCAAGTTTAAAACAAAGTAAACGAAAAAACATTTAATCAACATGGCAAAGTGATAAAATCTGGAATAAAACAAGACGTAGCGCGCATTTCCATCTATTGCCAGTAAAAAATGATTTTGGTTTGAATTTTTTCGTTTTAACGAATTAAACATACACATATCGAGTTCATTCATACAAAAAAAAAAAAATTGGGCAACGAAAACTTTTTTTGCTGCAAAGTGTGGCGGACCTGAAGCACTATTAACGCAGTATTGCGGTTTTTGTTGGACAGTTAGTAGGGAAGTAATGGAGGTGGTTCCTATTGCCCGGTGGTTCCCATTGCCCGACCCTCCCCTATAGGTGGTGGTTGTGAAGACAACTTGACAGTACATTAGATGAATCTGATTTTTTTAAAACACAGAATTCAAGATCAACGGCGCATTCAAAAAGATGATGTGGAAATTGTTCCACTTCAAGGTGCGATTAAACATATTATAGTATTGCAAGGCCACGAAAGTCAACGTTCTGTTATCAACTTGGCTTGAGCGTGTCTGACAGATCTTGAAAGCCAGCCGACAGCTGAAATCCAAAAGCCAAAACTTTAGGTTTTCGCAACTTTTGGCCACAATAACTTACTTTTGGCTCTCAACAAGAGTGCTCTGATTCTTATCTCTTTCGTCAATCTGGTCATTCAGAAGTTCGTTTTTCATAATTTCGTGTTTGGAGAAATCAAGATGGCAGACAAACAAGAGAAATTGCAAAAGATAAGTACGGGAAAATTGGTAAGGATAGTAACACCATATTATACGAGTACCATTCGCAAATAGCACATTGAAGAAAGAGAGGTGAGCAGTTTTTGCACTTAATAATTCTCATCTGAAATTTGGTACCTACTCGGAAATTTTGTGATTTGTAGTCACTGAAGGAGCTATATTTGTAGTTACGAACAAGGAATACCTTTCTTAAACAATACAAAAACAGAATTTGTGAGTAACTTGAATGCCATATGACGATGGCATCTTATGTACTCGTAGCTATACTAAGCTTGACAACAAGCATCTGCACCTTTCGATTAAAAAAAGAATCTAATCCTTAAATGAACTATACGAGTATCTACGAAAAAATAAGTTAAAGCAAAAATGTATTTCAAAAAAAGGCGGGAAAATTCCTCGCTACCACAATAAACGAGTAGAAACCAGCTCACATTTCGTCACTCTAGAAATGGGCTACCGAAGCACCTATCCAAACTAGTGCCTATAGTGTATCAGATCGGCCAATATGCTTTAGACTGTATACTTTTGTCTATTACATAGCTAGCCGACATTAAACGTTCTTCGAGCGCCACCTCATTCCATTTCGGACAAATTATCGTCTAACGTTATCCGGAACCGGTAATTATAATTTACAACTCAATAAAAAGAAATATCAATCTTTCTCCTTTCTTATCGAATGAAAGTGTGCGTGCGCTCGGTTCGTTTTTTTTTCTTTCTTTCTTTCTTTCTTTCCATTTCATTTCTCGTTTATCGTATCCAAATTTAAAAAAAAAATAGAATAAAATACAAACGGTTCATCAACTAAATTATCGGTCCAGTAAGCTATATTATATCTTTACAAAATCATCAATCAGCTATCATTACTAACGGGTGGAAAGATCTTTTGTTCTGCTGTTGAGAGCAATCACCCTCTGCCATGGCGTATACTAGGAGCCATCCAGATATATATATATATATATATATTTTTATCTCCTAGTGTAAAATGAAACTAATGGATACAATTTCAGCAGCACAGACGATGCTTGGTGCGAGGCGGACAGAGAAGGTATAAAGACAAAGTAGAAGCTACGAAAAAAAAAAAAAAAGAGAGAGAAGAAAAAAAGAGGCCTTAGTTGATTTAAAGAACCGGATAAGTTATTATTAAGAAGCACTTAACTCGTTCATTGAATGATAGACCGTAACAAAATAGAAGGAAAAAAACTGCAGGTTTTTAGGCAAGGCGTGCCGAATAGGGATCCGTGAACGACTGAAAGGCGTGTCTTTCCGAATGTAAACGTGTGTTCATGACACTACTGGTTCTTTACCCCTTATACAAAGCTATGTTTATAGCGAGAGGTTTGATAAGAGTTTTCGATTTAAAAAAAAAAGTGTTGAACATTTTATTTTCAACCGAGAAAATCAAAGAGCTATTGGTTCAGTCGATTCATTGTGGAAGCTAAAAGCGAAATTGAATTTTTTTTAGAGGTACAAATTTTATAATATTATAAAAATAAATTTCAATCCTTCCTTTGACAGACTAACCTAGGTTGTTTCAAACCAGGATGGATCCAAAAAGGAGAAAATTAGACTCTCCCTCCAATGGCATACTTGGCTTTATATTCTGAGAGGAAGTCAAAGAAAACTGATGAAATGAAGGTAAATCGAGAACCAAAGCCATTATTCTCACTCAATACACTTCAATATAGACTCATCTACCACCTTTGAGCTACTAAAAAAATTTCCAGGTTTTTTATGCCATTTTATATGACAGTTCTATGGAAAAATAATTATCGATATTGAGTCCATATTTTTCATCGATAATGAATATTTCGACTTCTTGACATCACTGAATAATGAGAGAGTTTGAAAAGGACCACCTCGCTTCTAGGCGTGAAAAAGAGGGTTGTCAAGGCAGAACAATATTTTCTTTAAATCATCCATTCGATCATCCAAAACAAATCCCACCCAAGTGCCAAGTAACTAGGTAAATAACTTTCTATCCATCGCATCAATTCTCCGGTGACAATCAGCTCCATTTTCGTCATCTTCGGTTGAAATGGGAGAGAGAAAGGTGTTCAATTATTAAAATTTCGATTCGGCGACAAACGTAGAGTGTTAACAGAACGTCGGCCGCTGGTGTTGCAGCGATGTCGCATCAACGACGGGGGTGCAGCAACACCAAATTTTCATTCTTTTGATGTGAAAAGTCGACGCGCAAACATTTTCGTCGGCTGTCTTGATCTTTTCTTCGGCAAAAGAAAGTAATTTACCACCGACGCCCTCTTGTCCGCGAGCACAAAGGCAGAGACAGACGCCTTTTCTAAACCAACCCCTTCGTAAATTTCTTGGGCGTTAAAGCTACCGATTATCGCACCCCTACACCCCCTCCTCATCTTGAGTAATTGAGTAACATTAACGCGTATGGTTTCCAACCCAAGTTTCCTTTATTTTCTTGTTTTTGTCCTTTTTTTTCTCTCTCCCACTATAATTTCCAGTTTCGACTTTTTTTCGTCGATGTCTTTGCACCTATCCTATTTTCCCCTAAAAAATTCGAATTTTAAAGAAACAATAAAGAAAACATGAAAATACTGCGATCGTTTTCTGATTGATTCTCCCCTCCCTTACTCCCTTCCAAGTTTACCGACTAAAAATACAATTAAAAAATCTACGTGATCCTCCCATCAGAAATTAACTTGAAAGTCAACAATCTGAAACCAAGTAAAGCTTCAGGAAATGACGGAATCACGAACGAACAGATAAAACAGAAAGCGCGAACCTTTGTTAAGGCAATAACTATCCTATTCAAAGAAATTATAATAGCAGGTACAGTCCCTGAAGAATGGAAGAGATCGGACATGATACTTCTATGTAAAAAAGGTAACAGGCATTGTAGGTACCAAAAACTATCGCCCAATTAGCTTAAGACCCAATTATCTAAAATTTTTTCAAAAGCGATAGAACTGAGGATTAAAAAAATTCTCCAATTCCATCAACCCCCAGAACAGGCTGAATTCAGGCGAAACTATTCTACAATTGACCACCTTCATACAATTAATCAAATTCTAGAAAAAACACACGACTACAGACTAGGAACCTGTGTTGCGTTCATCGATCAAAACAAAAAGCTTTTGATTCGGTAAATTAGGTACGACTATATTCTAAAAGCATTGCAAAATCAAGTAGCAGGAACACGAATAATTAAAATTATCAAAGATATGCACGAGTATATTCTAATTTAAGAAGTAGAATTAACACCAGCAATACCAGGTTTTACTCGATTACTCGAAGGACCAGGTGGTGTCATATATGACACCACAAGAGTAACCACAAAAGGACCCTGTGGCGTCGTATGACACAAGTCAGGGGTTCTCAAAATATTGGTCCTCTCAGAAATCCATCCCAAAATTTTGAATGGTGTCGTATGTATGACACCAACTGGTACTATTACTGTTAAATCGGACAAAACAGGCCCATACTTTCGAATGAGAAAAAGAGTCCGCCAGGGAGACCCACTCTCTCCCATTCTGCTCAACTGCGTACTGGAGGTGATCTTTATGGAGGACTATTATGGGAGAAAAAAGGTTAGCACATGAATGGAATGAAAATCTAAATTCTCAGATTTTCAGATGATGAGACCGCATCGTTAGCAGCAGACTCCTTCTCCAAACTGTATATATGAAATGGTAAAAAGTTCAAAATCCGAATATCTTTATAGTTAAAACAAATTATTAATTTTCCAAAACATTCATTTTATAAATATCCATGAAGAAATATAAGAGAATGTGATTATTAACTTCATCCCATCAATGCCACCACCCCCGCAATCCGATTGCATGACCAGTTCAAATATACGTTTCGATTGTTTACATTAACGCGGATTGAAGTACCCACTCGATCAAACGCTCGCAAAGGACGACCAGCAAATGAAAAAGTGGTCAACGAAAACAGGGAGGGGTGAGTGAATGCGTGAATGTGAAAGAGAGCGAGGCCAGAAGAGATAGAATGGGCCAGCGATATGAAAGTGCTTATAATCGTATATGTGGCACTTTAATAAAAGGATATCGCGTGAGAAACGAAATAAAAGGCGAGATCGAATTTTAATTTACAAAATGCACGAACGGATTCGAATTTGGTGAGATTTTCGCGATTAATAAAATATGAAGCGATAATTTTTCAAATTCTACTGCCCCATTCACGCCTGACATTGCAAAAAGTGGGTGCCACATATTATGCGTGTAGACCTGAAAGTAGACGTTTCTTAATGGAAGGGTCTGAAGATTCGTATTATTTTTAAGCGTGTGCAATATGTATGTGCGAAGAATTATACGTTGTGATACGAGTAATTGGAAAGTTCGTAGCCCGCTTTCATTCTCATTTCGTATATTAGGTATATGCAGCTTGTTACCTGCATTTAAAAAGGCTATATTTTCAGTTATTTACACACGTACTCGTATCTATGGTAATTTAGAACTTGATTGGTATAACTGATAATGTAGCAGAATATTTATCCAACTAGCCAGTTTTAATTTATTTGTGTAATAATAAAAAATATGAAGAAACAGCTTCAGACGATAATTTTGAATTTTTTAAAGCAAAATCGACTGATGTCTATATATGGCTCAACTCGTGCAGCAGAAATTCGAGAACTCTCGAATAAAGGTGCATTAGATGATGATGATGATTAGGGATCCGATTTATATGGAAACGCATATTTTTTTGTAATTCACATGGAAGGGTGAGAGTCAGATTGTTTTTCGTTTCACGCCATTCTGATTAAAATAAGCCCAAACTTGTTTTCACATATTTCGCATATTTGAGGTATAATTGCATATTTCGACATATTTCACAAAAATTCATGCATATTTCACGAATTACTATTTTTATGCTTTAATTTGTGATCTGATCTCTAATGTAGTCATGAATTGTGATGTTAGTATCAAGATTTTATACCAAAACGACATTTCAAAATCAAGAATTACTCAATAAAATTCCCTATGGGCAAAATATTTTGAAAACGGATCCGTTTTATTCCGGATTATAATCCATTTCTGGATTATAACCCGGAATTTTCCTGTTTTCCGGCTTCTAAAACGGATTTCGAACGGATTGTAATCAGTCTTGCCGGAAATGAGTCCGGATTATTTTCCGTGAAGGCTGTTTTATCATATTTGTTGGCCCGGGTTATAATCCGTGAAACCGTTTTACAAACGGATTTGGAAAAATAATCAAGATGACAAAAATATCTGCAAATTTTCAGATCCGATGGTCGGAAATAAAAACGGACTGACAACGGATAAAATTCTCATTTTCCGGATCATTTTCTCATTTTTTGCCCATCGGGTTGTTCTCTTGTTTCGATCATTCAGAAATTGTATCTTAAATTATTAATTGGTATGAAGGTCAAATTTAGCTTTAGCTCAATTAGCTGAGTAAAACGATACCAATATTGATATTTCGCATATTTTTTAAAAAATCATGCATATTTTTGAAAAAAATATATAATTATACTCAAACTTAAAGCGCTTATTTTCCACTTTCTAGAGCATATAAATTCGATCCCTAATGATGATGGACTTTTACTGATGGATAGAATGAGAAAAGGCAGGCGATGGATTAGCAGATTTTTTCATGGATAAAATGCTATTAAACCAATGAAGTATAAAATGTTAAGAAAACGTCGTTTGTAGTACCGAATACCACCACCGGTAGGTACTCGTATATTCGCCTTATGAAAACTTTATTAGACTCGCTAATCCGTTTACCACGGGGTGTAGGGTGGATTCCTTTTTGTAATTAATGAATCTCTCATCACGTCTTGCATACACATAGAAATACAAGTAACACGTACGTGTACATGCAGTATGCACACATTCCCCAAGCTGTAGCAGAGTAAGGTCTTAAATTCAATAAAATCGTTTACAAAACCGCCGCACACAAAATCTCTTTAATCGTAATTGCATTTTCCTATCCCAGACGAGACAACATGTTCGTAAACATTGCTGGTAAAGAAGAAATACTTTCTTCCGGCGAAATATACCTTCAACTCCGCAATCTTTTAATCTCGTGGAAATATCGGAAGAAATATGCGACTCTCTTCAACCTTGAGCCTCTAATTTGCATCCTCTTAACTTTACATCCCTTCGAAATTGGTCTACGTGAGTGCATGCAGAAGATTTAACTATTTGAAACAGATTACGAGTAAGCTATTCTTGGCTGAAATACTATAATAAACCCCTCTCGCAGTTCTATTAGACGAAATGTTTCGATACTGATCTACTAGATCTTCTGCTGAGGTTCGTCTTTTTTGCTTCATTTTTGGATCACCATCGAAAAAAAATATCATGCAGGCCAAAACCACAGACGAACGTTTATAACAAATTTACCACCCTTCGAGTAGAAATATTTGAAATATTACTCGAAATTCATCCGTAAAATACGAGTATATACTCGTACCTAAGACTAGTTTATTGTCACAAAAATTGGACAACAATATGACAGAATTTACTACAACAGCCTTCCATCGTATGTGGAGAGAAAATGTTGGTTGTCATTTATATCTGCTCGACACCCTCTGTGGTAATTGAAACATCCTCGGTGGTAACAACACCCCCGCTGTTTTTGCTACCACCTTTTAATCACACCCATCGGTGATGCCTGTACACGTCTGTTTTTGAGAAATGGCGTTTTGTTACCAGCAAAACAATGAACCACGAAGAATTACGAGAATTGTGGACACGATGTTTATTGTGAAGGGCAGGGTATGAGAGGACAAGCAGGGTTGCTAACCAACGTGGGCCAAAAATCTGTATCACAGATATACTGAACAGTTGAAAAAGTTGCCACGCATCTTCCAGCTGAATTTTATTGGAAAATAAGGGTAGAATACAAACTTGATAACACTTTTTGGTGTACTTGCCAGCCATTTTAAAATAATACATGTACATGTATGCATTAATTTAATTACGACGTGGAGCAGAAAATAAAATTTCAACTAACTGAAGTGCGCGGGAGAAAAAAATTGCGATTCTTAGACTTAGAAAACAGTAGACTGGAGCGCGCATGAAGATACTAGTATTTATTCAAAAAAAAAAAAATCCAATCTACATGAACACTGCTGCGCAAGAAAGGGTTAAGTCCCACTTTTTCAAATTTCACAGAAGTAATATAACACTTTTATGATATACAAGGCCTAGGTCTCATAAGTTCAATCGTCCAATCATAACAATGAATAAAGTCAAAAGATATGATTTCTTCGGTGAAAAAAATAAATCGAAGCGCCAATTTCCCATTCACCTTCGAATGTGGTGTTTTTTCAAATTTTTTTAGCCATTTTTCAAGCTGTAAAAATTTTCTTACTTCCGTATCAGCTTACCAGCGGTTATTTTTGGCGGACATTTTTTTCAATCGCTATTATGCGGGCATCAACAGGATCCAAGAAATGGGATGCGGTACTAATTTTTTCCTTCTTTGGGCGTACCGTGAGTACGACTATTCGTATTTGAAGGGAAAAAAAAGGTGGGGGAAAAAAGAAGAAAATCAAATTCGATTTTCTTCTATTTCATTCAAATGTTTGAAATCGGATTCAACAATTTAGTGTAATACAGTGAAACTGTAGATCATATGGACGATTTCCTCTTAAAATGTGACTTTGTTCTCTCAATTTTTTCTTCTTTTTTTCTTCACCCAAGTGGACCTTGTTGTTTTTACCTTTATATTCAAATTTATCATTTACTTCAAACCAAATTTTTGGCAATAATCTATATCAGAATTTCCCGAGTAACTTTCATAGAAGAAATAAATTAAATCGGCATATCAAAAAAGAAAGAAGAACGTTTACGAATTCATGGGAAATCTTGACGAATATACCAAAATCAACGAGTATGGTACAAAATACAAATCTAGCAGAAATTCATAACTAGTACCTGTCTGAAATCTATACAAAATCTGCTCTTAAAAATGTAAAATATTTAGATAAATCACACGAACGTTCTCCGCTGATGAAAATGGTGAGTATGAAACGAAATTGAATTCTGGAACATTTTCACGGGAGGAAATTGGTGTGACTCACGTTTACAAAAGCTGCTTATGTGTGCCAGCGTTGTAGAAAGTTTACACTAAAAATTAAGATTAGGCTCTGGGTTGTGGATTATCGGTTTACCGAAAATGGTTTCAAACTTGTTACAAACATTTCCATTCACATCTGAAATCTTCCTCTCTCTTTGCATGGCTCACAACTCGAAACCATTCTTTTATAGATTCTGCTATTCTTCCAACGCGTGACATGTATCGAATTTAGAAAAGAATTAAACCATCAAAATGAATAGAAAGGGGAAAGACGGGCGAAAGGGAAACGTAAAAGATCTGAAGAGACTGCAGTCTAGAAATGTGCGTGGCGAGCGGGGGGGGGTGGAGTAAACAAAAACTCGAAATCATCATGGGGGGTGGTTGTGTAAATTTTGGTTTTTTTTTGTCAAACTATCTTTGATTTTTCGTTCTTTAGGCATACGAGCGTATTTCTTTTCACCAACCTTCGGGTCTATTATTGGTAATCGAACACCAGACGCCGATTAAGGTTGCAATCGGAAAAGCGATCGAATGACCATTCGACGAGTTCTTTGAACCGTGCCATTATTACCCACCTTTCGTCGGCCTTCATAATCAGACGATTTTTTCTATTTTTCCAAAAAATTTGATACCGTTTCCGGATCTTTTTATTGCCGCATTCGCCGCAACCTTCTTGCTTTATGGACGCACTGTCTGCCTCCATATTTTGAATAAAATAGATTTAAAAAAAAAAAAAAAAACAATTCTAAGTAAATGCTTATATCATCATGCGCACCTCCACTTCACAGTTTTCAAAGTCTAAGAATACAACTTTTTTCTCCCACGCACTCCAGTTTGTTACACTAAGTTTATTTTCTGCTCCACGTCGTAGTTAAATTAAAGCAATTAAAAAAAGGCTTTAGACTTTATTTTCCTGCGTGTCAAGGGGCAGCGACACTAAGCCTTTCACGAAGAATTTCATGGGAAAGTTAATCAAACCTATGCGAGTTCCTCAAGGGACCATGTCCAGAATAGCCATTTTTCAAAATTTCTGGTGAATTGGAAAATTATCTGCAGTGACCTCATATTTTCATTTTCCTCGTTCAAAGAACTGGTAAATTACATTACCCAAACAAATGCCTGAGGTCTATTATTCGAAGAATAACTAAAATTTTTGGGCTTGGACTCAATCAAGATGACCCATGCTGTTGGTCAACATACAGTATACACGGAGATAGGTACTCAAGTGATTTTACACGTTTTCTTCGTGTACAAAAAGAAACGAAAAGCTCTTCGTCAAGCAATTCCAAATTTTTAATTTTCAATACTAAGATTAAGTATAAGAAAATTCATCAAGAAGGGACTGAAGGACCGGATATAACGATGATTTTTTACATCGCAATACTGGACGGAGTGAATGGGAAAATTATAAACTCAACTTCCACGAAATAATTCAAAAGTGAATCGTAAAACAGGAAACAAAGTATATTTCCAATTATAATAAACACCACCAATTTCTAGCTAAATTAATCTTTTAACGGTTTTGGAAGAACCACCTGAATAATATATTGAAGCGTTAAGCTAATGTGTCTCTCACAGAGGCGATATTTACCGAACTGAATGAAATATCGTACACTCCGCCGTACTTTCAAATTAATATTACAGATAACTAATTTAAAGAATTCCTAGAAAAGTTGGAACTCGAAAGCGAGGCAAAAAGAAAAGTGGCAGCAACGAATGAAATGATCGATGTCGAAGTGAGATGATGAAATTCTTTTAAATTGGGTGATGCGAATAAGTAATGCTAAATAAGGAATTTGGTGTATGCTCACTTAATCACGAGGTAAGTAATTCCGAATCCGTGAATGTGTCTCAAGTTTTAAAAATTCACATAATCATGTATCAATCTGTAATTCGGCGAGTATGACTAAATAGCGAAAGAATATATAACCGATCTAAATCAAAGCCCTAAATTTGAAGATGGAAATACTCCGATCATTATTTTATTGAAAGGAATAAGAACTAAAATCTTCTACTAGAAGTATAGCCAAAAATCTGTCTCAAAACATCACCAATCTAAAATAAATTATCCGAAAACATCAACTAAATTCGCTGCTGAACTCGAACCTTAAAAAGTACCTATTCATGAAAAATCACAAACTGATCCACGAAGAGAACGATTTCGATCAAAAGGAGAATCTGTAGCACAAGAAAAACATGGAAAGATCTTACCGCGAGTGCGTTTCTTGCTCTTTTGACCAGGCACCTTTTCAACATTGCGACGATCCATCTTCCGCACTTTTCGTTTCTTCTCAAATTCTTGCTCAAATTTTCGAATCAAATCTAGACAATCCAACTGATTTTCCAATTCCCACTCGTAGATATCTCCAAGAGCAGCTTTTCGTTTCACAAAATAATATACCGTTTCGCCATCTACTCGTTTATCAATAATTTGTTCCACTACGAATTTCTCACTGTCTTCAACACTCATATTTGCACTACCAACTATATGGAAAATAATTAACGATGAATTTTAGCAGCACACCGATATTGACAAGGAAAATCTGCGGGGCGAGAAATTGCGAATCAGAAGACTAAATCACTTTCGAATTGAGCATTTTAAAAACGAACTTCAAGAATAAACACAAAACCACGAGCAAAGAAGACTATTCGTTAAAGCAGAATTAACGATTCAGAAAACTAAATATCACCTTCGATAAGAACCGAATAAGAATTCAACTACAAGAACGAACGTTACAGAATAAACTGCTGGAAACTACAAACAACGAAAACTGTGTTCAGCTAGAATTAACAGATTAGAATAGAACCGCTTTCGAAGATAAGAAACATTGGGTTTGAATACAACGGTCAACATTCACGAATAAAATGAACACGAAACAATGATGAACAACGAAAATTATCTACCAGGCCAGAATTTACGAATCACAAAAACTAGGTAGATTATCACTTCCGAAAATGATCGTGTTTGAATGTGAGAACGAACGTTTAAACTTCAATGAATAAACTGCAAGGGCGAATCGGAGCCTAATACTTCGCAAACAATGGTACCAAAATGAATGAAAAAAAAATTAAACAGTCACAATGCAAGAGCTGGCTGTATTAAACCGGCTTTGGTGAAATTCAAACATGAACCAAATTTGGGATAAGAATATATTCTGCGATAATTCTCGAGGTTGAAGCAATTTCAAATTTGAACACCATTAAGCCGCAGTATTGCAAGCCCCGCTCTAAATCCGAACTAGATAATGGTTTCGATTTGAATCTACAAATGAGTATAAAAATTGTTTCAAAATAGAATGCATCAGGCTTTTACATATAAATTTGAATAAAAAATCAATACTATAGGGTTTCTGAGTTACCGAAATTTGGCTTTGGCGTAACGTAGTTGGACTATAATTTAAAAACATGACGCAGAAATTATTTTCATGTCAACATTTTTATTTTAAATAATATTTCTAATTAGCCAAAATTTTATAAACAAATTAGTTTTGATCGCCCATTTTCAAAAGTATTAAAAACAAGTAGACTATTCAGTATTAAAGCACTTTTATTTCATTTGTCCAATTAAAAAAAAAAATTATTACATTTTTCTAAATCCAACTCTGTATAGCTCGGATCCTTATTTAATTTCTCATTAGGAATCGCATCGTAGAGCATTGAACCTTCTCGAGTCCTACGATCGACGATGCGAATGATATGTTTTTGTGTCACCCCATATTTTGTTCGAGAGCAGAAATTATTATACGAGACGTTCGTATCACAGGATAGGTGTCTACCTACTATATTATCGAATTCGAATTTATATTTCATGATTATTTATCATTCCGAACTGCGTGCATTAATATTTTCACTACTTTTCAAGTATTTTTCGAACATAAGTCAAGGTTGGAAGGCTACGTATATTTTCATTTTTTTTTTTTTTCTGAAGATCCAAGTCCTTAACGTGGATATTTTACAAAATTAATTTTCATACAAGACATACCAATCGAAATTTAAATTCAATTAACTAACTGCTTTTGAAATCCCTTCCGGGCAGGAAAAAGAATAATTACGATAAGCACCTCCAAAATTGAATTGCGTATTTTATTCGCCATTTAAAGCAGGAGATATGAGCGAAAAAAAAAACAAGAAAAAAAAAACAGTCATAGTTAAACTTCTGACCTGCAGGCTTGTATCAACAGAGGCCCACACAAGACAGGAACTGAATTAAATTACTAACAATTGGAAAGCAAAACTAAATCAATAATTAACGATGATTTAGGACACCCACGTATGCTCAATAATTCAACATTCAACCAGATTATAAAGAATTAATAATTAAATTCATTTCGGAGAACCCAGCTGAAACAGTAGAATATAAAATGAGATCGATGAAGACTCGAAAGTACTACCAATGAGCAGCGTCCAATTCAAAAATAGCCATATGAATTCGCCGATGAAAAAAATTACCCAAGCTGAACTGAACACGAAGCTCGCACCTGAATGTGAATGGCGATGACGAGCATTACTTGCTATGCTTCTAAAAAATTGTTTCTCCGAATTTTCAACGTCTTTTTAACAAACCCCAAAAAATTCAAACAGAAGCTTTGAAAAATGGTTTAAAAAAGTTCAATTCCGAGATGAAAAATGTTTAAGGTAATATTAAGACATACCAAATAATAAATTGGGAAAACATTAGTTTCGAATTCCATTTGTAAGATGAACTAGAAAATCTCTCGACTCTTCGGCTTAAAATCTTAAAGCTCGAAGCCACGTATAAGGTTGTTAGGTTGGTGATGGATAGTAAAGTGCGATATGAATGAAATATTGCTCATAATATGTACTATGTCTAGATTACCAGACAATTCCGCCATAAGGGCTTTTAAACCATCATTCATATTGGTATAAAATAAAATTTTACACTCAGCACGTCGCTTTAGAGCGTTAAGTGTTGTTTAAAAGGATTGCGCATTTTCCAACACAAGTTGAACAAAACTCAAGATCACTGTCACTGCTGTACAAAACTAATTCATTCACTTCTATTTCACTTCGTGTTTACAATAAACAATCATAACCAGTCATACGGTGCATATCCAGCCCACAGTTGAAGCTTCAAAAGAATTGAAAAACTGATAATTCCCAGGCAGAGATGGGTACGACTAAGTCGTGACTAAAACTGATGATTCGAAGGTAATTTCAATCTAGTCACTGAAATTTCAACAGGAAAACAGGAACAATTCGAGATTTATCGGAGAAATTATAGCCAAATTGGTTAAATCTACGATCGAAGATTTAGTAAAAAGTACCAACTGGAAATAATCAAAATACCGTATCAAAAAAAATCTGCGATGCAATTTATGAAAAAGGACTTTCAAGTCGAGTGATGGAGAAATGAGTAAAATGTAATTGTCAGGTCAAAAAATAAAATAAACGGATGATAAAAACCTGCTAAGATTCACGTTTTCGTATTTATTATTATTATTTTTTTTTTAATTCTTGAGCGATATTTTTGTGACATTTCACACTACCAACTGATATTACAGTCCTTATTATAGGAAAATTTTGTAGAAAAATAGATAGACCTAGTATATTACTTTTCTTCTTTTCTTTTCTTTTTCTTATAATAATCTTTCAACTGTTTTAATATTAAAAAAAAAAAATCCAACAATTTTGTCAAAATATTACTGGATAGATTAAGGGTCACGTGTATGGAGGAAAAACTTTTAATTTTCAAAAATTATTGATAAATAAATTCGAAAATTCAACACTAAGTTCGAAATTTACAGTCGATATCTAACCCATAACAGTTCTCATCATTAATCTTTTGATTATTTTTCTCAATGGGTCGATGATCGTTTTTAATTTTCTAATTTTTTTTCTAATTTTCATTACTGCAGGTTTTTTTTTTTTTTTTTTTTGTGCTCATATATCATAAAACATGTCAACACCTCAAAGATGTAACAACGATTAATTGAACTTTGCATTTTATTATTCAAACTTCAAACTCAATTTTCAAATGCATCTATTCATCTACAATACGAAGCAGAAAGTAGACTTTATTATAACAAATTAGAGTACGCAAAAGAATAAAGTTGACTCGAAGGCTTTGAAAAAATTGAACTGGAGTGCGAGAAAGATAGAAGCATTGACCCAAAAAATTTTTTCAGATATATTATTACAAAATTAGGATTTTTAAATTCAAAAATTTCAAGTTGATTTTCAACTGATTGAGAAGTTTTTTTTTCTTTTTCAAAATACTCGCAAAATTATTTCATTTCAAAAGCAAACATCACTGACTTGAGGTACCATTTCATAGTTCGTATCCCACTACAATAAATGCTGACATCTGTAAGTTTAGTGAGAAAAGCTACAATATTATTCGCCGTATTTACTTTTACTCATTTCTCTCGATGTAATGACTAAAATCAATAACTAAATTCCCAGTCGTGACAAATTCAATCATCTAGTTATACCTGCAGGTAATTTAGACGTACAATTAATTCGAATTTCGCTTCGATGGTCCAATTTTTTTTCGCGATATAGTCGTACCCATCTTCGTTCCCAGGCGCGGCTTAACACTAAAATAGAAACCATGCAATTAAATCACCTATTTTTCGCCGCCGCTGCTCTATCCCTCTGCCGGCGATTCTTGAACCAGTTGCCCACCTGGGTGGGCGTCAAGCCGGTCGCTTGGGCCAGTTCACGTTTTTTGGTCGGATTCGGATACGGATCCTGCAGGTACCACTCCCTAAGCAAACTCCTGGTGCGCTCCTTGAAACAGTGGGTCTTCTGCTCGCCATCCCAAATGGTTCTCGGCAGTGGGAATTTCTTACGCACCCGGTACTTGTCGACCGGACCCAGCGGCCGGCCTCGCAGCTTCTCCGCCTCCTGGTAGTGAGCCTCCAGCCACATGGCCTGCAGCTTGCCGTGCGAATCCTTGGTGAACTTGTTGTGCTCCAGGATGGCGTACATTTCGCGATAGCGACCGCAGTGGAAGTGTACGATGGCCCTGGCTCTCAGCACCGCCTCGCTCTTGTTCAGCTCGCCAAGGTTGGGATGGGCGCAGGGCAGCGACCACAGGAAGCGGGCCAGCCGGTCGATGTCGCCGCGCTCCTCCAGCGTCTCGCAGACGGTCGCCACCTGCGAGACGGTGAAATTGATGGTGGGCAGGAAGATGGGACTATGCACGTACGGCATCACAAGCAAAGGCTGCTCCTTGTGGTGCGGAGGCGGAGGCGGCGGCGTGACCGGGCTGGAGGCCGCGACCTCCGCCGCCGATTCGCATTTGACGGGCAGTGCCCCGATGGCCGGGCCCAGGCCCAGAGCCATAATAGACTTGAAGGGCGCCGTCGGCACAGGTGCTGGCCTGCAGATGTGGCGCGGCAGATCTTCGGTAGCCAGCGAACTGAGACTTCGAGGGCCTCCGGCAAAAGTTTGTGGCGCGCGCGCACAGTGCGACAGTCACGAAATACCAATATTTTACATAATTAAAGTAGACGCGGAGGAGGGCAGCGGTAATTTGGCGCGGAAATTTTAGCAAAAAATTCGAGTTTAAGACGAATGAAGAAAAATTGTCGCGTTCGAATTTATTGGGATTTTATTTTTGTTCACGAACCACAAACCACCAAGTATAAAAGCCAAAAATTCTTCGAATAGCCTACCTACTTCCTTTTGGTAGCAGCACTAGTGTACACACACACACCCGAAGACACGAAAGAATTGGACTAACGAGAGAAAAAAAAAAAAAAAAGGTTTGTGTCTATTTCATCGACACCACAAAACAATTCTGCTTATGATATGGACTAGAGTACTGCTACCCCGGATCACTTTTTAGAAGGTGATCCGCCTCAACTGGCTGATCGTTGTTGGCAGCCATAGCAACCACCAATCAGAATACGACGAACCCTACCTGCCAGTAAACAGAGATTTTTGCGTCGTCGTGTAGACGCTCACTATTTTATACAGCGGTGGGGATGTTGAATGAAAAATATTATCGAGACAAAAAACAACAAAAACCAGGCAGAATATGTCTCAACGACACGAATTGACTGCTTCCACAGTCCATAATTATACAGGATGTTCTCGAGAAACACTAGTGATACTCCTGTATGATACTTTGCATACAAGTACTCTCCGATTGATAGATACCACTTAATAAGACAAGAGGCTATAATTGTTGTGAGAAAAGACGAATAATTAGAATAACTTTTTCTCATTCGAACGAGCGAGAATAGAAAATTTTCATTCATTCAAGGCTTCAAACTCGTTTTCTTTCTCTCCAGATCAAGAGTTTTTTAAACCATAAAATTTGAAAATTCGTAGAAAATGCTCACCCATCAACTTCTGGCCATTCATACATTTTAGTTACAGGATACACAACAAAAATTGAACAGAAAACTAACCTGAAACAAATCGGAATATCATATTAGGTAATTTATATTGAAAAAAAAAAAAAAAAAAAAAAAAGTCAAGAAGATAATTCTAAAATACTTCGAAGTATATCAATGAACATGTCGAAAAAAATATTAGAAATTCAGATAATTGGGAAAACATTTACATATTAACTGCTCTGTTTATCCAAAATTCTCTAAATTAACTAATAACGAAACGAAAGTCAACATCTTCAAAAATGGCTATTTTGAAAAATTTCGTCGACATAACCTAGGTAATCAATCAACTGTGCAGCGATCAAGAAGATTGAAAACTTAACATAACTTCGAGAAAGATAGAATGGGGGGACAGAATATTTATCCAAGCTATTGTGCATTATTTATCGAAACTTGGCAAATTTTTCAAAATCTTACAATAAAACAACTCTCAACAGTAAAAATTCCCCATATTAATGAAATTAATTCCCGATGTTTCATTAATTGTTAATTCTGACCATTTCTCGAATGATTATGAATTTAAAAAAAAAAAAAATTGAGAAATTACTGTTACATAAAATATCATAAAATGTTAATCTTCAAAAATTCGAAAATTAAAAATTCCCCATATTAATGAAATTAATTCCCGATGTTTCATTAATAGTCAATTCTGAACATTTCTCGAACGATTATGAATTAAAAACAAAAAAAAGAAATTGAGAAATTACTGTATGACATAATATATCATAAAATGTTCATCCTCAAAAACTCGAAAATTAAAAATTCCCCATATTAATGAAATTAATTCCCGATGTTTCATTAATTTTTGATTCTGACTATTTCTCGAACGATTATGAATTAAAAACAAAAAAAAATTGAAAAATTACTGTATTACATAATATATCATAAAATGTTCATCTTCAAAAACTCGACAATTATCACTCACCTCCAATAGTGATGGCTTGTCATCGAAATCCTCGGTGCCGGAACATCCAATGTTCTCTGCGGGGGCGGAAATGTTACTTTGAAAGCTCAACGGACTCGTAGGATTCGAGCACGGATTGGAGTCGTGTACTTGCGACGTTTCTTCACCCAAATCCTTGAACCTTCAACACAATAAATTCACAGTTTTAGCGTAGGTGAACATATAATAATGATCACTCTTCAACAAAAAATACAAATAACAACGAAGACGAAAATAATCATTTCAATGGAGACTTGAATAGTTCCTTGAAAGAACGAACGAATTAAATCATAAAAGCAGTCTCAATTTCATACTTTTTCGGATACCCTACACTGCCTCCCACCGATTGCCTTCAATTAACTACATTCGATCCATTTCATCATATTATGATTTCCAACTATACTATAAGAAAAATCTGACAATGAAAGAGATTGATAATACAGACATGCTAATTCAAGTTTCCCTATCCCGTGAAGGAACAAATTGACTCGGAAGATTTAACGCAACCGAAGTCACCCTCCCGCACTCCGAAAGTCTGCCGGCCATGCAATGAAAAACTAAATAATAGAAACGCTGACCATCGCGTCTAGGTGCAGACACGTGGCTAACATTTTCGCAAAATTGGAGAATTACAAGAATCGACGACAAATTATACAAAAGCTAAATCTTACCTCCTGGTTCAGAACTTCAGACTGCGGGAGTATTCCAGCAGAATTATGAGAAGACGTAAGATACAAGGACTAGCGTGAAGAATTTACGCCGACGAGGACCGAAAACCGCAAACGATAATGGAATTACAAGAAATAATATCGCTTTTCTGCATCTGAAGAATACTGAAATGTGGGAACGATGACGACACGTCGCACAATTGGGGTAGTCAAAATGGAACGGACGGTTTTCCAAATTTCTATGTTTGATGCAACGGACGTCTTTCATTTTTGATTCATAAATCACAAAGAGATTAACTTACCAACGACGCGACGAAGGAACACAAACCAAACCACGAAATGATAAAGTAAAACACAATTGAAATATTGAATTAATGGCGCATTCAATAAATTGGACATCGTGCAGCAATTTCATATCACAGATTGTAATTTAGTCATGAAAATTTGTGAACGTAAATTATTTGACTTTTGGAGGTTTCCAGAAAATATTCAAAATAACGCAGTGAACGTGGAAGGACGGAAAGAAGGGAAGCGATAGAGGTTAAAAGGAAGGGAAAAGGAACGGTGGTATCACCAAAAAGCAGTGTGACCACTTGTGAATTGAATTCACTTCCGTTAGATTTTCAAAAAGAAATACACTGTTCTTACGATTATTTGCAAGATTGGCCGATTTCTTTGAAAATTATGACGTAACGTAGCGTTGTACTTAAGAAATGTGAGATTATTATAGAAAATTTCAAGTTATATTAATCAGACTGCAGGCATTGTAGACTATAGTCCAGGCATCACATTTCAAGAGGCGAAGTATTCGCATTTGTTTATTCCAGCAATTTTGAGAAATCGGCACGGTGTACTTTTTTAATTTTTTGATTCAATATACTTTCTAGTTTTTACACCTGGTTGTCGATCTTCTTTCAAACGCGTACGTCTGCATAGCATAGTGACGTCGACAATATTCCACAATAAAAACGTCGAAATTGTAATTCAGTGTTACCCTGGAGCTGAACAGTTTTTGTTTATACTTTTTTATTTTTTTATACGAAATTTCTTCCTCAGTTTTAGATTGAGGGATGGTTCTCTAGAATCTCATTAACACTAGGAAAACCAGGTTTTACTCGATTACGCAAAGAACCAGGTGGCGTCAAATACGACGCCACAAAAATAACCTCCAAAGACCAGGTGGTGTTGTACGACACAAGTCGGGGTTTCTCAAAATATTGTTCCTTCGAGTAGTCCATCTCAAAATTTTGAGTGGCGTCTTATATGACGCCACCTGGTACTTCTAGTGTTAATACCCATGGAGAATGAAATTACCAATCTGATGATACTAAAATGTCAAAATCGCCAAAAAATGAAGATAAGCCATTTTTGCACTGCGCCATCGTATTATTTTACAGGCCTGGGATATTCATTTGTGGATGTAAGGCTATCTCAATTTTTTTCTTTTTCATTTCTTTTTTCATATGATGAGAAAAAGAAAACTATTTTCTCGAAAGTAATGTAAAATCGAATTGAATATCCGAAAGAATAGCGAGACGAAGAAAGTGAAAGGACGAACTTTGGCTGAAAAGGAGACAGTAAGAAAATCAAGTTTGAAGAGGTCGAGTGCAAATTGCGTGAAATACAAAAATTGAAATAGGAAATTTAAGACGCGATACGTGGACCGGCAAAATTAAATTGTTTCGACTCGTATAAAAAACAAGAAAATGAAACAATACGACCCTTACTTAGGGGTGCAGATGCTGGGCCAGGGTGAGGCAAAATGTGTTTCTTGTTTACCCAGTATTAATTCTACAAAAATAAAGAGGGAAACGATTTTTTCCATTAACTAGATCTTCGAGTTTGAGGGAGTTTGTGATCTGAGACTTTCCCATTTTGGGCACCCTTGAGATTAAAATATGGAATAATTTTTCTCTTTTTTTTTTTCATTTTGTTTTTGTTTTTACGTACGCGTACGAAGTTATTCGAAAGATCTCCCTCTTGGTTTTAGATTTTTTTTATTAAATTTCGACGTCGTTATTTTATTTCTTTCGAGTAAATCAAATTTCATGATGGACTTCGGTTTATTGTCATACATGTAGTGTCTTGGTGTGAGTAACATGTTCGTTGCAGACTTTTATAGTTGTCGAGTTTGATAAACTTCTCAGCAAGTTGAGTAAAATTCACTAGGCTCAAGTGCACACCAGCAAAATTGTCAGGGGTTTCAAAGAAGATATTTAATAAAAATTATTTCATTGAAGGTATCACGTGTAAAACAATTTTACACCAGTAAATTTGTTAGGATTTCCAAAGCTAAGTTTTTCGAAAACATTATTTCATAGAAGGTAACACATGTAAAAAATTAAACACTAATAAGCATTTGCGCGTGCGTAATTTCTACATAATAGTTATACTTTTAATGGACAGGTATTATTTTGGGAAGTATTGACGATGTGTGAGTTTTTACACATGCAATCTTTCATTGAATGGAGTACGTTCATAGTTTCTTACACACCTCACCTCATGCACCTTTCACGAGTTAATGCACAACGCAATGAAATGAACAATTGGAAAGTGGTGATAATTTTGAGCAGATTTATCAGAGCAAAGCAGCGATTGACTAAATATCACAGGGGTTGACTTCGACAATTTTCCAATAAATGACGTTCATCCCATAAATGCAACGTAGCAAAATAGTCACGGTTTTGAAAATGCCAACTAATAGAACCGAACGAAAAAGAAATTAATTTATTTCAAAAACTTACAGCAACAGATAATTCTGAACTTCAAACTAGGACTTGGATTACCCAGATTCTCACGTTCAGAAATTACCATCGTCCAGATTACATGAAAAGATTTTCATGATTCATCGCGTTCATGACCACCTATTTCAATTCTTACTCGATACTGAACAACCTTCAAGAAATTATTCTTTTCTTAAATACTGGTGACACTGAATCCAGAAACGCAATCGATTAAGAAAAATTATTTAATATTTACAAAAGAAATAATCGAATCAAACGAAAAAGAGAAAGAATGGAACATTTTCACACAAGCAGTTACGTTGCCATTATTTAGTGAATTAGAAAAATATTCAAGTTTTAGCTTAGTTTAATACGCCTGTAGATGAAGGAAGGCCACTGGGTTCAGCCGTGGGTGGCGGAGGAAGGGAATCCTCTTGGTTATGAACTCTAATATTATGTTTCTCTTTGAATTCGTTTAACTCGACTCCTTTTTTTACGAGTTCATCCTTATTTTTAGTTTGGGTTTTCACCAACTGAAGAACACATACATACAAATAGATATTACGAAAGTCGAACGAGAAACCAACGAGTACTGATTAGAAAAACCAACTTACATCTTCCTTCTTCTCCAGAAGAACTGGCAACACATCTTTAACTGTCTTCTCACATAAAACACCACCGATGAGTCGATAACATTTTCTACCACCATCTACTTTCTTCAGTGCATCAATGACAATTCTACAACAAATTAAACAAAATTAATGAATTTATCATTTTGGAACGACAATATTCATCGAAAGTATTTGAACACGTCAACCGTATCATAGCAGTTGTGATAAGTCGCAATAAGTACAGAAGAAAATTGACATGTAAAAATTACTTGAGTTCATTTTCTTCGATATCGGATTCAGCTAATTTAGCAGCAATTTGTCTTTGCTCTTCTCTCAACGTCTGGAACTTGCCGATGATTTGTTCTTGAGCAGAAGTCGTTTTGGTTTTTGTGCTGGTCGACATGGTTAATAATCACTAAGAACAGAACTAAGTTGCATTTCTTTACAAAATAATTTCATATAATTTTGACGGAATCGGATCACCGACACCTACACACTTCATGGAAAAATGCACGTTGCACTCTTCACTTCTGAGTTCTGATAACATTTCACATTTTCTTTCATTTAAAACTATTCTATCGATTACCATTGCCATCGATAGCACTAGCACTAGAGGAAGCTACGCCGGCGGTGAGGGCCGGTCCGGTCGTTCCTGCATTTTCATGTGATTTGAACAATTTTGATATATCACGAAATATCGAGATGTATCGAGATATCATCTATCGTTTTATGAACATTGCAAAATCGAAATCTTTCTCAGCTTCTAGCCTCTAGGTATGTTCGTTTAAACGATTAGTTTTGCTGAACGATGTGTCGAACATTGGTACTCATAATTTAAAATGAACGCGCTTGTTAATAAAACCTAAATTCTTATCTGCCTTACGAAATTTAGATTTTAGAATAATAATAAATTAATAATATTTTTTTCAATTTCTATTCCTTTAGAATCATTAAATTTTGAAATTTCGATCATCAACTCTTTGTACCTGTATACTAGATTCTCTAGATCTCTGTTTAGTTTGTTAAAAATTCGTACGACGAAGTTCAAGTTGTGTAAACCAATTTTGTTGATGCGTTGTAGACTTTGGTTCGCTCTTCATGCCAGAAATTTAAATTACAAATAATTAATTTCTGACTATGAATATTCGTTCCATTTCATCATTTATGATCATCGCTCACCATGGATTACGTCAGCTATTCTATCATAACTAATCTCTTCTTGAGTATTGCCTCCTACTTTCTCGTCTTACATCTAATTCCTCGTTTCATTGATACGTTTCTGCTTGCCAAACGATTCGGTGTCGATGTCCACAAAAGAAACCGACCAAAAGTGTAAGTAGAATTATTTTCAAAAGAATTTACGCCAATATCATCTTATTTCTAATGGCTAATCGATGCTCTAAATTCTAACTGTTTCAGACCAGAATCTTTCGGCGTAGTTACCGGCTGTGTTTTTTTGATCACTTGGTTTATATTTTTACCCATTCATTACAGCCCTTTATTCACCAATGTTGAAACGTTTCCCCATAATGAGGTGATTTTTTATATCGTAAAGTTATTAAGATAAATTTGGGTCTCTAATAAATTGCTTTTTTACAGTTTGTTGAAATGGTCGCGTCCCTTCTGTCAATATGCTGTATGCTGCTTCTGGGTTTTGCCGATGATATTTTCGACTTGCGATGGCGACATAAACTATTTTTTCCCACCTTAGCTTCTCTGCCATTGTTGATCGTGTACCATGTCAATTTTAATTCAACAACTGTGCTTTTGCCCTTACAGTTGAGACATATTTTTGGTTCTTCGATAGACTTAGGTTTGCAAAAATATTATTTGATATTAACTGGGATTTATACTGAAATTCTCTATCTATAAGAAGTACATTGGTCTATTTCAATATGTGTTCACTCTAATTTCGTCTCAAAATACTAAAATATTCAACTTTCCCTTTCAAATTTAGCATTCAAAAATGAATTATATTCAGGTTTTTTGTTTTTTCACTAAATCTTGTTCAACTTAAAAATGCTTAATCACAAATTGAGCTATCATCTTAATTTTTCAACATTTTGTGGTTGAATTTCCTCTAATAAGACTTAAATGGTCTTTGAATTTTTGTAAAATCTTGCATTAGTGAATTTGTGGCTGAGAACCAGTGTGATCCAAGTGCAAGGCTGTAGTTTTGTAAGTAAAATTTTCCAGAATACATCCATTTCCCTTGTTTCAAGTACTTCTGGCTCTCTTTTCTAGAATTATGTTTCGTTATTTTGAGAAACTGAGTTCACTGGATAAAAGTGGTTTAACTTGTTGAACTACATCAAAAATAGCCAGAATTTCTTGGCTGTATTTGGATTACTTTGTTTCTCAGCCCCAGATTTATCAGCTGCAAAATATACTTAGTTACTGTGAAGGTAACTATTGCTCTGGAATCTTGTTAGAATTGCGATAGTTCGCATCCTCTCGATCCTATCTCACTCCGCCTTGCAAATGCTTTGCAGAAACGCTGCTGTGGTATTTTTATAACATATTACTTGTGGCTGATGTACCCTTAGTGTCTGATGTAACTCTTATTGATGGTACTTTTGTTTTCAGGAATGTTTTATTATGTTTACATGGGAATGTTGGCTGTTTTTTGCACAAACGCAATCAATATTTATGCGGGAGTAAATGGCTTAGAAGTTGGACAAAGTGTAGTCATTGGCATCTCTGTTCTTATATTTAATATTATCGAATTCTATGGATCCTATCGAAGATCTCATATTCTTTCGTTATATTTTATTATGCCATTTTTAGCTGTTTCTATTTCGTTATTACGTTTTAATTGGTATGATAAACTCGTTTAAATTTCGAATGACTAATGATGCTGATCGTGATAATGAAGATTAGTATTTTTTCAGGTATCCTTCCAAAGTATTCGTCGGGGATACATATTGTTACTTCGCTGGAATGCTGTTTGCAGTGGTAGCAATCCTAGGTCATTTCAGTAAAACGATGTTGTTATTTTTCATACCTCAAATTTTCAACTTTTTGTATTCGGTACCTCAGTTGTTCCATTTTGTACCTTGTCCAAGACATCGATTCCCCTTGTAAGTATTGCTCTTTAAATTTAGAATTTAATTATCTTTAAAGAAGGAGATTTTAAATTCTTTTTTTTTTTTAATGCAAAAGCAGAAAATATTTTCAACTCACTTCCTTCAATGTAAATTTACTAAAATCAGTATGCAATTTATCGTTTTGCCTCTAGAAATGTTTAAGGTCTGAAAAGGTATTTTTAATTTCACAGTTCAATACTACATATTTTTACAAATGGTACAAGGAGCTACTTGTAGACTCATTCTGTTAAAAATAAGTAGTGTAAAAATTTCAACGTCTTTAAACCCCATTCCAACCATGTAAAACACTTTCTTCGTACTATTAAATCTCGAGTGTTTTATTGAAACATTTTCGAAGTTTTCGTTTTTATTGAAATTTAGAAAAGCAAATACTTCACAATGATTAATTCTGTATTCAACTCAATTTTGCAGATTAACGGAATCAAATCTGTTGGAACCTAGTCGAATGGAATTTTCACTTGATGAAGTATCAGTTATCGGACGAATAAGTTTCGAATTATTTAGTCGTCTCCATTTGATAAAAGTATATAAAATAGAAGGCGTTAAAGTAACTTGTAATAATTTCACGTTGCTCAATCTGATGTTGATAATTTTTGGATCCACACACGAAGAAACTCTGACCATCAGATTATTACTGCTTCAAGTACGTACGAATGGTCTCTTAATATTATTTTCGATGTATATTTCGAATTTTCTACTCTACAATCTACGACAGTATCGTTTCTTATCGTGCTCGTACTTTGAGATAAAAGTGTATCTAAATTTATGAATTTTGTCCTTGGGGAAAATCCAAAAACATGTACGGTGGAGCTGCTTATCCACACCATTGCTCAAGAATCAGATGTAAAAATTTTTCCGACTATTGAATTCAAATTTTGAATAAGTAATTTCTGTAAAAGATTCTGAATGATATCATCCTGACAGATTATATAATTCACCGTTCACATAAAACGAATTTATACATTTTGTATTTTTGCTAGAAAACACGTTACTTACATTATCTTCAAATATTTTAATTTTGTACTAATTTTTCAAACTATTTTTTCTCAGGTCATTTGCTCAGCCATTGCTTTCACAATTCGCTACCCACTGGCGTCTTATTTTTATGACGTATGAATACGACGAGGAGCACCAAGAAAGTAACTTAGGTAATTTTGTTTTACGTTAATTGGGCAATTTCCAGATCTGAATCTTTGGATTACGAAGCGATCACAATGATATTATTTTTTTTAAACTTCTAAAATTGTGAGTTAAAATTTTATCTGTTCCACTTTTCAGTAATTGTGATAATTTTCGGTTTTTATTTCAGTAGCATGAATTTTAATTAGATACTTGGAGGAGTTTCTTTTTTCGTTCGCCAATAAGAACCGTGTTATAGTTGTAGTAACTTTCAAATTAAATCTTATTACTGTTTTTAATTAATCTCGTATTTGATTATGTAATTGGTCAAGTCGTGTGCTTTGAGAAGATTATCTAATTGGGAAAGAGTGTCCATTATGTGAAACATTTTATCTCAAAATTTGGTGGTAGGGTGGAGAAAGGATTGAATAAAATATAAAAACATGAAGCAGTTTTAACCTAACTTGAGCGGTGGAATTAATGGAGAAATAATTACACGTATAAGAAAATTCTATTAAAATTACTTTCGAGCGAATTAAAATATTAAATTTCAACACAAGATAGAATTCGTAAATTTCAACACAAGATAGAATTCGTAATTTTTGATTCGAAAAAGTATTTTTTCATGCACAATTTTTCATTAAGAACTTTTTTTTCTTCAAAATTTCTATTATTTATTTGGCTATAGAATTGAATGTTTTGAAAACTCAAGTCTCGTTACTTTTTTCTCTATCTAGAAATCTACAACTGCTAATGAATGAATATATTCTTTCTGAAGAAGTACAAATTTTATATTTTATTGGAAAATAAATTATGAATGGAATAATAAATGGAAAGTGACGATAAAATCATAAATAAAATGAATTCTTAATTCTACTAGTAACTTACGTGCAGTCGTTACATGTGAAATAATAAAAATTAAATTAGTCGTACAAAAATACCTGCCAAAGACAAGACAATAATTTTTCTTTCAGTTTGCCTCACACAATCACTCGTTGGTAATGCAAGTGAAAGAAAATATATTCTGAATAAAAATATTGAAAAAACATCTCTAGAATTTTAATTGAGAAAAAAAAGTAAATTAAAAAAAAAAACTACTCTTCGAGTTTTTTCTTTCGATTGCTCGATGTCAATGCTACTCGAATTACTCGACACGATCAAAATCAGTGTTGCTCGAAGCTCGAATATCCATTTTGGAGATTCGAAACTTCGTGAAAAAAATAATAATGTAATTAAATTTATTGCTTGGACTGATAATTTTATAAAATTTTATTCAACATTTACCTGGGTACTTTTCAAAAATTGAAATTATTTTATATTAATAATAATTTGCTACGAACAATTAACAATTAATTCATTTTCACATTTTCAGTGTTGTCTCATTCCAATCAAAACTAATTGTAACTTCTGTTATCACTTATCACGATTCACAAGTAAAGAGAAAATATTTTATTCTCAACGTTGGTTCTCATTTAATAAATTCTTTCATTTAAAAATGAAAATATTTATCAAATTAATCATTCGATGTTGTGTGAAACAATGACGATTCATTCACTCTGATTAGATCTCATCAGCAGGTAATCCAAATGAAACTATTAACTATCCAGTCTCATGCTGATCATTTTGTCATGCACTTTGCCCTCTTTAGAAATCTCTCAATATTTGTCCCTCCATTTCTATTGATTCACGATTTATTGTTTTTGTTCAAGGTTTTCTAATATTCGATGCTTTCTCCCATGTCATTCGAGACTAATTCAGTCGCAGTGCAAGTTTTTTCTGCAAACAACGTGAATTGTTCTTGACAACAGCAAGAAATTCACTTACCAGTTTCATTTTGCTGGATGCATTTCTTCATAGACTCAATTCTCGTCTTTCTAGCGTATACTTGAATCACATTAACCGACCTGGAATACCTGATAACTGTGTAGATTATGTTCCCTCAACTGTGTACTCGATTGTTTTTTGGCAAACATATTTCTAGTTTGAATAAGGAATTTAAGAGACAATTATTGTCTAATAATTCGAGTGAAATTGTTAAATTTTGCTTTCTATATAATAGATTCCCTCATAGATCTGTATCTACATCAAGCAGCTTGAAAGAGGAAGAAAAGTGAGTATTTTAGTGTACAGTAAATATAGAAATTTCTTTATTTTTTTCATTTATTATATTTATGTATTTTAGATGTAAACCATCGTATAAAGTTACTTTCATCAAGAAGAATGGCGAACGAGTCCAGGCCAGTGGCAAAGAAGGCGATTCATTATTGGATGTTGTCGTTAATAATAATTTAGACTTCGACGGTTATGGTAACCAAAAACTTCTAAAAAATGTTCCTATTTATTTTACACGTATTTTAACTTCAATGATTTTCCAGGTGCTTGTGAAGGCACATTAACTTGCTCAACCTGCCATGTAATATTAAAAAAAGAAGATTACGATAGACTTCCTAATGATCCAGGAGAAGAAGAAATGGATATGTTGGATTTAGCTTACGAATTGTCTGATACGTAAGTGAATACCCATGTTCTACATGTTCTTAAATTTACGTTGGTCAGAGTTTGTTGGAAAATACTTGCTTACAATTTTTAAATTATTGTCAAGGTAAACGACAGGACTGTAATTAATAATTTTCCAATACTCGTAATTTGTTTTTTCTTTCAAGAAATTACAAATCGAAGAGTATTAATAATGAAAAAACAAATCACTATAAATCATCTTTGATGTTACTAAAAATTTCAATTTTGTAATTTTCGTAAATTTTGCATTATTTGGTGATAACAGGTTGAAAAAAAAAGGTTTGCATCGTACAAACTTACTAAAAATCGAATTTACTAATGATTGTGCCAACTTTATTTTGCTCATTCAATATGAAGATACTTGATTTTGTTAAACAGAAAAGGGTTTCCTCTATCTACCTATCACTTTTTTTCTTGTTTATTTTTTCTTTTTGTTCTTAGTGTAAAAGGTTATTCCCTTGTCATATTTATTCATTAAATTTTTAATTCAATTTACTATAATTATTTAGTTTTATTTTCATGCAATATTTTTCTAAAATTTTGACATCTACAGTTGAAATTATTTCAAAAATGTTTATTAAAAATAAATTGAGAAAAAATGGTACTGTATGCTTCAAGCCTGCTTTACAATGGAATACGTATTTCGTCTTTTGCTGGGTTCTTTTGCGATGAACTAATGAGCATGAAGTAATTATTCTTTTCTTTACTTTCTGTTCATGCTAATCTGTTGGTTCCAGAAGAAAAAAAGAAAAGAATAATATGTTTTCTCATTGTGAACCATCTTGCTACTCTACATCGTTTTTTCAGTTTTGACAAAAAAAAAGTTATAATTATAATCGACAATTATTCTTTGTTTCATTACATCGATTAACCATCACGTACGAACAATCAATTTCAGAATTTATAAATCAGCCTCCTCAGCGAAAAGAATCGGAGATATGTCATTTATTTTTATCATTGTTGTTTTTGTTTTTCATTTCAGCTCTCGACTAGGTTGCCAAATAACTCTAACTAAAGATCTTGATAATCTAGAGGTTTATTTACCTACCTCAATTAATGATGCCAGAAGCTGACTATTCTATGTCAAAATATGAAAATATACCGATTCATAGCGTCATTGGAGTTAATATTGGAGTGCGTAAATTCATTTTATTCTGTTGTATTTTCCACAATTTTGTTATATCTCTTGATTACATCTTAATCGTTATTCTCTGTCTATTCTTTAGTGATGTTGTAATTCTTAACAGAGTAAAAATATAGTGAAGCATATGAGTGATGGTCTCCTAAATCAAAATGTAGTAAAATGACTCGAAGCTTACGTGAAAATTTAAGATAAGATGATTGAATCATAGAAATCTTTGAAGTTACATTTTTTTAAATTCAAAATGAACTTTGAAAACAGTAATTCCGTTCAGTTGGGCAAGATGATGAATTTTCTATATTTTTGTTACAATTTTTCGATGGTTCGAATGATGCATGCTATCTAATGAAACTGTTATATTCACTTATGCTATTAATCCAGAATTATCTGAGAAAACTACGAGAGTTATTCTTTTATTTTTAGTGCCAGCTATGTTTAATTTCATTTTGCTGGAATCGTAATCTTTTTTCAGCTCTTCAAATGTCTACTATTGTGTAAGTTTGCTGTAATCATTCAATAATTAAAGAATGAAAGATGAATTCGATGGAAGAACATTCAATTTTGAAAATTAAAAGACTAATAACTCCAATTTACTACGAATAATTTGCTTCTGAGTTTCCTCTTGGATGGAAATTATCGCCTTTCAAAACATGAAGATAGATAAATAATGCCGTGTTGAGCAAGTTATTTTTAGAAAAAATTGGAATCCGGTTGGTGGAACCAAAAAAACATTCTGGTTATTTTATCCTCAGAGGTATTTTCAACAGTGCATTTACCATATACCAAAATTTTATTTTCAACAGTGCATTTACCATATACCAAAATTTTCTCTTGTTTTTGATACACTACATTTTCTTTTCGATAATATGGTAACACTGGTTTTCTCGTACACACAACACACCAACGCGGTTTAGACCTCGCCTTGCCATGAGTATCGTCTTTCTGTATCGTGTTTGTATGTGTGCGTGTGGTTGCTTGCGTTAAATTTTGGCGTACTTTTCTTGGAAATTGGATGAGTTTCATCTGAGTTTCATACTTACATTCGACTTATGCGATTTGCCGTTTGCGTTCGTGTGTTCGTGCTTTCATTTCATTATGGCGTGGGAAGGAAGAAGCAGAATGTTCTAAGTAAAATAAGATTGCATTTTCACGTTAATTCGTTTTCGTACTTCGTGGACGGTTATTGTTCTTCAATCTTCAGCTCATATGCACTCGTCAGTCGTCATTGATATTGAGTTGATATCTATTTGCTTTCATTCGATTCGATTATGCAGTGCCTTTTACTCGTCATCTCTTGGTCGCCTCGTGTAATTATAAGTACGGCATGTGCTGTTTTATTGTTGAAACTATCATGATTTTTATCTTCCAAGTCAAAATATGTCAACTTGATACAAATTGCCACTCATCTTGGACGTGCGTTTTCATCCATTTCGTGTTAGTCTTGTGAGAGCATTCATCGTCGAGTCAAATGAAATTGTCTGTTGCTCGCAAATTCGTGAAAACGTGGTGTAGTTTTTCGGTAAGCAGATTGGAAATATAATAAATTTTGGTATTGGCGTAAAAGGTGTGATAACTGAAGTTGTGGAAGATCATTCTTGTACTTCTTGGATTTTGAAGTCGGAGAAACTCGAGTTGGACGTATTTTCCTGCTCATAATGAAGGAATCGTTGAGTCAAAGGTATGTTAATATTTCTTTTATCTTCTATTGTTAAGGGTTTTGAAGCTGCTGCCCTCGATTAGTGAGGTTTTTCTCCAAGTAGTACTTACCTATTTGATTCTTTCACCATTGAAAACTGACATTAAGCTACTTATTGTTGAAGTAAGTCCTTCTTTATTCCTGAATATGAATTTATTTCCATCAGTTTGGTTCAAAAATTTTCTCTTTTTCCCTTCACCGTACCATTTACATAATTTGGAGTATTCTCTTGCTTTTGATAGTTTTGAATCTTCGCTCGTGTGGAAGTTACCATCTACTCTTGAAAAAAGTCCTGATTCAGTCGTGCGAAATAAATTTTATTGTAGCTCAAGATTTTGAAGGTTAGGTGTAATATGTAAGGTTTATTAACAGACCGTACTAAATTATACTTACAAGGTCTGAAGCAGTAAATATAACTGATGTCGCGAATGTGATTTTCTTTATGGAAATGTACCGACTATTTTGGATAATGCAGTTAGTGTCTTGTCTCAGTAATTAATGGATTTGAGACTGACGCATGTTTTCTTTCGTTTAGCCCTTATATATTTACACAATAAAATGAAACCCATTTGGTACTGCAAAGAAAGTTATGTTCTCAATTTATCCTTGAAGTTGAGTTCTTATAGAAAAGAAAAGTTTCAATATTTTGAAGTTGTGGGTCATTATCAGTAACAACAAGTTCGATGCAGTTTTCATTTGTCCCATGGTGCTGAGGAAAAATTTTCTATCGGGTCTGAATATTTCAGATAATACACTTTCAACATTTTCGAAAAGACCTCCTGAATATTGATAAAACTGAATTGTGGTATCTGACGAAACATTTTCAGTTAGCATTTGAAATTATGAAGGGTTTTTTCTCAATTCTTGAATACTTGACGAGCTACGTGCGTGTGATGGGCTAAATGCTATTTTAACAAGGTTTAACGTATAAGAGTGTCGTTATTTTAACCTCGAATTTCTGAGAGGATTTTACTTGATTTGACCAGCAAATTGCTTTCATGATAGGACTTATTGATAATATGGACCTTATGGCTTTAAAGGGTCCAACTTTGATTTAAAGCTAGGTATTACAATGGAAAATTGAATGCTAATTCCAACGGTGCAAACAGCATAAGTCTCCATCTCCTAAAGTGGTCAAAGTATGCAATTTAAATTGATACATCTAAGGAGTTTAAAATTAGAACTTTGTAATTGGAGTCAAATAAGGTTTTGAAATGGTAAGAGGTACTTATAGTGAGTTGTAAAATGTCACTTCGAGTGTGAAGAAAACTTGAATTGATGCAAAAAGCATAAGTCACGAAATTTTGATCGTTCTCTACTCGTGAAAAAGTGCCATGTTTCACCGTAAGACCCCCTGTCTAATATCATTTCATAAGATATAAGGTTAGTAATTATGTGGCTGTGAACACGAGCGATTCGAAGCTGAAATTATAATTTTGAGACAATTGCAGTCGGCCAGTCGAGAAAAATTTCAAACTCATATCTAATGAACGATGTTGAAAGATGTTGAAATTATATTTCCGACTTGGATTTATTAATTACCGCTACTTACTGGAATTGAATAAAATATGACTAGACCTAAAAAACGAAGCTACTCTAGTCTTTGTAATGAGAAATGTAGAAATTTGTTGAAAAGGGTTATTCCTCATTAGTTTTCGAACGAGTGAAGTAAAAAGGGTCATGAGGCAGACAAATATCACGAAGGTTTGTAACAATGGGAATTTTCCATGATCGGACTTTGATGATTGGCAGGGGGGGGGTCAAGCTTTCCTCAGCTGAAATCAGACCCCTCCCCACAGAAAATCAAGTTAGCTCCCCTTTCAATGAGAACATTATTTAAATTTTATTTGTGTTGATCTCAGGAAAAATTTGTACACTTTTTCCGTTTTAGTCATTTTTCGGTGTTTGTTTTTTATTGAAAAATGAAAATTTTTTCCCTCCAAGACATATGAAGGAAAGTTTGTGGAATTTTCAAATTAAAAATTCGGTTTTTCTATTTTTTCGACTGAAACTGCAGTTTCTTACGTTAAGTTAGTAAATTGTTTTTATATTGCATTTTGTTGTCAGACTGCCACAGAATTTTTTTTTTCAAATCTTATATCGAATTGCTATATCTAATATATGAGGAATTATAACATCCATTCTTATCTGAATAAATTAAGTTCTTCTCGAAACACTTAATTGAATCTATTTTTTGCGTCATGAAAATTCCGATTATGAAGTAAGTACATAATTTGTATTTTTAAATTTATTTTTTCAATTCCACTCACGACTTAATTGCATTATTGTTTTCAAGCTTCGTGATATCTTCTGACTTTTCACCTATTCAAGCCAAGCCTTGAAATGTGTGTATGTGTATGTATAGTGCGTCGGTGCAGATTGTGTTGATATTGGTCTACAGATTATACATTATAGTCATAATTTCCACAAGTTCGTAGAAATTAGTTGGTAGCTTGCGTGTGCGGCTGTTTACTATGCCCTGGCAGCGGTGTGAGAGAGATGAAATGTATGTATGTCGTATGCGTGAGTGTGTATGTGTGTGTGAAAAAATATAACAAATAGGTATATTATTGGTAATTTATCGTGCCGATCACTGTTGCGAGGAAAGGAGGGAAAGAGCGTCTTCGTTTTCGGTGAAGGAATAAGCAGAAGCTCGTATAATAAGATAAGAAAATATTTGCGCTTGTGTGACAGAGGAAGATCGAACAGTAATCGTACTGCTGATGAAACTATCGAGCAAAATCGAGTGGTGGGAGAAGACTACAGCTCTGAACGGCGTAAGTTACGACTTGGATAACCCGTTTTCTAGAGTCGACGTACATTTTTTCCCCTCCTTTTTCTCAGTTGCTCGTCGCCGAAATCGTCGTCGTTCTTTTTGTGGTAGGAGAAGTAGGGGAGGTGTAGCCGTTTTTACGAGTATCGAAAAACATTTTTCTCGTTTTCTCCACGAATCCGCCCAGCCCGCCTCTGTATCGAAGTCGCGATCGTAGTCGTAATTTTGTGTTCGTCGCGTCGCCGTTCTTGTGTGGAGGTTGTGGTGGGGAGATGGTGGAGGTAAAACGCATCAGCTTCGTCGTTCTGTTCCCGCCATTCGTACGTCGGTTGCGTCGTTCTGTTCTCGCCAGCGCCATTTGTACGTCGCGTCGCCTCGTGAACCGTGGTTTTCATGAATAATTTTACCGGTTGCAATAATTTCTCAGTTGTTATGAGGAGTGTACACGAGTTTTGTTAATTTTGAATGTACGAGGACCAATTATGAGAATTTTATTTTATTTCAGGTTGTTATAATTATGATTTTCTGTGAAGTAAGGTTTTTGGTTTATAAATTTTTCGTATTTCTTTCGATTTTCGGATAAAATTTTGTCTTATTCTCTGTCGGTCTGGTACGTGATGAACTATTTTTTTCTTTTTCCTATTGTGTGATTTTCTGTAAAGTAGGGGTACGTAGGTTTTCGAATTTTTCGCGTTCTTTTTGATTTTTGAATGAAATTTTTTCTCTCATTCTCTTACCAATTATTAACGTAATGTGTGAAAGTGTCAATTGATTTGTGCTGGCGATTCAATAATTGCGTCATCGTATTGGATGGTTGGCTTGGCTATGGAATTGGCTCCATATGGCGATGGTTTTGGTTGGCAATCGTGCTGGTGGCCGTGTTCCTTTTTGGTCCTGTATCAGGTATGTTATTTTTTTCTCCGTACCGCAGTTCGTGCAATAATTTCCATGAGTAATCTCTCATTTAGGTCATCGGTTTGGTTACGCTTACACTTGCCAGCATTTTGGCAATACACCTAAAGCGCTGATACATCATTTATTTACTTATTCTACATTTAACCCTTGTGAGTTGTGAGTCCATCTGCGAACTTTGACTCCAGTATAGTTCATCATGTATAATTTTTTTTTCTAATTTACACCAAAGACGATGAGTACAGAGTACAGACGTGCAATGCCTGTAGGATTTAGTGTGCATGTGAGTAGAAGTGATGTTAAAATTGAGCTGTCAGTGCAATATTTCGAGTATACATAATATGCGAACTATTGAATTTGAAGTATGCCAAAGGGAAAGTCAGTAGAGTACATAGAACGGCCGATAGAGAGCATTGAATGTGTCTGCAGAAATCCCCTTCTTGATTTTTTTTTTGCCCCCCAAAACCCTTCTGGTCTACTAAATTTCTGTTTTGCCATTTATAGCGTCCAAGCTAGAAAATGATAAAGAACAATTCACAAATGCATCAATAAGACTGTAGTAAATTACATAGTAGGTAAAAATGAATAGAATATGATGATGACTTTCTATTGATGTTACAGTGGAAACTTTTTGCACATTATTTCAAGCTACAAGTTTTCCCCAGTTTCAGGAGAGTAGGCTACTTTTGTTTTTGATAACTTTGACTCTAAAGATTATCAGACAAAATATTATATGGTCATTGTTAATAAATATTGAGATTTGGTAAGAAGGGCCATCTTTAGGATAGTTGGAGATATTGAATCGCCAAAACACCCAAAGAAATTCCCTTTGTGTCGTTCACTACTCAATTCTTCATACGTCCTATTCTGCCATGTACCATTCTGAAAAATTTCGTTAAGGTCGGAAATCTATTTTTTGCATTATAAGCCGTTGTACATGAAAGTTTTCCATTTTACGCTCACCTGAAAAATTTGAAAAGGCTTATTTCAAATGAACGAAGTATTGCGTTAAGGTACTTGTATGAGGACTTGAAAGGATGATTTCATTGGGTTAGCGTTGGACCGCTCTGGTGGCTCGCTTATTGTGGCACACCTACTCTCAAAAAGAGTAGAAAAAAATCGAGTTCGGAGTCGAAGAAAAAAGTACGTAGAATTATTAATTTAAACGAATACTTTTCCATTCGTGTTTTTTGATATTGAAAGCAATCGTAGTGCAATTTCACGACTTATTCAAAAACCAGCCACAAAATATTTTAGTGATGAATAGAAATCTCCTTTATAGCTGGTTAATGTAGGAAATATTGCATAACATTTTAAGAATCTCATCTCGTCTTTGTGCTAACTGAGCAAGAAAAAAAAAACTCGTAGGTAGTATAGTTAGGAGTAATATAAATACTCTACCTTTTACTTTACCTTTTTAGAAGTAGGTGTAAGTAATATAATTGATTACTTATGAGGTTTTGAAATGTTTTCTAGACTACGTATATAAATAATTTCTATGAAAATTGGAAAACAAACAATTTCGACCTTCAGCTTACCTTGGGTAAGTGGAAAAACATTTTTTTTTTTCACCTAAAGGTACATTTTCTCAGATTTTGTCACGTATATGAAATTCAACTTTTTACAAACTTTTTCTCGCTGAAGTCTCTTTTGGAGCTTGCATTAAGTGGTAAGTCTGCCAGCGCCACTTTTTATTCTATAATTTTTTGGAAGAGCCCGTATTGTCTTCAATTTTAGCTGATTGAGAGAAAGTTAAACTTTCGTAAAGATGCTCACAATTTTTATTCAGATCTTTTACGAGTGCACAATAAAAATTTGAGTTTCGTGTATTGGATATTATTATTTTACGATAATTTTTTGTTCTAGAATTTTTTTGAAACCCGTAGGCTATTGTCTTCAATTTTATATTATGGGTAGATATGCTAACATTCAATTAAATTACTGTCGTAGAATAATGATAAATCCACGAATAAGCCGGGTAATGCTCTGGTGTTGAATATACGAGTACTTTGATTTGATGTAATATTTAACTACATTTGGTTTGTGCATTTTGTTCATCTGTAATTTCAAGTTTGAACTGTAATTTCAAGTTTGAACGCAAGTTCGGATTTCATAATACATCGTGTTATTATGATGAAGATAGTCGAATGTGAATTTTGGAGAATTGGTATTGTTAAGATTTATTTCTACGTTGAATTTTTGGCAATTTATTGTTTGTATATAAGTACTGTCCGTTTATTTTTATGCGCCCTTATACCCCTGATCAATCGGTTATATTTTTTACTCTCTTTTTAAATTTTGCTGTTGCTGATGGTATACATTTTTCAACACGTCACATCTGGTTACTATCATCGGCCTGCATGCCTTAGCTTGTCAAGATGATGATTTCTTAATTGTCTGTGATGTAGGCTGTTTTGGGGAAATGCAATTTTTGAATTTTTGCTTGTTTTAAGCATATTTTCCTAAAAAATTACATATTCTGCTCATTTGGATTGGGCGATAATTTGCACATTTTACATATTTTTTTCTCTGTTTTCCTTTTTTTTAAACTCGAAAATTGGAGAAAAAATTTTATAAGAAAGCTATGTACTTGTTACCGAAAACTGATAATAGTGTGAGATCGAAGTGCAGCTCGAAAATACCTGCAAAATGATGCCCGTATCGAATTTTCATAATTCCATACTTATTCAGTCTGTGTATGTAATTTTTCCTGCATATTTGCAATGCATAAAATGAGGCATTCTATTTGACCTTCAAAACTTGAATATTTTACATATAGTCTTAGCTTATGTCATTATTTTCATATTTGGGACGTTGCATAGAAACAGGTCCTGATATTGCCGCTATAAGAAAATTTTGAGAAAAAATAAACGATAAGAAAAATGTTCAAATTAAGAAAATTTACTTTTTGATGAATTATTATTTAAAAATTGAAATTCATGAATTTCTTAGTCGAAGACTTAATATTTGAGAGTGCATCAGTTCACTATTGTGATAGTGAATGATTTTTGTAAAATGCTGATGCCTTTAATTCTTGAAAATAAGAGAATGTCCGTTAACATTATTTTGGCTGATGTATCAAGGAACGAAAATCAAATTATCAAGTATCAACTGGGCAAAATTCGCGTTGACTATAATTATTACGGTACCAAGCCTTTTTGGTGGAGGTGGGGGAGTGGTGTAAACATGTAGAAAATTACATTTAAAAAATGCAAATATTCATTTTTTTATTGTATAAAGGCTTTTGACTAATTGAAATAGTGCCTTGTGGTGTCCCAGAAAACCAAGCTTTTTCTCGACATTCTCCGGACCTTTGAGGTTCTTTTACTGTTGAGTCAAATATGACGCCATCTGGTCCTTTGAGTAATCGAGTAAAGGATAGTTTTTTTAGTGTTTAAACGTAGTTTATCTGGAGTTCAGATTGAAGATTGAGCTACAAAATGAAACAATCTTGAAACCGATGTATTACTGGTCTCTAATGCAAGTTTTTTTTCATTCGGGGTTTTTTTTATGCATCATCCGAATTCATTTAAAAGAAAAAAACTGAAATACTGCATTACTTTTCAAGAACCAGTGAATAACTAAAAGCTTCTCATCTCGTCTTTGTGCTACCTGAGTAAAAAAAAAAATACTCGGAGTATAGTTAAGAGTATTAAATATTCTTCATTTTACTTTACCTTTTTAGAAGTGGGTGTAAGTATTATAATTGCCTACTCATGAGGTTTTAAAATGTTTTTTAGACTATAGACAAATAATTTCTATGAAAATTGAAAAACGAACAATTTCGACCTCAGCTTACCTTGGGTAATTTTGGAAAACTTATTTTTTTTACTCATAAAGGTACATTTTCTCTGATTTCGTCTCATGTATGAATTTTTAACTTTTTACAAAATTTTTCTCTCTGAAGTCTCTTTTGGAGCTTGCATTAAGTGGTAAGTCTGTTAGTGCCACTATTAAGATGAAAATTATCAGCCATAAAAGTGAACACTTGTGGTCACAGTTGAATGACTCAGATTGCTGGTTACTCGATCGAGGTATTGTAGGTAGTTATTCCTTTTTCCCCTTCAACTTTTCTTATTCGCAATTCAATCGACAACAAATTATCGTTCGATGACACTTACCTTTTTTCTCTCTCACACCACATGCCACGTAAAAGAAAAATCAAAGCTATCGATTTGAGTTTGAAGTACGTTTAGAACCCCATTTGTTTAGTACTTCAGTGCAACGAATCACACACATACCTCTTGAGAGCTTTGTTTTTTGAAAAATTGGCAATCTCCAAGGCTTGAGGGGGCTTATGAAATAGTGGTCTTTTTTGGTTTTTGTTGCATAAATATGAAAGAAATGTATACCTAAATTGATTTTTATCATTGTTTTTAAATTTATAATGAAACTGTTCAAAAGCTTTGGAGTCTTAACATTTTAAAAATACCTATAGATCTGAGCAGGGCCGGATTCAGCTTTCTGCGGGGCCCACGCACATTTGTAATTTGGGGGCCCCAGGGCCCCATTTTGGCTCCATGAAGCCTTATTTTATCGTTTAATTAGACCTCATGACCAATCCCGGGGGCCCCCAAATTTCAAATACTACGCAATGTGCGTATTCACTTTATGGGGAATCCGACCCTGGATCTGAGTCTGAGAACCAGAGTGATCCGAGTTTAAATTTTGAGTTTTGAGATATTCGTAGTTTCAAAATACACTCCTTTTTCCTATTTTTGGATACCGTCGAATGGGGCGACTTTACACACTTTTTTCATGTTTTTCAACTTGTCCTTTAATAACTCCTCCAATTTTAAAGCTGTTGAAGTGAATTTGGTTTTAAAATTTAGGTCTAACATTTCTCATCACAATTGTAAAAAAAAGTTTGAGTTTGCAGCCTTCCTTCTATTTTTTATGATTTTTCAAAAAATTTGTGTAAAGTCACTCCTCAATGGGGCGACTTTACCCATCAATTTGTTATTGACGGGTAATTGATGGGTGGGGAGGCAAAATTTGAGGATGTTTGTACTCAGACATACGATTGAAAAGAAACTAGTCAAGTACCAACTTCAACCGTGTGAAACCGAACTGAATATTTTGAGTGTCTGTGGTTAAAAAAAAAAAAAAGACGAATAAGAAAAAGGAAAAAACCACATCGCCGATTTATTTTCTTGTTCTGTTACTGGGTGAAGTGAGGTAGGGGCGGCGATCTTTTTTTTCTTTTCCTCCTTCTACCTGCTTCGATCCAAATTGTATTTTGGTTTTAATTTTTTTATTTATTGGGCTAAAACGAAGTGGGTAAAGTCGCCCCTTGAATGTAAAGTCACCCCGTTCGACGGTACTTAAGGTTACCATTTTTAACATAAAAGTGAACTCTTGAGTTCTCATGATGTAAGTCCGGTATTCTTGATTTTTATTTACCAGCCTAAGTACATATATCGAGAAAATATGTTTTTCAGTCTACAAGCAAATTCTATCGTGAGTGGAAATATAATTGTATTCCAAATTTTCATGTTTTGGAACATTTTAAATCAGGTTTTCACCTTTCCCCTTGGTTTTGGTATTTCAGTTTTTACATATTTGCAGTTGAAGTTCCCGCTTTTCCTGCCTTTTGAGTTTTAGTATGTGTCGTCTTGGCTGCGCATGCGCGGCTGCAGCGTCTAGTCTCCCAGTCGCCCAATATTTGTGTGTGTGTGCGTGTGTGTAATGGCGAGTGGGACAGAGTGCGATTTCATGCTCATTTCGACGGATAAGAGTGGAGGTTCGTTGTGTGTGTGTATGTATGTATGTGTGAGTGTGTGTGTGTAATTGTTGATCAGAAGCTGATTGCCAGTTCGCTACTTGGTTCGGTTTCGTTTGCGAGTTCAGATTTTACTTGTATGCGTTACGAGAAGCGGCCGTACTACTACTACTACTACGTTTTGGCGCGTATTTTTCTCGTTTTTGCCAACCTATGGTCGCCATGTCTATCGTCCGTTCCGATCTCGACATTTCGACTTCGTTACCCGCCGTTTTCGCGTACACTGCAGTTTAGACCGCGTTCATTTCAGTGTGTAGAATTCCGCAGCATCTTGTGCGTCTCATAGTAAATTTTAGCGTGAATTGTTGCGATTTGTGAAATTCGCTGAATTCGTCGATTAAGTAAATACTCGTACTTCACACGTTTTAGCGGTGATTTTCGATATTTTCGTCATTATTCGGGTAATGTGCGTTAGTGTTCTGCAGAATGATTTGTTCATTATGGCGGTTATTTGGCATCAGCAGCATGAATGAGAGGATCGTATGGTAAGTTGATCTAAATGTCGTTCATTAGATATCGTATTTAATCTGAATGTGAGATCGTACAATTTGAGTGTTTTTTTATGCATAGAGTGCGTATTACCGTTTTTTCTTTGTGGTTTCACTAGATTTACGTAGTAGCTACCAATTTGTCTTGTTCAATGAGCGCGTGTTAGTGAGTAGGTAGCCCCTATAAATCTAAAGTGAAGACGTGTCAGATATCCGAGTATAAAAGATTTGTGTTCGGGTGGTTTCACCTGATTCGTGCAGTAAATTTGTCTCGTTGAATGACTGTGTTAGTGAGTAGCTCCTATAAATCTGAAGCGAAAACCGAAAAGTGTCAGATGTCCACGTATGAAAGTTTCTGTCTCCGGATTATCAGTTATTCGTAAAGTAGGTACATCAAATTTCATGTTTGTATCGTAACTTGTAAGCCCTTTTCCATGGATAAGGGAGAGAAGGTTGGTTGTGTGTGCGTTTGTGTGTATTAACAGTTATAATCAGAAGTTGATTGCCAGTCCGCTTTTTGGTTCGGTTTTATTCGAGAATACGAGTTTCGACTTGTTACAAGCAGTCATACGACTAGTCGCCGTTTTGTTAGTTCGGCAGTTGTAGCTTTTCAAAATTTTATGTCATTTGGCAATCGACAATCACGTTCATGTTTGGTTGTTTCCAAGGGTTGTTTCATTTCATCTTCTGGAGTACCTAGTGACTCGGAATCAAAAGTAATTCTTGAAACTTCGATTAGGTACTAGTTTTGTTCTTAGGAAGTTTTTCAAAAAAAAAAAAAAAAACCGCTCTTATTTTATGGGAATACATCTCTGTCTTGAATTTTTTCGAATTCAATCTTGAATTGTCACCATTTCGTTTTAAAAATGTGTTTTATATCGATAGCTCTAGTAAAAGAATTTATTTAATTTCCTTAACGAATTTAAGACGAACGATGGATACAACGATTTATTTTATGTTTTTACTTCGAAGATCGGACGAATACTGAATTCAAAAAGCAAGATGGTTAGACTCATTTATACAAATCATCGTAGAAACCGAATTAGTCATCTTTTGAGATTTGAGAAAAGAAAAGGAATTCGAGTAAACAGATAAGGTTCTTGTCAGTGTTGTTATTCTCATTCTCCTTAGATTTGAATTAGTCAATCACCATGGTGACCGGAAAGATGGTCGATTACAATAGAGAACAGTCCGAATGAGTTATCTTTGATGCGATGAACGGTAGAATGCATATGAGTGAGTGGTTGTAAAATGGGAAAACCCACAAAATTGAATGTTCTCGTTTTTTGAAAAGTCAAGATTTTATTTTAACTCGATATGGTCGAATTGATTTTTCTGATTTTTCTCTACTAACGTAGACAAAATTGTAGAAATTACAGCGAGAGCCCCCCACCCCACAGTAAGACAATGATTAGTCTTTTCCACTACCGTATGATTGGTTTTCGTTTTTCAGTTGACCTAATGCTCAGCAGTCTCGACGTTTTATTCGCTCTCTCTCTCTCCCTTTGCCTTCTCTTGGATAGAACTTTTTATTGTTTTGTGAACTGGGAACACGCCCAGTCATATACATACATGTATTTAACCGAGTTGAAGTGTAAAATGGCTCTTGTTTTCGATAGTTTTAAATTTTATGGTGCAGACTTTTTCCTTCTTACGGCTTATGAGGTAACTTACTTGTTTAAGTTGTTTTTTTAGAAATTCTGATTCGTCGTAGCTTACTTATGAGTCATGTTGGTTTACGTGTTATCCGTGGATTCACCTATATTTTCAGTAGAAAAATGTCTCCAAGTATCACTGTATCAGTCTTCTGCTGATTTTATTGTAATTTACCTAGTTGAATTTTTTAAAATTAAATAGGTGCCTAAAGTGAAAGCACTAAAATTAAATTTATTCGATGAGAGGGTTCGGCGTAAGTTTGGTGGCAAGTTGAGTGTGCAAGGCACCACCTAAAAATTTTTTGCACCATAGGAAGGTCTCATCCAAGGTTGAGAAGGGGTTGGAGCTTCCCGTTTGAATTTTGAAAATAATGTTGAAAAATGTTCCAATTTTTTTTGCACCGCATACTCGTACACCATAAGCCGGCTACATACTATTCCATTTTTCCTGTTTCCAGTTTCGTGTTTCCTTGTTTCCCCCTGTTTCCATGATAGTGTGTAGACGTTTTTCGCCGATAAATGTTTCGTGGAAACAAGCTGTTTCGTGTTTCGTCTGCTTTTTCGCCAAGGGTGTGGTATGGTTTTAAACGTTGATTCATCATTGCAAGTATATTTGTTTCAACTTTGTATGAATTGAAGATCGAACCCTTCCCCCTCCCCCCCAAGTAGATTTCATGTAAAATATTTTGAGATACGTGGTGTATCAACGTGGGTGAAATAATTTTCTGCACAAATTTTTATTTTATACCAAGTTTTGAACATAGTGATGATACGATCGGAATTTTCATCATGTTGAAAAAAAAGAGTTTAATGTATCTACTAGAAGTTACATCCTTGTACCAAGTGGCGTCGTGTGCAATGTACCTACACTAAGACATACTCAAAAAACCAGTTACTCGAGCTGGCGTCACATATGATACCATTTTCCCAAGATGAGTAATCCAATAAAAGTCTACCCTGGCAACATTGCATATACTTGAAATTCAAACAACTGCGCCACTGTAAGATATACTTCTACCTATGTATGGCTGCATTCTGACTTTTCCTTCGTTTCATTTGACTATAGAAAATTGTAAGGGCATAAGCACTTGAAATTACAGTAATAGTTGGAGTAACCATGATTCGTGTTATTCATAACACTACCTGGTTTTTTCGGTAGTTGTGTTGAACTTGTTTTTCCAGTAAGTTTTTATTGTTGGATATACATTTTCATCATACCTCGGCTCATAATGAAGAAAGGAAGAAGTAAAATGATGTATCCCTGTCTAATTGATTAGTAGGTCGAATATTTCGAATGTGGATACTAAGATAAAAGTTTTTAGGGATTTACTACTGTGACTTGACATTAAAATTCGTCAATCAAGTGCGATAAGTTTCCTAAATTGAATTCTTTGAGAACTGCATTTTTTGAAACGGCCGCGCTATGGTGGCCGCTTGAAGATAATTTGTAATTACTCAGGGATGGGTGCTTAGGATGTGTGGGGGGGGGGGGAGAAGAGATTTTGAGTACTGGCTTATAAAAATTTTGCGCTCCTTCCAATAGTAACTGATTTTGACCTCGGATGACTTTTTTGGGGGTTGATTTTTGGAAAAAAAGGAAACATGAAGTTCATTCAAAACTTTTATAGCGAAATGGTTTCCAAAGAAAAAAATAGGTTCTTCGATAATGGAGACTTGATAGGCTATAGAAAAAAAAAACCAACCAACACTGGTAAAATTTTGTTGCGCAAAAAAGGTTGCTTATTATGAGGAACTTGGAGGAACCTTTTTGCACTATCAATTATTCCAAGTAGATACCAGATAAATATCAAAGAGTCAAAACGTTCCCTTCAATTTTACTCAGTAAATTATTAATTTCTATGATCTGCGATCTCAATAGTCTTTTTAAACCGGAGAATTTTTAATCATACTCATATCAGATAGTGGCTCCCATCATATAATTCCCAGTCTAAAGCTGTAAATCATATTCCCTCCCATCGCGAATATTGCCTTGAAAATTGAAATCTTCGTTTCATTCTCCTAAAAAATTGAATTTTAATTTTTTAATCGAAAAACTTTCATACTTGATCGACGAATTAGAAACAAAATGATTGGTTTAATAATTATAGTAGGCCTAACTAATTTCTCATAATCCGATGACCACTGAGGAGTTGAGTCGCAAAATGCAACGAGCGCCATGAGTATAATTTTGAAAAAAAGTCAAAAAACTGTTTCTCAGCGACTAGTGGACCAATCTTTATGTTTGATGGCTTAAAATCTCTCTATAAATGAGTAGGGTTGTAATCTGAATTTCAGCAAAAATTTTCCTTCTCAACCGAGGAGTTAATCTGGGGGCCATCAAAACCGCAAAGTCCCGTATTGTTTTCGTTTTCCTCGGTTTAGGGTCTGGTTCTACTTGGTTTCTTTATTTTGCATTCTCAGTGTCGCATGATGTTACTCTTCTCATTATTTTGGTTTTGGAGGTGCCGAAATTTCAAAATTTTTTTCTCACTGTTCTTTCAGATGAATATCTCGCTTCTTCCATTTGTCGGGTGAGGCGGTGGTAATGCAAAATTGTAGTGCGATCAACGTGCCATGATTCTTCTGAAGACATAAAGGTGAGTGTTTGTTTTCCACTTATTTATATTTAGAAAATATTTTTTGATGAATTGCATTATATTGTGCTAAGATGGGCAAACTGAGCAGCCTTGTGAAACAGAGGTAAAATGTGAGGGTGAAAAGGGTTTAGCCTCTATCATGCTTTGGTAAAATTGCACTTATTTGAAGGCCCAATGAGCCAATCTTTTGACCATTTTTCACATGAAATTGAGATAGGTCGTTTTGCATTTTTGTGAATTCAGTTATTCAAGTTCGGCTTTATGCTGTGAAAAAAATTCAGTTCGACTCTATTCGTGCTACAGTCAAATTACTGTATTTGTTAAAACGTTTCTCGCTTTTAGCAGTTTTTGGAAAAAAGGCTATTCTAATCTTTTCAAGCTTGGCGCTTTGTTTTCTTCTTTTTTTTCTTCTTCTTCTTGTGTACAAGTTTAATTATAAGTCGTCGAGTAAACTATTATTTTATTATTGCTGTGATATTTTCAAGTGACGTATGGAGTTGATTAAAAGATGATAATTTGTTTTATTTTTATTTCCACAATTTTTCTTCTAAAAATCGGTAAAAAAATGTTTTGAATAAAAGGTTTTTCTAGAAATCACTGCTTCCATTCATTTTATGAATATTTTTTGCAGTAACACTCGGAAATATTTTAAAAAAGGGGCCAAGTCTTGAATTTATTGCTACCAGACAGAATTTCGTGTAAATTTTTTCATTACGATTGATAAAATTTGCCGCTCTAATGGGAGTTGAACTGAGTTTTGCCCAATGAGAAGAAACTTGTAGCTCCGTTATTTCCTTTTTAAATGGTGGTTTAATTTTTACGGACTTTGATGTGAACGTGGGCAATTTTCTAAGAAAATCGTTATGAAGAAATTGGAGTGGAAGTTTGAAAGGAAATTATTTGAGATTCACTTATGATGAGGTACTATTGTTGAAATATTCATGTTATTCTGTATCACCATATTTGCAAATTTTTCATTGCTGTCCACTGTCAGTAGCCTTATGGCCCTTATTTTTTTTACAATTTTTAAAAATTTTTATTATTGGAGTGTGTAGTAAAAATCATTCATCAGTTCAATTTGAAAATCAGCAAAAACCAGGAAATGTAAAGTTGGGTACATTTGATAATTTGAACCTTGGAAAAATAGTTCCATTTGCTAGCAAATTTTGCATTTTAGCGAATTTTTTTCTGAAACGCACTCGAAATGGCTGTTTTGTTCGCATTGAGAGTAAAAATTGTTTTTTTAGTTAGCTTTTGTATTCTTTTTGCCTGTAGAGATCTAACCCGAGAACTTGAGATCAGGTCAAATTTTGGCCTTATAGAACTCACTCGAGAGGTAAGTTATAAGTTCTGAGTTCTCAGTTTCTATTTGTTTATTACATGCCCCCTTTCGTGTATCTTTTATATTTATCTGGGATTACACAATTAGTGCGTTCTGTTTGATGAGAAGAGTTTTTAAAAACTTGGTTTTCAATTTCTGCTGTTGGTTTAGATTCTTAATTTTCATCAGAACTTGACAGAATTTTGAAAGTTTGAATTTCGCCTTGTTTTTTTTTTTTTTTTTTTTTTTTGCAAATTGAACGAACCAACCCATTGGCGGAACAGAACGTTACCATAGATAGCTGTTACCATAGATAGCTCGTGCGTCTGCAATGTTAGTTACTTATTTTTTATCAGATGTGAGAGCGTACAAAGTGAAAAGAGAAGGATGCTCGGTAGATTATACTCCAGTTTTGCCTTGCGTTTCTTATTTTGAAAAGAGTTCAACTTCTGCTGGGGCCAATACCACTATGACAATATAGTTAATAAACGCACTCTAAAAAAAAATTCAACATTGCTGTCTAGACAAAATAGACCTACTGTCTGTATCACTCTGCATGAAAGAGGAGACCAAAATCTCACGAGGAAAATGAGCCAAATTCAGCCTTCTGTCTGATGTTGAGAACTACCTGGCCCAGTATTTTCTGTATCAGCTTTTCACTCTCTCTCAAGTATATAGGTACTTGATTATTTCAATATTTTTCATATCACACTTAGAAGTTACATCTTTTCAATACCTAATAGTACTCCGTAGTATCATCGTTCTGAATTTCAATAAGCATCATCTCATGTGTAATTGAGTAGTGAAAAGTAAGACGAAGATTTCTGTAGAAATGCACTTTCGAGAAAAACGCATTTAAAGTGATGTTAAAATTGGGTTAGGTCAATGCAATTAGGAAATTACATACGCGAACTAGAACTTGAATTATGCGAAAGGCAAGGTCTGTTTAGTACATAGAACGGCTGATAAAGAGCATTGAATGTGCCTATGTAAGTCCTCTTCTGGAAGTTCACAAATTTTTTTTGTTTTGAATACCAGTCTTCTGGTCTACTAAATCCGCTTTTTGCTATTCTTGGAGTCTCTAGCTATTTACCAGTATAAAAAATGGTAAAAATTCAAAATTGCTTTAATGAGACAGTGATAAATAACATTGTAAAAATAGATAGATAGAACACGATAATGACCTTCTATTGATGTTACAGTGTAAGTTTTTCTGCACATTATTTCAAGTTGCAAGTTTTCACTCGTTTGAAGGGGGAGACTTTTATGACCTTGCTTCTGAGTATTATCAAAAAATGTGTTCCAAGTTCGAAGCTTTAACTGGCCATGTCTCAAAAATGACAGTAGATATCGAGATTTGTTAAAATGGGCCATCTGCAGGATTGTTAGTAGAATTTGAATTGGCAAAAACACCTAGGAAGGGATTTTTGCGGAAATCAAACTTTTTTTTGCCATTCACTTCTTAATTTTTCATGCGTCACATTCAGCTTCAGTAGAAAATGGTTTGTAATGCATACAGCGTATTTTACCCACGTTACCTTTCACGAATTATTTTTGTACAGATAGGTTGGTCGTTTGGTACCATTTGTTCTCCCAAAATGTTCAGTTTGATATTTGAAGGGCCGAGAAGCAGAAATCTTATTTGCTTAAGACTTGTTTTTGAGAAAATTGTGAAGAACTAATTAAACATGGTTGCCCACTATTTAGAACGCCTTGAAAAACCCATTTTGTGACCATTCAGTGTTGTTAAAAATGGAGAAGAAAAATGGCAAATGTGAGTTACAACTGCAAAACCAATGTTTCCCAAGTGAAATTCTGCAAAAAGTCAAAGATGATTCAAAAAAGTATTTGATTGTGGTTTAGCTTGATAACAATTTTTTTGGGTTTGTAAGGTTGTAATTTTGAAATTGATGATATTTTGACAAAAGAGGAAAATGAATCATTCCAAAATTTTTTTTCCACAAGGGAGAAGTGAACAAACCTTGAGCAAATTCAGTTATTAATCTGCTCCTATTAATTGTTGAAAATAAAGCCCATTTTTCATTTTCTAAAATTAGGACTATGACATCAATCATGGTTTTATGACACTTTATGATAATGTTGTCAAAAGAATGAAGGTACAAATAGGTAACATGAAAATATGATTTTTATTACAATTGTGCGCTTGGCATTTTTCGTATGTTTTCCCAAAAATTTGTTCATCAACTAGAGATCACATCACATGAACCTTGAACAAAATGATTTGATGATAATATCTTCTCGGAACTGATAAAACATGTAACCTCATCAGGGTTCAAAAGTGCCTAGACATTTCATTTGGGACATTGGGACATGTTATATTGGTTTTTGACACTTCTTGTTTGGTTTAAAAAGTAACCCTCCTGGGTATCAATTTATTTTATGAAGAATGTGCTAATTTTTCCTATTGAATTCACTACACGTATTATTAGTAGCTGTTTGTGATTCCTAGTATCAGTACTGTGTTTATTGAAAGAAAATGACTCATTAATGTTAACTCATGAATGATTGTTGTGTCATATGTCGATGTTTGATGCCACCTGTTTTTTCTGGTTTTTATATCAATGCTTATTGTTTCTTGAATATGAAAATATGTTGTTTGAAAACCAGTTGTACAGCTTTTGTGATATGAAGTATGAACTGAATTAACTCATTTAAAGCCATTGGAATCGGTGGATTAATTCAAATTACAGAACTCGTAATTAAGTCTTAGTTGAAACACTGTATAGCTAACCCGAAGTTTGATAGAGAATAGACTAGAGGCTTGAAGGAAATAATATTTGCGTACCTAGTGTAAATCCTAATTGAATAATTTTGTTTTCATTATAGGTAGGTTCAGTTTGATGTGGAGAACGCCGAGATTGGTATGTGATGCATTTTTACTTTTTTTTTCCTTCGAGAGAAAATCTGCATTTAACTGTGCTTTATGCTTAGACACTGAAATAAGTTGATGAGAAAATGAGAGTATATGAGTAAGAGATTGAATTGGCATCTTAATTTATTGAGTTACTATATTACGCTATTATTTTATTACTAAGCAAATGATGGCCCATTAATCATTGCAGATAGTATTTGTTATGCCAAAGTATTTTTTATTTTCAAGTTGATATGGCCCATCGATTAGGTTTGGGAGATAATTATGTTTTGCAACTGCGACCAATTATGCCATATTATTATTTGTCAGTCAATATAGCCCAATAAATTTAGCGGAAAATATCTTTCAACAACTGCAGTCTATTCAGTCAATTTTTTTTCTGCAGCAATCGCAGCAGCGTATTACTTTATAAGTTGATTCTTCTTTTTGGAACTACCTCTTTTCACCTATATGAGCCAATTTTTTGTTGCATATTACTCTTGTGAGTGATGCGTGTTTTATGAAATGAGTCCGGTATATTTTTCACATCGTATATTCGAATAGGTTATATTTTATTTCATAAAGTAGTTTCAAGTTTCCACGATTGTTAAGGATTTGAGCAGAAAATTACTATAGGCAACTGCAGTTTATTGCACCAATTTTTTTTTCCTGTTTTTGCAGCAATCGCAGCATATTATTTGATAAGTTGATTCTTCTTTTTGAAACTATCTCTTTTCGCCTATATGAGCCAATTTTTTGTTGCATATTACTCTTGTGAGTGATGCGTATTTAATGAAATGAGTCCGGTATATTTTTCACATCGTATATTCGAATAAGTTCTATTTTATTTCATAAAGTAGTTTAGAGTTTCCACAATTGTCAAGGATTTGAGCGGAAAATTAGTTTTGGCAACTGCAGTCTATTACGAGAATTTTTCAGTCTTGTTTCTGCAGCGATTGCAGCGTATTATTTGATGAGTTGATTCTTCTTTTTGGAGCTACCACTTTTAGCCCTTATGAGCCAATTTTTTGTAGAATAATATTCTTTTGCAGTCTATTGAGTCAATTTTTTTTCTGCAGCAGTTGCAGTGTATTATTTTATGAGTCCATTCTTCTTTTCAAATGTACCCTTTCTCGCCCATACGAGACAATTTTTTGTAGAATATTACTCTCCTAAGTGATGCATATTTAATGAAATGAGTCTGGTATATTTTTCAGATCATATATTCGAATAGGTTATATTTTGTTTTATAAAGTAGTTTCAAGTTTCCACAATTGTTGAGGATTTGAGCAGGAAATTACTATTGGAAACTGCAGTCTATTGCACCAATTTTTTTTCTCGTTTCTGCAGCAATCGCAGCGTATTATTTGATAAGTTGATTCTTCTATTCAGAGTTCTTTTCTTTCACTTATGATCCAATTTTTAGGTGAATAATAGTCTTTTGCGTGACACGTACTTATGAATTATAGATTCTTATATAATAAGTTATGGCATAATTCTCATTTTAAGATCGAGTAGGTTAAATTTTATTGTAGAAAAAAGTTCAGAGAAATGAGCATTTCTATAAGTGTGATAGTAAAGTGCGCGTATGGTGTGACTACCCGCCAACTTTTATCCCTTTGTGTCTGGATAGAGGGAACTTTGGTATTCTAACCAAGTACCAAGCTCCTATTCTTGTGGCACTTAGACCTTCGGATTGTGTCTCAGTAGGTGGCACCTCGGTATTCGCTCAGAATACTGGGTGATCCATCTCACGTGGCAAGTCCACAAAGCTTATTTATATGTGTTGTGGTAGGGAGCAGTTTGTGGTGCAGGGTGCTCTGATTGGAACATATACAAAAAATTTATTTTTCGGATGCTTTCCAATTGATTACTCTGTATTTGGCGGGCCAGGATGCTCTTCTTGTGGCACATGAGTGGATTGGGCATGAATTTGGAAACCACTATAAAATGAAAGGTTGTTGCCCCCTCGATGGCGTTGAAATCGAGTTAGGGACCGTTTGGGTTGGAATATAGGGTACCTGATTTAATGAAGCGAACATATGATTATAGCCAAATATTATTTTAAGGAAAAGTATTTTTATTTTCAAGTTGATATGGCCCATCGATTAGGTTTAGGATATAATTCAATTTAGCATTTCTCCAAGTGTGATAATGATTTCTCTTATATTGGCTAATTTTTTTTAGAATATCACTCTTCTTGCAATATTGCCATATAGTTGTATTTAAAAAAAAAAAAAGTAATATGGCCCATCGATTAGGTACAGCAGATGATTATCCTTTGCAACTGTAGTTTATTATGCCATACTTTTATTTTTCAACTGGAATAGCAGAATGATTTGAGTGGAAAATTACTTTCAGCACTTGCAGTAGGTATATTTTGCCAGTTTTTTTCTGGAGCCATTGCAGATTATTATTTTATAAGTTGATTCTTCCTTTTGGAATTACCTCTTTTCACCTATATGAGCCAATTTTTTGTAGTATATAACCCTGGTGAGTGATGCGTATTCGATAAAAAAAGACCAGTAATTTTTTCAAATTGTATATTCAAGTAGGTTATATTTTATTTCATAAAGTAGTTTCAAGTTTACGGGTACCTGATTTAATGAGGTAACCAGATGATTATAGCCAAAAATTACTTGAAGCAAGAGACTTTTTATTTTTAAATTGATATGGCCCATCGATAAGATTCAGGAGATGATTTTATTTTGCAACTGCGGCCTATTATGCCATAGTTTTATTTGTAACTCAATATAGCCCAATGAATATAGCGGAAAATGTCTTTCAACAACTGCAGTCTATTTAGCCAATTTCTTTCTACAGCAGTCGCAGCGTATTACTTTGTAAGTTGATTCTTCTATTAAAAATCACCCTTTTTCACCTATATGAGCCAATCATTTGTAGGATATTACTCTCGTAAGTGATGCGTATTTAATAAAATTAGTCAGGTATATTTAACATCGTATATTAGAATAGGATTATATTTGATAAGTTAGGCATATCTCACATTTTAAGATCGAGTAGGTTACATTTTATTGTAGAAAAAAGTTTCAAGTTTTTGCAATCGTTTTTATGTATAAGCTGGTCAAGTGTCTGAGTTGAGAGAAATGAGCATTTCTATAAGTGTGATAGTAGAGTGCGCGTATGGTGTGTGACTACCCGCCAACTTTTATCCCTTTGTGTCTGGATAGAGGGAACTTTGGTATTCTAACCGAGTACCGAGCTCCTATTCTTGTGGCACTTAGACCTCGGATTGTGTCTCAGTAGGTGGCACCTTGGTATTCGCTCAGAATACTGGGTGATCCATCTCACGTGGCAGGTCCACAAAGCTTATTCATATGTGTCGTGGTAGGGAGCAGTTTGGTGCTGGGTGCTCTGATTAGAACGTATGCGAGAAATTTATTTTTCGGATGCTTTCCAATTGATTACTCAGTATTTGGCGGGCCGGATGCTCTTCTTGTGGCTCATGAGTGGATTGGTCATGAATTTGGCAACCACTATAAAATGAAAAATTTGTCGCCCCCTCGATGGCGTTGAAATTGAGTTAGGGACAGTTTGCGTTGGATTATAGGGTTCCTGATTTAAGGAGGTAACCGGATGATTATAGTCGAGTATTACTTTAAGCAAAAGTATTTTTATTTTTAAGTTGATATGGCCCATCGATTAGGTTTAGGAGATAATCATGTTTAGCAACTGCGGCCAATTATGCCATATATTTATATTTGTAAGTCAATATAGCCCGATGAATTTAGCGGAAGGTGTCTCAACAACTGCAGCCTATGGAGTCAATTGTTTTCTGCAGCAATCGCAGCGTATTACTTTATAAGTTGATTCTTCTATTAAAAATTACCCTTTTTTGCCTATATGAGCCATTTTTTTGTAGGATATTACTCTCGTAAGTGATGCGTATGTAATAAAATTAGTCAGGTATATTTAACATCGTATATTCGAGTAGGTTATATTTTATTTCAGAATGTAGTTTTAAGGTGGATTAGGCCTGTAATGGGGACGCCATGCAAAAAAAAGCGCCCTGCATACTTTACCTCTTGGGTGGCGTGGAAATAAGTATAAGTTCTTGATAAAGCTCATTATATTTTTTTATTGTAGTTATATAGTTGCAGGTACTTTTGAGAATCTTCAGTTGTATTAATGAGAAAAAAAATCCTTGGCTGCAGTTCAAAGGCTATGTGTATAGTAAAATGATGAAAATTAATTTTTTTTTGATGATACCAGTGAGTATCATCACCAGTGATTAACATTGTTAAAACCATGATTTATTCGATTACTTATTAAGGACCTAGAGCTAATGTTATACAATCTTTGGAAAACAGTTCTTTTCACCCAACCTAATATGTAGGCGAGGTAACCTACAGAGAAGAGTTCAAAAGACGAGTTGGTTTTCAAGATAGGGTGTTTTCCAAATCCTTTTTAAACTATAAAATTGTTCTGTGCGGCAAATTTTTTGGAAAATGTTTGTATAATTTGGTAATTTTTTCTGTTTTCTTACGAATAAAACTGAGTTTCTAAACCAATTTAGCTAGAATACCATGGTGTGTAATCCAGTCTACTTTGACAGCTCGTGACATTCCCATTTTCCCCAATTTTTTCATTTTTTTCAGCGTATAAAATAATAGCCTGAACAGAAGTCCCGATATTTCATAATTTAGTATGAAAATGAAGTGTGAACCAAATTTAGATACTTTTAAATGAATAAAATCACAGTATCGGTGATACAATTGAAATGGTGGTCCGTATAAGTTAATAGACTTTAAACTAATTGCACATATTCTTATTTTTTTCTGTTAATTTCTTGTTTCATTATCTGTACTTCTAATTCTGGCGGATGTTCCTAATACTCATTTCTCAATATAAGTCTGTTTGTTGCCAAACATTATTTTTTAATCGTCGAATGGCTCATTGCATAGAAGTCATACACCAAAAAATGAAATTTTTCCGCAGGGGCTCATCAATATTTTAACTTTTCATTATCGTAGTCGTAGCATCCGGCTCCGAATCTAACAGGTACCGTAATATTGATATAGATCAGGATTCTCAATCTTTTCAGTTTTGACTGCTGTCAATAAAACAGGATTGCCTGGTCAAAATTAGAAAAAAACCTGAAAACAACAACTCGACCTCCAAAAAACCCTCGAGATACAACATGAATGCTTGCGGAAAATTTTTTAGGGGGTTTTCAGCAAATGTAGGGTTTTTTGCCCAATTTAACTTATAAGTCACAGTTGGCCGTGGCTATCGGAGCCTAGTCGATCGCTATAAAAATAATAAATCGTCGTCCAAAAACGTGTATTTATTGAATCGTACCTTTGCCATTTTGTGGTCGACTGGATTTTGGGCCATTTAATGCCCAAATATCTCATCTTATAGTTATAATATTATACTTTCAGCTTCAAATACCCACTCCCCATTTAAATACTCATACAAAAAACTGAACATACATCACGGATAATGTTTCTATCAATTGTTTTTATTCCATATTAAGTACATACTGTGTAATTATGTAATTTCAATATTTCTCAATCGGGTGTTGATATTTGTCGTACGTATGTATTCATTTTAATTTTACGAGACGATTTACAATTTACTTGACTAGCCCATCATTTTACCAATTTTTTTTTTTTTTGTAACTTGTATCAACTCTTGCCAAATGGTATACTTATGTGATTTATGAGTGTTTTTTTTTTGTACAATCTTTATGAAAAATCAGTATTACTTAGTGAACAAGTTGACCTAATCTTATTCATTTCAACGAGAAAAAAAATCTGTGAATTTGTTCATTAAGAAACTTGTTGGCTCCTTCTAGTCATTTTTTTCCTTGTTTGTGACTTATAAGTTTTAATATACACGTATTCAATTTATTTTGCGTCATACATTATATTTTTATTATTGTATTTCTACAAAAATGGGTCCATATAAATTCGATAAAGTGAAGTAAAATGAGAAATTTAAAAAATGAATCCAACTATACAACGGTCCAGCCTTATGACGATTGAATATTTAGAGTCACACTCCTCACCTTCCTCAACGAGAATTATCAGTATCACCTTCGTCTACATCCTGGACCTGGAGTACAACATTTAACAGGGTCCCTTGGTAGACCACACGGTGTTGCAGAATGATCCGCACCTAAAGGAAGAGAAAAATTAATTACTAAAATTCATTTTTGAAAGAATACCAGCTGCCGCATCATGCGACATGAAAAGAATTTCTTGAAAACAGTTAATTTTCTTATAAAAAAAATACACGAGTCAAAGGCTTAGAAAATTTTTTCTATTTTCAATAAAAAAGCCGCAGATTTGAAATTTTTTTAGGCGATTGACTGTCTTCTGGAAAATTTTTTTACACCATACGATACAGCAGTTGATTATCTTTCAAACAAGCTCAAGTTTCAGTCACACTATTAAAATTAATGTGTTAACATCTTATGATACCAGTAGTCATCACGATTCACAGTACCACTCATTTACACCAGACTAAACAGTTTTCAAACATATTATTGGTTACCACAATTTCCTACTGGCAAAATTAAAAAAAGTATCACATCATTTAATTTCCCTCTGTTTTTCGTCCATTTTTCATCTGTTTTGGGCAAATTCCAAGTTTAGTCCCGGGTGAGTGTGATAATAAAGATGTTAACACATCAAAAAATTATTTTCATATTGTACTCGTACCTATACCCTTTGAAATAACGTTTTTGAATTAAATTTTTGCAATTTGAAAAATTCTCAAACTGTTCACATTTATATTCATCATTTACTGGTATCTTTGCTTGCTTCGATTGTTCTAATTTTTGAAACTAAAAAACTACATCGAATATGCCAAATAATGGCGCAAACTGGAGTTTTTCTACCATCATAGCTTTGAATCTATAAATTTTTTAAAATAAGTAAGTACTTACCTGAATTGGTCTGGAGGAGAAAGCTCACGAGGAGTGCCCCTTCCAAATCAACTAGGAATGATGCCCCCCTCTATGTGCGCAAGAAAAAATTTCATAATTAAGATGAACTTATGGATGCATAGAGTTAAATGTTCAATTTACACTTTCTGATAGCTAAAATTAGCCATCGAAGTTATATCAATTTGCACATCCGTAGAAGTCGTTGTTCAATTTTAAATTAAAATCCAACCATACAGCCGTAAGTTCATCCTATAACTATAACATATTCAAAAATCGTACCTCTAAGTTAAAAACGCAGATAGAAAACTCACTATATGAAAAAAAAATTTAATATCGTTTTATCGGACAGTTTGATAACAAATATTCTAAATTTTGTATTGGTTGAGTTAGTTGAGAAGTAAGATTCACATTTTTTCACATTTCATCCTCAGAAGTTCCTCACATGAGATATTTGTAAAGTCGAATTGTAGAGTCTGGGCGTCTAGTAAAGCATACCCTTGAAAGATGATCGAATTGATGTGTGCATGACTTAGAAATTTTTTGTATGACTGTATGGGGCTATAAGGGCAGTGCGGGTTTTTGCTCACCTTTACTCCACCTATAGCCATATGTAATTCCAAAACTTTTGTTACCATTGACTATGTAAACTATCGCCAAAATCCAAAATAAGGTATTATTTTATTAAAGTAGAAGAATCCGGAAGATAACTTGCTAGGATTTCTCCTTCTAATGGCGTGTTTCACCTACTTCAATATAATTTGAAAATGAATTTACAATCCATCATTTTTTATTAATTTTCAAAGGATAATTGAATACTGAATAATTTATAACTATATTTGTGATGTACCTGGATCGTTTGCTAATGGATAGGCAAAATATGCGTTAGCTAGAAGTAGTAAGATCATAATTATCAATAATTTCCAATCCATTTAGAAGACACAATAACAATCTGTAGAAAAAGACACGTGAAGAGCAATTCATAATTTAAAAAATTGAAAAATACAATTAATCCGGTTGATATAGGCCCTTTTTTTTCATAAATTAGGCACTGGTATGGAAGCCTATAGTAGGTTAGTCATAAAAGTAATTCAAATTTTCAACGATGAACACCTCGTTGTACAATAATAGGACGGATAGCAAATTTATTTTTATCGATGAATTAGTGAACAAACATTTCTTCTTATTCAGAGTTATACGACGGACTTTCTCAAGTGATTTTAAGATTTATTTTTTTTTTTTTTTTTTTTTTTTTTTTTTTTTTTTTTTTTTTTTTTCAAGTTGACCGGAGATTAATCGGTTAACTGTTCCATTTAACAAAAAAAATATACTTAACAGTATTTACGATTTTTTTTTTTCAAATAGGATAGGTTAACTGGTTGAAGTCTGGTTAACCTAAAAAGAAAACCATATAAAAAAAAATAAACCGTTCCCAGATGAAAACTGGTAGAACCGGATCAGTTTACCAAACCTTAACACCACTGGGATTTTGAACAGATACTATAGTAGATACTTGGTTAGACGTGTACTTTTCTCTACAACAATTGAGTAAATCAGTTAAAAATCACTACAACTAGATAAATGAACGAACTGAGAGTAAAAATGGACGTAAACCTATATCTTCATTATTTCTATCAACTTTTGAAAATACATATATTATGAGGTATAACTGTATAGTAACTCACCAATAAAAAGTTTTTAAATAGTCTCACAAACTTCTGTAGGTACACGACGTCGCTTATAAGACAATAAGACAATTGGAATTCTTCCTAAAATATATACCTTTATGTTCAGCTAAAAGTCAGCAAATAGGTAGCATATGCGTTTCATGAAAAAAACAACGATGACTATGATAGCTATTCACTTGTTCAAACTTAGTGGTAATTAATTGCCAATTTTTTGGTTTTCCAACCAAGTTTTTGCCAACCAGTAGATATATGAATTGAATAGCGTTTGTTCGAGGAAATAAATTCACCTTGTGCTAAATTTATAGAGAAGCTCATATAGATACTACTGCAGTCAAAATCGACAAACATGAAAAAAAAAAAACGAAACAAACAAGCTGCATTTACATATTAACAGACTTCATGCAGGTTACATTGGCAAAAACTTTGCTGAAATACGGAAAATTTGGCAATTATTCACAACTAAGTTTGAACAAGTGAATAGTTATCATAGTCATGGTTGTTTTTTCATGAAACGCATATGCTACCTATTTACTGAATTTTAGCTGAACATAAAGGTATAAATTTCAAGCAGATTTCCAGTTGTCTTATAAGCGACGCTGTGTACCTACAGAAGTTGGTGAAAATATTTAAAAACTTAATATTAGTGAGTTACTTTACAGTTATACCTCATAATATACGTATTTTCAAAAGTTGATAGAAATAATTTCGATATAGGTATCCGTCCATTTTTAATCTCAGTCCGTTCATTTATCTAGTTGTTGACCCCAGACATACAGGGTGCGGCAAAATGACCGGCTACATTTCTTTTCGTTATAATATTAAGTGAACGAGAGAAGAAGAAAAGCTGCGGTTAGTCTTGAATCAAAGGTTTATTCCTTAACATTACGTGTGGAATACCACATTTTTTAAATGCCCCCATTTTCATTGATACACTCCCTTAACCGAAAAACAAAATTTTCAAAGACTTTGCCAAGCATTGGCTTTTTTATATTGGCAATTGGCACATTCTTCTTCGATTCGCCTTCGTAAAACGTTTCGATTGGCAGGGGGGGGGGGATCATATACTTACACGAGACTTCAATAATATCCCCATAAAAAAAAGTCTGGTACGGTGAGGTCCGGGGAACGAGGCGGCCAAACAAATGACGTATCGCGTGATATTATGATTTTGCCACCAAATGCTCCTTCCAAAACTTCGCGAGTCCGACCAGTACCTACAGTTTTTTTGTTTATTCACCCCGCCGTCCAGATGAAAGTGCGTTTCGTCGCTCATTAGAAGGTGAGAAAGGGGAATTTCTTTTCGCTCCAATTTTCGCCACATAGTCTGCCGAATTTAATTTTTGGGTCAAAACGATTTTGTAGGGGTGATAATGTAGATCAAAGTGCAGTATTCGTCGAAGGGACCGATCACTTAAATGCAGCGCTAGCGACTGTTTCCGTGCAGATCGTTTTGGACATTTTTTTATAGCCCTGCGTACTCGTTCAATTGTCTCAGCAGTCCGGACCCATTTTTTTTTACGGCCTACTGATAAATTTTTCGATGCAACACCCGTCTGTCTAAAATTTTTTACCCATGTAGCCAACGATGTCCGGCTGGGAACGAGTTTGGCCGGCAGAATTTTAAATTTTTTTCGAAAGTCTCAAATTGTTGAAATGTACGAGTAATTAGAAAAAAAAACGTTCAACTGAAAATGCTCTCTCCTCATCCGACCAAGGCTCCATTATGAATATTCACTAACTGAGCATAAACCTTAAGCTTCGAGCTTTCATTTGAGCCCTTATTCATCTCTCTATCTTTTTTTTGGTAGCCAGTAATTTATGAAACAAATATAGCCGGTCATTATGCCGCACCCTGTAGTAGAGTGATTTTTAACTGATTTACTCAATTGTTGTAGAGAAAAGTATACGTCTAACCAAGTATCTACTATAGTATCTGTTCAAAATCCCAGTGGTGTTATGGTTTGGTAAACTGATCCGGTTCTATCAGTTTTCAACTGGGAACGGTTTGTTTTTCTTTATATGGTTTCTTTTTTCAGGTTAACCGGACTTCAACCGGTTGACCTGTCCTATTTGAAAAAAAAAATTAATAGGCACAAATAAATGCTCCACCAGGTACGTAAATATTGTAATTTTTTTTTTTGGTCAATGGAACGGATAACCGGTTGAATTCCGGTCAACTTGGAAAAAAAAAAAAAAAAAAAAAAACAAGCAAGAAAAACCGGTGAAAAAAACTCCTGTTTTTTTCAAACGATTAAAAACTGCTCCGATTTAAAAAAAAAAAAAAAAACTAAATCTTAAAATCACTTGAGAAAGTCCGTCGTATAACTCAGAATAAGAAGAGATGTTTGTTCACTAATTCATCGATAAACATAAATTTGCTATCCGTCCTATTATTGTACAACGAGGTGTTCATCGTTGAAAATTTGAATTACTTTTATGACTAACCTACTATAGGCTTCCATTCTAGTGCCTATATCAACCGGATTAGTTGTAATTTTCAATTTTTTAAATTATAAATTGCTCTTCACGTGTCTTTTTCTACAGATTGTTATTGTGTCTTCTAAATGGATTGGAAATTATTGATAATTATGATCTTACTACTTCTAGCTAACGCATATTTTGCCTATCCATTAGCAAACGATCCAGGTACATCACAAATATAGTTATAAATTATTCAGTATTCAATTATCCTTTGAAAATTAATAAAAAATGATGGATTGTAAATTCATTTTCAAATTATATTGAAGTAGGTGAAACACGCCATTAGAAGGAGAAATCCTAGCAAGTTATCTTCCGGATTCTTCTACTTTAATAAAATAATACCTTATTTTGGATTTTGGCGATAGTTTACATAGTCGATAGTGACAAAAATTTTAGAATTACATACAGCTATAGGTGGAGTAAAGGTGAACGGTTACCCACACTGCCCTTATAGCCCAATACAGTCATACAAAAAATTTCTAAGTCATGCACACATCAATTCGATCATCTTTTAAGGGTATGCTTTACTAGACGCCCAGACTCTACAATTCAGCTTTACAAATATCGCATGCGAAGAACTTCTGAGGATGAAATGTGAAAAAATATGAATCTTACTTCTCAACTAGCTCAACCAATACAAAATTTATGATTATTGTTATCAAGCTGTCCGATAAAACGATATTAAATTTTTTTTTCATAAAGTGAGTTTTCTGTCTGCGTTTTCAACTTAGAAGTACGATTTTTGAATATGTTATAGTTATAGGATGAACTTACGGCTGTATGGTTGGATTTTAATTTAAAATTGAACAACGGCTTCTACGGATGTGCAAATTGATGTAACTTCGATGGAAGTTTAAATTGAACATTTAACTCTATGCATCCATAAGTTCATCTTAATTATGAAATTTTTTCTTGCGCACATAGAGGGGGGCATCATTCCTAGTTGATTTGGAAGGGGCACTCCTCGTGAGCTTTCTCCTCCAGACCAATTCAGGTAAGTACTTACTTATTTTAAAAAATTTATAGATTCAAAGCTATGATGGTAGAAAAACTCCAGTTTGCGCCATTATTTGGCATATTCGATGTAGTTTTTTAGTTTCAAAAATTAGAACAATCGAAGCAAGCAAAGATACCAGTAAATGATGAATATAAATGTGAACAGTTTGAGAATTTTTCAAATTGCAAAAATTTAATTCAAAAACGTTATTTCAAAGGGTATTGGTACGAGTACAATATGAAAATAAATTTTTGATTTGTTAACATCTTTATTATCACACTCACCCGGGACTAAATTTTGAATTTGTCCAAAACAGATGAAAAATGGACGAAAAACTGAGGGAAATTAAATGATGTGATATTTTGTTTAATTTTGCCGTAGGAAATTGTGGTGATCCATAATATGTTTGAAAACTGTTTAGTCAGGTGTAAATGTGTGGTACTGTGAATCGTGATGACTACTGGTATCATAAGATGTTAACACATCAATTGTAACAGTGTGACTGAAACTTGACCTTGTTGGAAACATAATCAACTGCTGTATCGTATGGTGTGAAAATTTTTCAGAAGACAGTCAATTGCCTAAAAAGATTTCAAATAAGGTGGAGTGGGGTAATTGCAACATGGAATATTTTTTTTCAACTTCAACACCACCTAGCGACAAAATTTATGAACCAAATTTTACGCAACTTGGAACATAAATACCTTGAAGCATTATCTTCAGGTTTATGTATAAGTTTTATGAGTAAAGTACTCATGCGGATTTTCTGTCTGATTTACTAAAGTGTGTTGGTGTAAAATATTTTTCCAGGAAATAGGGGTAATTGCAACAATTTTTTTTTACTCAATTAATTATGCTGTATTTTATATAACAATCCCCCAGACATGAGAGTAGACTGAATTACCTATATTTATACAAATAAATGGCTGCGATATCTCAATTCAGATTTGACTTATGAACTTTGTTTTATTGCATGAGCGTTTTTGAAATTTCAATATCGATAATATCAACTTCATTATAGCCAAAAATATCGATGTAGATAGATGTATATTGATATTTCTTCTTCAATATATTTATCAATTCGTTTAAAGCTTGTACAGGCTTGTATTTTGACCATTTTTTGTCGGTTAATTTTTTTTTTTTTAATTCGGGGTAAATGCAACATAAAGGGATGTCTTCGGGAAAGTTATCGGGACAACAATTTCTTGTCCTAACGTCTTGTGCGTCATTGAAAAAAGTTGTCTGGACACGGTGAGACACCATCCCTGAACTACACCATGTAATAACATAGCATGTTTAGTATGTTGCATTTACCCCGAAATTTCTTAAATCGGGGTAAATGCAACAACTCAAAAATTTTGCAGAAATTTTCATTTGTTGTACATTTCTTAGCCATAATATTAAAGTTTATTGAAAAATAAGTAGGAATAAAAAAAAAATCATTAATTTACCGTATTTTTTGAATGAAATATTTCTTTACGAAAATACAGATAATTACTCATAAAATTTGATAAAATTTCATCTTCAAGAAATTTGAAATTTTCATCACGATACGAGGTCGGGATATTCATGCAGCCATGTATATCTTGTAGTTCAGTTGTTACATTACTCATATACTCTGTTCAACTTAAGAATGCCTAAAACGGAACATCAAATTCACATTTATCAACAATGTAAAAATCGGATGTGTGATAAGAAACAAGAAATTAAAATCGGAAGTGTAGCCAAATATTGTTGCTGAATGTGAACGAGTACCTTTTCCTCTCCCCGGAGCCCTGCAAACTGCGTTCCGTTTTAGGCATTCTTAAGTTGAACAGAGTATACCACTAGAGAGAATTGTATTCCAAAATACGACAGGGCTAGTAAATGGTCAATTGTTGCAATTACCCCGGTGTTGCAATTACCCCACTAAACCTTATGCGGCTTTTTTCTTGAAAATATAAAAAAATTCGAAACATTTGACTCGTGTATTTTTTTTAATAAGAAAACAAACTGTTTTCAAGAAATTCTTTTCATGTCGCATGATACGGCAGCTGGTATTCTTTCAAAAATGAATTTTAGTAATTAATTTTTCTCTTCCTATAGGTACGGATAGAAATGTAAAACCAATACCGTGTGGTCTACCAAGGGACCCTGTTCGGTGTCATCCATGATGAAGACGAAGGTGATACTGATAATTCTCGTTGAGGAAGGTGAGGAGTGTGACTCTAAATATTCAATCGTCATAAGGCTGGACCGTTGTATAGTTGGATTCATTTTTTAAATTTCTCATTTTACTTCACTTTATCGAATTTATATGGACCCATTTTTGTAGAAATACAATAATAAAAATATAATGTATGACGCAAAATAAATTGAATACGTGTATATTAAAACTTATAAGTCACAAACAAGGAAAAAAATGACTAGAAGGAGCCAACAAGTTTCTTAATGAATAAATTCACAGATTTTTTTCTCATTCAAATAAATGACATGAAGTCAACTTGTTCACTTAGTAATACTGATTTTCACAAAAAAAAAAAAAAAAAAAAAAAAAAAAAAACCTCATAAATCACATAAGTATACCATTTGGCAAGAGCTTATATAGGTAAGTACAAAAAAAAAAGATTGATAAAATGATGGGCTAGACAAGTGAATTGTACATCCTCTCGTAAAATTAAAATGAATAAATAGGTATGCTAAATATCAACACCCGATTGACATAGAATGAAAATACAGAGCCATATATTAACTATAAAATGAGATATTTGGGCATTAAATGGCCCAAAATCCAGTCGACCACAAAATGGCAAAGGTACGATTCAATAAATACACGTTTTTGGACGACGATTTATTATTTTTATAGCGATCGACTAGGCTCCGATAGCCACGGCCAACTGTGACAAGCGATGGTCTGCAGTCAGCTTTCACAGGCAAGGCCAGAATGGCAGATACTTCTTCCTCATAGGGCCGAAAAACTTTAATAGGTCGCATCGATTCGCATTCAGCAACCACAATACAGCCCCATGTACGAGTAGTACCAATGTATATTTCATTTTCCATAACGCACAGACTAGTGACCTTGAAGACCAAATTCTAAGCTTTTATTATTACGAGTCAAATAATATTTTTTCTGGAGGTTGATCGATTATTAATTCATGCGATACACTTATTTTTAGTTTCCTGAGATCACGAAACAAAAAACTATGCGAACCCCCTGCCGATTTATGAAAGTCAGAACAAAACTATAATAAGTATAGCTAGGTTTTCTATCGAAAACCTACTAATAAAAAGTTGACATCACCTAGAAAGTTTGAATACTCGTGAATTAATAATCGATCAACCTCCAGAAAAAATATTATTTGACTCGTAATAATAAAAGCTTAAAATTTGGTCTTCAAGGTCACTAGTCTGTGCGTTATGGAAAATGAAATATACATTGGTACTACGTGGGGCTGTATTGTGGTTGCTGAATGCGAATCGATGCGACCTATTACTGTTTTTCGGCCCTACGAGGAGGAAGTATCTGCCATTCTGGCCTTGCCTGTGAAAGCTGACTGCAGACCATCGCTTGTCAATAGTGAAAAATCTGGTCGAAATAATTTGCAAAATGTATTCATGATTTTGTTTAGTGAACGCGATGCACTGACGGGAATGCTGCTATATATTATGTATAATAATTGACTGCCGTAATTTTCATAATTCATCGACAGGATCGCTAATAGCGCCCAACATTTTTTGACTGCCATTAGCGCTTGCAGGCAGATTCTTGAATTTCACCGCTTTCCTAGTTCCCCCATCACAGGAAATTACCAGGTTGCATCGGGTCAAGTGGGATGCTTCGAATTGTATTCGAGGAAAGTGAAAAAAATTTATGAATCATTCTTCATTAAGATTTTTTTTCTGCTAGAAGAGAAGCTAGAATAATCATTTTCATGTAAAGTTCCTGGTGTTCTTTTATGCGAGTAGCGCAGATTTGAAGTGCTTACCGTCGTTGGATTTCTCTTATTTGTTTGGAATGGTGGCCAAGGAAGGCAGATTCAAGTGCTGTGCAAATATTAAGTAATTCTGAAATGATCCTCCAAAATTAGCTAACGCGTTTTCGTTTTTTCTGCGTGATATTTCTCCTACGTCTTTCACCATTTTACCATAAAGAATGTGTTTTTGAATTCTAAAGTCTCTCCTGCAACGATGGATGAAACGGAGTACTTGCACAAACGGAAGCGTTTCGTTTTTTGCTTCAAGTTTGCTAAGAGTGTACCAGTCTTATTAGTCTGCTCTTTGATCGGTTACTCGTATTTTTGTTACAATTTTCAGTTATGTTGGCGTAAGTTACATGTATCTGATAGCTATATATAAATTTTTCTGTATCGATATTTTATTTAACTCTTGGTTCTGTTCAGATACCATCGAAGCTGTGTGGCAGAGAATTCTGTATATGTTTTTATATCATGTCATCCTCATAATGCTGCTGTGGTCCTATTGGCGTACTGTTTTCACCGACTCGGGGGCCGTTCCTAGGAAAGTAAGTAATCCATCGCATCTGTGAATTCTGATAGAGAATATTATTATTATTATTATCTAATTAGCTTTCATCATTCGTTGCAGTTTAAACTTCCCGATGAAATAGTGGAACAATTCAAATCTGCTAGTAACGAAGAGGGAAAACTACAGGCTATCGAAAAGTATGCTAATGATTTACCAATTGTAACCAGAACTTACATAGCTGGTAAGATCTTTCTGTCCAGTATCAATGCTCCATCTATTTTGGCGTTTACTATAGATGCTTCTGATTATTTTTCATTTTACTTTAACCGAATTTATTCTTGCTGTCATCGATCATTTATGTTTCTCATTGGCAACGTATTTAATTTTTAGGTCGAGCCACATATCGTTTCTGTTTCATTTGTAATCATTTGAAGCCTGATCGTTGTCATCATTGTCGGATTTGTGGAGTTTGTGTACTGAAAATGGATCACCACTGTCCGTGGGTCAACAACTGTATTTCGTACACAAATTACAAATACTTCGTGTTGTTTCTGCTCTACGCATTTCTGTTTTGTTCCTACATTGTGATAACGACGTTACCTTATTTTATAGATGTATGGAAAGTAAGTGGAACAAATCATTATTCGAATCATTCTTGTCGCAATTAGTGAAGTAAATGTATTGATATCTTGCTCGATTTCAGACTAAATGGTAATTTGAAGTCGGCTTGCGAAATACTTACAACTGTAGAAATTTGTATCAGTAACGAAAACATTTGACGAATTGAGGGAAATTTGAATCAATTATGATTTAATGGTTTAACTGAACGAGTATACAGTCATGACTGATATACTCGTTAATTCATCATTAATCACGATCAATATGACTGAAAATTCTCTCGAATTCTCAATTTAAGGCTTGATTTAGTAATGCTCATCTCTGCAGCTTGGGTATTTCAGAAGCCATCTTCCATATTGCAAGCTCTACAAATATAAGAGCAAAGGCACTTTTTTGTCGAAAACTTGATAATGTCTCACAGAGGTATTGTTTATCAAATTTGAGATGGTATTCAGTGTGATTGTTGGTGTGTAATTACTTAGGTACTCCTTAAATCTGTAACATGACAAACGCAAGCAACAGTCTCCTGATCAAAAAAATAAATAAATTTACAAATTACTGATAGAACGATGTGTAATATCAGAAATATTATCAGTTATCCTAATTGGAAAAATTATTATTCATTCGTTTGAAAAATGATGTTGGTATATTTTGTGGGAATTTTCATTATCATCATTAAAATCATCATTTATCAATTCTCGTCATATGGAATCGAAATATGACGATTCATTTGGTCAAATCCTGATTGAATTCAGCAAACCCTTTTTGATAAAACACTAAATCACTTTTATGAATTTTTTGTTCATATTAAATAATATTATTAATGCTTGAAGATTGTACTTCGGTGAATTAACTTTTTTTTTATTGAGTTTTCTCGTTTAATATTCTACAATATCTAGTTATGTAATGGGATTTTTCTTATTTGAATTTTCTGTATAAGTTGTAACATATAAATGGAAGCATTGAATATGAAAGGTCAAAATTTACGAGGAACTTGATGTTTTATTCTCTGTATTCAAACTTTGAAAAGTAAAAACTGAATTTCTCAAGCACCAACTGCCTACCCTATGTCCCTAATGTTGTTATTATTTTTAGCTTCTTGATACGTATTTATAAAATACCTGAATTCAGGTTGGGTTACCAATGTGTATCGATAACTATTTACGAATTGTCCGCCTCCAACTCGAGTCTTTTCTCACAAGTTATCTTTGGCGTATGTAGGTGAACCAGTTTTGTCAGTGTAGAAGACTGCAGATGTTTAATCTTATAATTTTTCTGTTATATCTTGATGGAACTACAAATTTCAAATCATTTTGAGCTATTCATTGTATTCGTTGCTCATACTTAATTTATGCAATTAATTCTTTTCAACTCTGCTTCATTGCTTCACGAATTATAATGAAATTTTCAGTTTAATTTTAAGCTACTCACTTGAAGAGTAATGTTTTATTTCACATTAATACATTATTCATACAATAGTTTAAACAGTCTCAAATGTCGAAACGAATTATCTTTATTACTAGACCTAGTTTCAGTGATCATAATCCATTAGCAGTGTCTCTTACTAAAAACTAATGAAATATAAATCTACAAGATGTCGATTAAAAGTTGAATTTCATAAAGAAACTAGCCGAGTATGAAAATTGAGCATTTTGAAAAATCAAGTATCATTAATAACGTTATTTCCTCTAGAAATGGTACAATTTTTTTTTTTTTTTTTTTTTCATTTTCAGAATTCCACAACCGCCCAAGGAGGTATCCACATTCTGTTTTTATTCATTATCGCTGCGATGTTCTTCATTAGTATTTTGTCCATATTCAGTTATCACTTGTATCTAGTTGGATATAATCGCACTACGCTGGGTGAGTTCAACCACAATATCTTAAATTCTAAAAATACGATTAAGCTGTGTCGAATTTACGATACATTACCCAATTTTTGGAGAAAAAAAACATCATAGCAATGTATATGAGATGAATTTGCGAAATGTACCACTGATTAAAATAGTAAATAATTTCGTGTTACCCTATTTTTTCCCCTTCCATTGAGGAGTTACAGTTTGAAAAATATCTTACTGATTTTCAGTGTTGAAATGCTTCGATTCTATCATTTATAAGGTCGATTTAAACAACAAGGGAAAAAAGAATCACGCCTCTCCATCTATTCCAAAATAGTCTGGCATCTTTTATTGCTAGCTCATGCTAATTTACACATAAAGCCGAAAGGTCTAGGAGCTTAGTTGTAGCTATTGCCTTTTTTAAACCAGCCCTCCGATAAAACATGCGTACTTTGACAAGTACCTTCTCGTATTTCACAGTCTACAGTTGCATGAAAATTGCTTCGGGGATATGACTTTTCACAGATATTGTATTGAAAATTTCTCCGAGTTGCGTCTTGTGCTTTATTTTTTACCAGCTATTTCTATTCTTTAATTCATGAAATAAAATTACTTGGTGTACTTCATCGAAACTAGTCATCACCTCCGTATTACAACATTTTTACTTGGTTCCTTCTAGTTGTACAGTCTCAAAATGAAACTTACATTTCGCGTAAGCGATAAAAAAAAATATTTTATAAAAATTTCGTCGACTGCTTCCGAATTGTGACCCGACTTGAAATATTTTAGTCATACGTACTACTTTATTTGAAAATTATTTTTTACCTTATTTTAACACTCATGCATATCATACGTTGCTGTAATTTCGACGTACGTCAATCATTTCTTATTATTTTAAAATTTCGATTATTTTTTAATTGTTATGTTTTCAGAGGCATTTCGAGCTCCTGTTTTTGAAAATGGACGAGTAGATAAAAATGGCTTCAATTTGGGTCTACGTAACAATTTCAAACAGATCTTTGGTAACAAATACGTACTGTGGCCTTTCCCAATATTTTCTAGGTTAGTATTCGTTAATTTGTTGTCTTCAGCTTTTACTCACCCACAAAAAAAAAAGAAAGAAAAAAAAAGGTAACAGAGCTCCTTGTTTGTGTGTTTTTTTGCTTTTTATTTACTAATCACTAACTTCTTTGATATCTCGATTAGCTTGATATTAAGATTTCTGGAATTAAGTTGATCGACTAATTTAAGATTATTATATCGTTTTGACTGTTACGTTTTGTTCGTGTTTACATATCATTGTTGGTCTCGAACGTTTTGATGTGCTAATATTGTATTTTACAGTGTTTGTTTAAATTTTTTTTCTTTTAAATAATTATATTTTACATTATGTAATTTTTGCCGAGTTATGTAACATTCATTTTTTTTTTTTTGGTTACAAATATGGGTTGCATTTTTCGTGTTACGTTAGAGTAATTTTATATACTTTTTTTTAGTTCTGGAGATGGTGTAGTATTCCCTCAAAGATACGACGTAGTAATCGGCGCTTCCATGAATAACGCTGAGGCGACAGCTGCTCACCATGCGATGATGTATCCATAAAGTACTTAATTGACTGCCTTTTTGATTTTTTTTACTTCTACGTTTAACTTTATATATAGGCAACGTTATAGAATTTAAAAGTTGTGAACTTGCTCTAAGTTATTTAAATTGTTATATAATTTCTTTTTTTTTCCTTCTTCTTTTTTAAATTGTAAACCTAGACTTACGAATTTTGTAATCGTTCTTTGAATGAAGGTGCATGTTTGAGTCAAGAATTTTAGTATTAAGTATTTGATACGTTAGTTATAAGGGAATTTTCTTTTTTATATTCGTTTTCACGCTGGATATGTTATTGTTCTTTCGCATTACTCAAGGAGCTCTGTTAATAAAGTTGTAAAATCAATTCGAAATGTTATAATTTTTGGTTATCACGTCCTAAATTCTTCAATGTATTTGACACTTTGACCAATTTTACCAATTTTATTTTTATTTGTTATGTTTTTTTCGGAAAATCCAGTAAAGAATACGAAAACTGTCTGAAAAATGAGCCCCTGTGAATTTTTTTTATATTCTGTTCATATTTTTCAAAATATTGTAAGATGAAGGCCCTTTTTTTATGTTTCAAAATTATTACTTGGTACGTCAATTATCGTTATTTCTCGTTCCTCAAAAACAATTTTTTTTCTTCTAAATTTCTCTTTATCAAAGCTGAATATATCCAATACTTGTAACTACCATGTTGAAGGCAAGACTTGGATTTTATTGAGAATTTAAAAAACATATTATCTATTTGTGACTGGGTTCTTAATTCTATGCTGGAATTATTTTCATTCTTCAAAGAACTTGTTGATTATTTACTTGATAAATTTTATGCAGTCGTTGAATAGTTTGAAAACCCTCAAAGTTTGAAAGAATTATCTATTTAATTCTCAAGTAGTTTTCCGATTTTTCGAAAACAAGAAATCTAAAACTTCGGATTAAAAAAAAAAACCTTGATATCTTAGAAGAAAAGTTGAATGTCTGGGTGCAACCCCAATGTTGATGTTTTGTTAGACAGCATATTTAAATGTATTTGTTCTTAAAAAATACTAAATTTTAAATTGTTACGTAACTCTGTTTTGTTTTCAGCTTGGGCAATGGTATAACTTTCGCTCATTCGAGAGAAAATGCAGACAAGAAATCTCTATTACAAGACGACAATTTTTCTGACGATGAATGTGGATCACATGATGTATTCTTTGTTTAAGAATCCCAGGTAATATGAAAAATTGAAATTATTCATCTCGAAGCCAAGATTCGCTATACCAATAAAAAATTTGAATGACTTTGAAAATGCTGTGCTACACATATATTTCATGCCCTTACTGGACTGCGTATTGACTGTTATATGGTTGGTTAGTCGAATACTTACCTATATTTTTCTTCTTTGCAGATTCTATCATCTATGAAGGCATATAACTTCGAAATGCTTTTGAATGGTTTCGTACTCGACCAGCAAATGCTGTATGAATAATTACTGGTAATTTAATTTGAATATTCTGTAGAACCTCCTAGATCTGAAACGTCTGTCTGTGATATGTGTTCATAAAATTTAAATTGATACTCTTCAATAAGCTTTCCCATTTATTAGGTCGAACAGTTTTTCTTCATTTTAAGAAGAACTTGCTGTTTTCATTTTTTCAAGTTGTTCGTGGAAGTAATAACGCAATCCGTTTCGAGTTCTTTTTTTCCAGCTTTTCTCCTCCTTGGCGTAATTTACCTTTACTTTACTCGTATATCGGTTGTAAGAGTAGAAGTTAGTAATACTCTAAGAAAATGTTTAGTAATAGGCAAAAAATCGCTACTCAGATGATTTTCTTATGGTGAATATGTAGGTACCCACTCGCTACCTAGTAAATGAAAATTTCAACGCATAATTGCAATTATTATTATTTAGAGCAAAAGCAAATTTTCACGAGTATGAAATTGAAAGTTCGAATATTCTGTAGCTGAGAATCAGAGTGCTCTAAGTCCGAACGCGTAGTTTTAATGGAAACGCTTTTGAATCTTTCAAAATACATACATTTCCCTTATTTTATGTGCGTACTTCTGGTTTCCATTTCATGGACAAGGCGTGGTCGAAAATAGTTCAAATCTCTTAATCACTGAATTTGGACTCGGATCACTCTGGTTCTCATATTGACGAGCCAAAGAATTGTTTTTAGAAAAGCCATAATTTGAGAATTTATTTTTTATTAGACGTAAATGGAACACGAGTCAAATTTTAGCATTATTTTTTGGGCTTCATGATGTACATTATCTACATTCGTCTCGAAATTTTTGTATGAAAAAACAGTTTTGTAATATCCACCGAGAAATTTTTTGATTTTTTACCCCTGTGAGTTTAAATCAGAGGTACGTTTATATCTGTAGCACAGTGCCTGTTGCATCAACTTTTTAATTTTACCGTGGACTCACGGTGTATAATTTAAATTTTCAAGGTTTCTTTTTCGAGTAAATAATAACTCTTTCTTCTTATATCTCCCTCTACCTCTGTTTTTTCTTTTTTTTATATGTGTAAGTAATTACAATCATATGAACCCAAGAAATTAATCAAAGCTTCCAACTGTACGATCATCATTGCTTTACTCTAGCAATTCCATTTTACTTCTTCAATTTCCTTTTCGTCTTGTAAATACTTTTTTCTTTTTGTTTTTCATAAAGAAGAAACTAAATAAAATGTTATCAAACCTTTTTGGGCATCTTATTCAACAAGCCGGCATGATGAACAAATTTTTCAGGGTGGTCAACTTCTTGTTGACTCTTTTTCTTATCAAGAACATCTTACCGTCAATTCTGTGTATATGTACATTTACAATCATCATCATTCCACTTTCAGTTTAATTGTATAGTTTTAAGTTGATCCAATTTGTCTGGGCTTCTCTTATCTAGCATCTAGTTACTGGGTATTAAGCTCAGTATTTTTGTCGATGGAAATTTTTTATTCGAGCAAAAATGTGATAAAAAATTATGTAGAGTATTACATAGGTATGCGAATAAATAAATAAAAATTAGCTACTTAGTAATAGTAAACGTTAGAAAGTGTAGAGGCTTTAAATATTCTCCAAAATGGGTGGTAATTTATCGCCTGGAGCAGTAAACGGATCCCAGTCGTCGAGTTCAACCAATTTGGCGCTTTCATCCCACAGTTTTTTTGCATGTTCTGGGTTTCTTGCACTGCGCGACTTGGTCCCTTTTTTACAGTCTCTAAAATAAGTTAATTTTATTTCGCATTAAAATACTTTAATATTTGGCAGTTTCAAAGGTGGTTACTCGGGCCAGTTTTTTCAAGGAGAAGAGGAGAGGGGCGTTAGGAACATGAAGTATTTTTACATGATTTTCTTTAATGATGGGTACCTGAAACAAGTTCATTATAGTTTACCTGTAATAATAACCGGTTTCCTCAGCCACATCTTCCGATATGGCACAATAGATTGTTGTCTGTGCACCTTGTTCTGGTGTCTTTTCAAACGGATACAAAACACATCGAACTACGTATCGAATGCCAGGAATGAAAGATTTGTTCAAATGTCTTCCCAATTCAGTCCTTACAATGCCAGGATGCAGGGAGTACACGTTCACGCCTCTGTCTGACAGAAAACATCATAGTGAATGTTACAAAATCTAAATAATTTTTTTTCTAATTTTTGTAAAATTTGCAAAACAAATTCGAACTGGTGAGTATAGAAAGGACTTCATTTGTGTAGTTTTTATTTCTGTTTTTTCAAGAATCGTTCTTACTGTCTACCCGCACTTGGGTATTCTTCTTGGAAAATTATGCACTTGAAAAAAGTGACTCAGTCGATTTTATTCTCGTCCGTTCTCTTACTTTCAAGTCTTTCTGCCAGTTCGTTGCTGAAAAGGACATTTGCCAGTTTACTTTGAGCATATGCTCCAATCGGTGTGTAACACTTTTCCATGTTGAGGTCATCGAAATGAATTGATCCGACTGTAAAAATTATGTAAAATAATTTTAAAAAGTTGAATTACTGATTTCTAAGTGATAAATTGAAAAAGAGACGAAAAAGTTTGTTCGTCTAGCCAATCAAACTGCCTTTTTATGTAAACAGGTGGCAGGTTGATTTGTGAGCTTTTTGTTCGAAATAGACTATACTCGATCCAGTTTTTTCTTGTCAGCAAGTTAGCTTACAAAAATTTTGATCCCCCTGAGCATTGACTGATAAGATTTTCAAAATATTTTGAAACTAATAAACGCAGTCTGACGTCAATAAATTTTTCTCGCATATTTTTTTCTCAGCTATTAATTGGTTTTTCAAACATATTCGACTAATCGCCTGTAATTTTACAATCCTTCTAAATAAGAATTATTCTTTACGGCTATAATCAAAAGGAAAACCTGAAAATTAATGTAATAGCCGTACATTTATGGGCTAATGACGACACATTAACAATCCTGGCTGGTGTGGAATTTAAAATTCGTGGAAGTAGTAAATTGGTGAAGAGAAAATGTCCCAAGTGATTTACACCAAATTGTAATTCGAATCCATCTTCGGTTTTGCCCTTTGGACACATCATGATTCCTAAAAGCAGAAAAATTGTATTCAGTATAAATCAAAACATGTCTATGATTGTCTTATTTTGTGCTGAAACTTCCTCTAGCACACAAAAATTCTCCTTCAGAATTTGTTTGGTTTAGCTTAGCATTTTCTTGGGAATACTTCTTACTGGTACCAGTAGCTGTGTTTATCTTCTTATTTATTACTCGAATTTATGTTTATATTTTGGGTTCCCATCAGACACTTCATTTTTTAAATTTGCTTACCTGCATTATTCACAAGAATGTTTATACGACTTTCAGATAGTAAAATATCTTCGGCACATTGCTTTATTGATTTGAACGAGGTCAAGTCTAATTTCTTGATGATCAGTTCTCCAACTGATTGATCATCTTCGGGCTTAACAGTGTCTTTAATTTCCTTCACTGCTTTTTCTGCTTTCTCTAGATCACGACAGGCTAGTATTACTCTGGCTCCTGCAAAAACACAAAAAAACCTTATTGAATATTACCCAGCCATCTCCACCACCTTTGTCAGAGGTTTAAAAAAATCAATTATAGAGTAATAAGTGGGACGCACCATTCGGATGAATCTAGAAAAACTTTCGAAAGTTCACAAAAAAAAACAAGCAAACAAAAATGATAATTAAGAAAGGTCTCATCCCCTTGCTGTAAACCCTGGTAAATTTTTTCTATCATCTCCGAGAAGGGCCAAAAGAAATATGTTGACGAAAAAATTTTGCTCCATTCGAAACATTTATTCGTGCCCTTCGCCAATCCCTTTTGAATAAATTTCTGTGGACGAAAAGACAGCCCCTCATCGAGTTCGCCTTTGGTTATAAAGCACCTTCAGCCCCTTCTTTTCTTCCTCCAAAGAAATTCTTCGAAATGCCATTTTTGGCTCATTCGAGTCTATTAAAAAAATTATTTGCTCCATTATTGACCTGTAATGTCGAATTTTATATTTAAAATGTCACCTAGACCAGTTATCTTTTATTGATTCCGTACGAAATTTCGAATAAGTGTCCGAGTTAAATTCTATTTACAAAAGGTGACTGCTCTGTATGCTAAAATTCAATGTCGAAATTCGTGTCTCATGAAAAACTAAAGTATGATCTCGTTGTTCGAAATGTCAGTTGATATTGGCCGGCATACTTTTTGATGCGAGACTTTCTCAGAGGTACTTTCACCTCAGTAACCATGGCTAAGCAGCTTCTTCCAGTGACGGCATCGAGCCGTCAAGCATTAGTTAACAGCCACTAACTAATTTGTGATCGCTTTCTACTATGTAAACTTATCAAGTATGTACAGGTTATTAAGACAAGATAGTATTTTCTCTTTCTTCCTGAAATTGGGCGAGTGCGTACTCGAAATGCATTTTTTACCTTCCGTCAATTTTTTTTTATTTTTCGATGCTACTGGTTTGGTGGAAGAAATCAATGAGACGTGTCACAAAAATAGATTTTAATTTTTTAATGTATTTTTACTAAAAAACACACACTCTTGTGGTACTATTTAGAAAATTCCAAAAAAACATTTTCATAGCAATTGTAAAAACTATTAGAAAATTCCTTTAAATTTGTAAAAATGAATTTTTATAAAATCGTACTTCTTAAAAATTTTTCACTTGCTTGGTCATTATTTTGGGGGAAATAACACTAACAATTTTGGATGTAAATTAAACCCACGGAAGGCTTCAGTTGGAAAAGTGTGTTTTGAAAAAGAAAAAAAGATTTCAAATTTTTAAATACGTGCAACTTTTTTTTTTCTATTTAAAATGACAGTTTGCTGCATCTGGTTCAGATATTCTTCCATTCCTTCTTCTACCCAGAATATGAGTACCTTTACCTTTGAGCTTGAATCATTTAGGGGATGAAAAAAATTTGTGTTACGTGTCAGTTTGTCAGTTTACCTATACTTTTTTTTAATGTCAAATTTATTGAATGCGTGTGGTGGCAGCCTTGCTATTGCAGACCAATCAAAGGGTTAGGTAGAATCTCTTTAGTCCAAAAAAATTATTCCCAATAGCGTCACTTCTTAGTCTCTCCAAACTTCGATTTTGATGAAACATCGAAAATCATTAACAAAAAAAAAAAATTTTTTCAGAGTGAGGCGGACTGCGTGAAATTTTTGACAGATTTTTAAAAAGATTTTTCAGACTGCTAGATTTATTTTTTTCGGTGTTGGTGGTAAAGGAGGGATAGCTGTAACTTTTCCTGGGTAAGCAAAAAAAAAATCTAGATTCTTATTTTTGTCACCTACTCTCTCATTGTAATGTTCTTGATGCCATATTACCATATTATTTCTTCAAAAATATTATTTATCCAGTAACTCTATCTCAGGTGAAATTCTGAACTTTTGAAAATGTTTATTCACCTACTTACCTATTTTGTAAAATTCTCTGGCAGTTATTTTTCCGATTCCAGTATTGGAGCCAGTGACCACAGCTGTTTTTCCATCTAACCGAGTTTTGCTTATGCACTTGCCCACACCAATCATCATTTATAACACTGGGGCAATACGATAGTCGAATTTTTACACTGTAAAAAATGATGGCACTACGCACGACAGAACACGTTTCTAAACTACAATCAGATGGAGAATAGGAGAAAGAAAAATGAATGTCTGGAATTCTGGATGATTGTTCTGACGTTAGGTTGGTGGGGACTAGGAAGTTGAGTTGGCCGCCGGTGACCAATGCTTTCCGTACAGTCGAGCAAGGTTGCCACTTGCCACTTGCCAGTCGTACGTATGCACTCGTACGTGCATAGAAATTGTGAGTCAAAAAATAAACAGCGGTATTGAAACATTGATCTTCACGGCAGTACCAACAGATTTTTTGGTTATTTTTCAGGAAAAAATTATATTAATTCTCTCCATTAAGGTATAACAAAAATATATGTATAATATAAAATCACAACACAAATGTTCTGATCCTCTCCATTAATTGACGAGTCCCTATAAATCTCTGAATATTTAAAATTCCCGCCTCCCCAACTCGAAAAAAATTACAGGTAGTCTGGTTTTTATTCAGATTTTTTTTTTTCATGGAACATTTGTTCCCCCCCTCTTCTAAATGGCCACTGACCAATCACTTGTCGAAGATACAGTCTCAGAACACCCCTGAATTACAATGCAAAAATATTCTACCTAATTCTACCTTGAAAATATTTCATTCTCTTTCGAGTATACTGTAAGATAAAATCCATATACACTGACAGAATTTTTAGTCACTCATACTCTCAACTTGATTCGGAAACAATGAAATATTATTGCAAATTGCTATACGATAACGATGTCACACATTTTGATTTAACTTTTATTGATTTTTTTTAATCGTTTCCTTTAAAAATTCTTGAGAAGTCACTTTTTTGTAGTTTTTTATTCTCTTCAGAAATATTTTCAAACTGGAGATTTATGAATTCTTATATTCTCCATTCAATTTGTTACTAGAATTTTCCACTCAGGAAAGAGAATTCTTTTTCTGGTTTCTATGTTATACTTCTGGAAACTCAACTTGTTGTTTTGGTATTTTCTGTATTCTGTGCTGGACTTGTTATAAACATTTTTTTTTATATTCTTGGTACTTACAGCTTTCATCTTATCTGACTAATGAATCTTGCAACTTATTTTGTCAATATTGATCAGTCTTTTACTATATATTTCTAGTAAAGAATTTTTGAATCACTGGTTATTTATTTCCTCGTGCTTCGATAACTTTTACCAAGAGAACATTTTTTTTCTTCTTTGAATACAGGAAGCTTTTCACGTCCTTGTAAGTTACATACGAGTAATTACAAACAGCTGTTGACTAGGGAGGAACTTGAACGTGAACTTCCTCTCCCGCCCTCTTTTATTTATTTATTTAGTTTTTTATTACAAAAATAAACAGAATTTGATGAAAAAGTAAAAATCCCACTTATAATTCGCGTAGGTACGTTAAATATTTGAACCTAATTTCAACGAAGTGGGTTTTGACCCGTTATAAAATGACGTCAAGTCTGAGTCAAGCGATGAAACTTAATTTTCAGGCCCTTTCGTATTTTTCAAAAATGCTTCATCTTCATGATGGTTTATGTTATGAAGTTAAACTGCATAAATCATTGAGAAACTCCTTTGGAAGTAGAAGAAAAAAAAACCTGACGAATCACTCAAGTTTTGGGGCTAACTAATGAACAGCTTAGCTACTCTGTCATTAATTTATTTTTCAACAAAGAGGTACTCATCGATTTACGTCTTATAACTCTAATTGTAATAGGATGTAGAGGAAAATGCGAACAGGTTAGATAGAAAAAAAAAAGTACCTATCTTTGTTGAAAATTTATTTCGTCCTCTAAGTAACCGAAAAATATTTTGATACTGAACTCATAAAAACTTGAATTTAGCTGACGTTTTCGACGTAAATTAATTTCTGTTTTTTACAACTTAACAGACCAGCACCTATTAAAAGAGAAAAATAAAACTGCACCCGAATTCAACCGAGGTCATTTTTTAATTTCCCATCAGGACGATGATTGAGAGGTGAGAGAGGAAATCATCGTTTCAAATGTTGGGAAGATTGGTGAAAAAAAATTCACGAATATTCTCATTATTTTCAAATTCAAGTACGAATGCATAATAGAAAATTTATCAATCTCGTGTCTTATAATGTTTATGGTAAATTTTCATTACTCACGTTGTAGTGCAAACAATAAAACCTAAGAATAATTTAAGTGTACAACAAATGGAAGTAGTTACTTCAAATCATCATGACTGTGATTACGTCAATAAATTACTCGCAAGATAGTTTTTTTTTCTCCAGAATATGTACTAATTAGATCGGTGGCCTCAATCCAAACCCTGCCAAGACGCTAACAAATAATCACCCATTTTTTAGCTGATTTAGCATTACCAGATACCTGAACATCAGTGCACAAAACCTTGGGTGATACTATTTTTTCAGGACTTATCAGCCTTTTCCAAAGTATGTACTTTCATAAATGGACATTTTTAATTCTTGTAAAACGATGTTTAATGACAAAAGCACTATAAATAACAAGATCAATATTTATCTACTTGATAATGGTATTGGTCAAAGAACTCGATAACGCTGGTCCTTTACCAGCCACATTCCAAGGATGTCCTTTGTAGGTAGCCTCTTTATTATTGTTGATTTTCAAGTCTACTTGAACAGTTTCGAATATTTTCTTTTTTGGATTGAGCTGAGGATCAGGTTTGCGTTCGTATCCTTCGACAGTGACAACGTCACCTGGTTTGCAGCCAGCAGGAGGTTGCAGAATTTCACATTTTTCGCTGTCACTTGTGCACATGATCATTCCTTCGGAACTGATACCTCGCATTTTCACCGGTTTCAAGTTGCATAAAAACAAGGCAATTCTGTCTTTCATCTCTTCGATAGGAACGAATTTAACGAGACCACTCAACTGAAAATTTGTCAAGTCTCATTAGTGGAAGGTAGATCTAGCCAGAATCGAATTTATTCAAAAACTCACCACAGTTTTTGGTTTCTCATCACCCACATCTACTTGTTCGACGTATAAAGAATCTGCATTTGGATGTTTTTCAACAGAAATAATCTTTCCAACTCTTATGTCCAATCGGCCGAAATGAATTTCTTCTTCTGGCTCAACTTGAGGTGCTGCTTCTGTAAAAAAAAATAAAACGAATAAATATTACGATTGTACGTCATGTTTCAAAAAAATTTTGTTTCTAGAGTTTTCTAATGATTCTTGAAATTTTGAGTGTTTGTTAAGCTCACTGTTTGTAAGAAATTGTTGAGAGGTATGTGAACCAAATAATGTACAAAAATAGTATAATTCGAAGTTTTTAAATTGAATTATTGATAAATAATCAAGCAGTAGTTAAATTTTTTTTAAATGGTTGAAATGTTCTTTATTCATTAAAACTTAACAAGACCAAATTGGTTTTGTAGTTTGAAATTGCATCATTTTACCAACTGTATTCTTACCAACAACGAGATTACTTAATTATTTTTTTTTTTGGAACAAAATTGGACCGAGTACTATCCATTATAGATTCGTTTGACTAATAGGTACTTCGATCAACTTATTAGAGTGAGAAAAAGCATATAAATGAAATTGCTTTGAACTGACTGGTTGATTGAAAAAAGCAAAAGCTAAAGACAATAGCAAAGTCCTAATATTAATTCAGCATCATTGAATTTACTTTTATTTTCTTTTTTTGAAGCTGCAGGTTTGACGTCATTTTTTGAAGCTGCAGGTTTGACGTCATTTTTTGAAGCTGCCACGGGAGCTGAAGGATTCTCAGATGGAGGTGATGGTTCACTAGCGCAAGCAGCAGTAGTATGATCTTTTTTAGGCATAGGAATCTGCAATTCATAAATTAGATCGTAATTTACGAATTTCTTCGACAGAATTAAATCTAAATAGTCGTCAAGACCTCTGGTACGCCATTCGCAGCTCTCAACTTGCCAAGCTCCGCTTTATATTTTTCTATTTGTTTATCGAGGTCGTCGTTTTCTTTTTGTAAATCTGCAATGCGTTCTTGGGTATTAGCTTTCTGCATACGAGTGAGTGCAGCTGATAATTCTGATACCTGTCAAAAAGCAAACTGGAGTGTGGCATAAATGGTCATCGATTTAATGGTGAAAATTAAAATCGTCAGTCAATATTATTACCTCATTACTAACAGTTTTCAGCAGCTTATTAATAGTAGAAGAGTTGACGTTCATTTTGGTCAATGCCTCTGAAATCAACATTTTCAAGAGTATCTAAAACCTGTGAAAAGTAAGCGAAAAGAATAAATTAATTTACTCTACGTGAACCCGGGCAGCAAAATAGAAATAATTTCATATTTTTTATGATTAAAGACGGTAAAATAAAGTAATTAAGGTGAACATTACCGGTGATTAATCTTAACACTGTGAACAGGAACTTGAGCGAAAATAAATATTGGTACTGATAAGAGACAAGAAATTATACTTTATAATTTCGTTTCTTGAAAAGGCAACACTGACTTCAACTTATTCACACTCACCTGCGAAACTTGAGGTAGATGCGGGTAGATGTCTGAATTGATTATCGAATAAATTTAAATTTATTTAATTATGAACATTACACAAGTTGAAAAATTCACATTATTATGAAAATTATTAGTGAATAAATTATTATTGTTTTCGTAAAAATTTGCGGTAGAAAAAAAAAGACAACACTGATTTTGATTTATCACGAAAGTTTTGGTTGAAGCAAAGCAAGTAGCAACTATTTTTCCAATCATTTCAAATAATTGAACGTCTCTTAAATCCTCAAGTAAATTAATAAATTATTTAAATAATATTTGTGATTGACCTGCAGCATAAAGAAGACGGATCACTTTTTACAAGATCAAGCATTCGTTGAGAATCGGTTCAATATGCAGCTCGAATGTAAAGTTCGCTTGGTGACCATTTTTGTGAGGAACTCGTTCAAATGCCCAGTTCCATCCAATTTGTACTTGGGCTCAAGACCTCGTAGTCCTCTGGATCCAGTTTTGGTTCTCGTAACTTCCAACAGTATCACAGAATTTCAGGTAAATTTATTTATGTCTCATCTTGGAAAGTAGAGCATCGTTTACTATACTTTTGGATTATACTGCGAATTTAAACTCGAAATGTCTTGAATTTTGATACCAAGCTTAGGAGGAAAAATACAGATACATTCAGTGAACTTGAACATGCTGTTATGTCTTTCTGGTTTCACGATCTCTCTGAAATATTTTCTTGTCGTTTCTCGTTTAATTCATTTCTCAGACCAGTCTGAGAATCAAGTAGTGCATAAAATTTGTGCAATGTGTTTAAAGTTTGAACTGAGATTTTAGGATTAACTGACTTTTTACTATTGACATCTACAGTATTTTTTCGCTTTCACGCACTACTATCCTATGAGCACACCTAATTTTGTTATATTATATCATAGTCTAATATTTTAAAATAAATAGGTACGATTTTAATACATAATATTAAAATATTTTAAAAATACTGGGAAAATGTTTTAAAGTTGGTCAAAATATTTTTACATTATATTATTCTCAACTCTGTCTATTTGTTTGAGATAATATCGCTTCTATATTATTATTTTCAAATGAGTATTCTAAAATAATACGAAAATATTTTGAGAAGATTTTTGTCGAAAATTTTTCATTTTAATTGTGGAGAAAATATTTTTGTGAGCTTGTAAAATATCCTAATATTTTCACAATTTTCAGAAAAACATTCTTCGTGGTTATGAAAATATTCCCAGTATTTTCAGGACTTTTTTTCTATGGTAACAGTTTTTTTTTTAAATTTTTATTTATAATAAAGAATATTTCAATACATTATTTTTTCAGTATTTCTATGCTAGTAAAATAGATTCCTATTTAGGAATTTCGTCTGATGAATTGATATTATTCGTCCTCAAAAAAAATTATTTTCTAGATTCTTCTATTTTATTTTAAAATGTTGCAGTATCTCTGTCAAAAATATTTTTGCAGTAAAGTTGAATCAGTTTTTAAATAATGAGTTTCGTATACTGTGCTATCTATGCAACTTTGAATCTACGTTTTGTATCAAAGTGTTTTGCTGGTGTCTTTTCTTCTTCTACTCCAATCGATAACCATAAATATAATTATTTTCTTCTGAAGAAATGAGCTATATTTGGCTATTCTAAATCTAGTGTGATATTTTTTTTTATGACACTTCTTTTATACTAATATAATTTCCTAACGTTGTAGGTGATTTTTTTTTTTGTATTCACTTCACTTTACGCTGCTCCTAAAAAATTTGAGAATCGACTTGATGAAGTTTACTGGTCAGCTGATCATCATAGAGCGATTTTGAAAATACTCTATAATTTTATTTTTCTTTATTTCCTATATTGGTCACAAATTTGTCATTTCTTCGTCACATCTACTTTTTAATGTTTACGTATTTGTTCAGGTTGCGAACAATGTCAAGAGGATTTACAAAAAAGAAGAGAACGAAGGACGAATCGGTGTGGAATTTTTTACTCCTCCGCATCAATTACTTATCTGCAGTGAGAGAACAGAATTGGCCAAATTTTTGGAACTCCTCAACAAGTTAATGGATCGACGTGTGATGGAAATGTTGGAGCATATCCCAACTATTCGCCAAGTTTCACGTCCTGTACCCAAGAGGGTGAAAATTGATTTAGAATCTTGTACGGAGAGCAACCTTTTTGAGGACGCATCGTGTCGTGAATGCAAACTTCATGTAAAAAATTTTTTATCGTCTTCGCTAGTATTTTTTTTATTTTTAGTTTCATTATTTTTTATTTTACCCTGGAATATTATTTCATTTTAGGTTATTCCTCAACGTATACCTGATAAATTGTCGCATTATTTAAAAGAGGTTGACTTCCCAAAATGTGGTTTAACAGAAATTCCAATCGAGTTGGGTCGCACATCTGTAGAACGTATCAATTTCGAATTAAATGAGTTGGGTGATACCAGCTTCATGTGGCTAGAAGAATTACCAATCAGAAAATCTTTAAAATCGTTGAATTTAGCTGAAAATAAAGTGAGTATTCTTATGAAATTTTAATTATGAAAAGTTTTTTCTTAATTGATAATATTGCAACTTGTCTTACTCTTCTAAAAGAACCTTCTATTTTCTCACATGACTTTTTTTTTTCGAAGTTCTATTCGTCAATTTAGCGTTTATAAATTATTCTGATTTTGTAAATTTATATTTCAGATAAAAATCTTTCCAACTGTGTTAATCGAATTTCATTCGTTGATCTCATTAAATCTTCGTGATAATGTAGTTGAATGTATTCCAAGCTGCATTCATCAACTACGTACACTCAAGTAAACCTTTCGAATTATTTAGAAGCACTATTTATTTTAATAACTCCTCGGATCAAACTTTATTAACATTTTTTTTTTTACATTTCAGGTACCTAAACCTCTCTGGTAATAATCTCAGGTATCTTCCTGCTAGTTTCGAGTCGATGAAACTTTGCGAAGCTGATCTCACTTATAACCTGTTGACCAGTAATATTCGTAGCGACTTTAAACCGGAGTTTCGAGATGATCGGAAAACCTGCATGCGTTTGGTCGATATTGCTGCTTTGAGTATCGACCCAGTGTTGAGGTAAATTAGTAAAATATTTTCGAGTTCAATCAGGGAGTCTATAATATAATTGTAGAAACTGTAGCCAAAATGAAAAAGACATTATTTGCTGAAATATTTTCGAGTAAACCGTGCCGGATCCAAGGGGGGGAAGGGGGCAATTCCCCCATTCCAAAAAAATAGACCGATAATCCACAAAAAAATCAATTTTCTTGAATCCCTCTCCCTGTATGCTGAAAAAAACACAATCTCACCGTTTTAGCATTCACCATGCTTTGAAAAAATTTGGATCCCCCCCCCCAAAAAAAAAATGGAGCTCTGGATCCGCCACTACGAGTATCGCTCAAAAATTCTCCGCGTTTATTCTCCAGTCATAATTAGAAAATAAGTAGCTCAATTATCGAAAAATATCAATCTACGACTAAGAACCCGAGTGATCCGAGTCCAAAATCGTAGTTTGGAGAAAAACGTAGCTGAATTTTTCAAAATTACGTCAAATTGCCTTGTTTTGAGCGCTTCTGCTTTTCGTTTCGAGGATAGTGTGGGATTATTTTGAAACACCAAGTTACAGGATATCAAGAATAGTCAAAATCTTATCACTAAATTTGGACTTGGATCACTCTGGTTCTCAGCCACAGAAATATAATCTCCTTGTAGGTACTTATAAATATGAAACCAGTTAACGAACTTGAAAATGAGTGAATGGCTATGCCTGTAAGGTGGCCATGGACGAAGCCTTTCAGTAAATGAAAATAATCTTCGTAAGAATGAGCTTTTTAATTACAACATTTTACTATCTCGCAGACGAGAACTATCTTACGAGCAATATCCTCGGCCATTGCTGGAGAGTTTACGATGGATATCGAAATGCGGAGGCTGCGATGCGATCACAGTTCCCCATTCAACGTCACAGTCTTACATCATGCTTTTCACAGCGAAATTCGCGCTGTCCTGTAAAATTCATCCGCAAAAAAGAGATTTTTCGGATGTGCCATTGTATGGTCTACGACACAAGGGTAATGGCATCGGCAACGTATTTTTGCAGTACCATTTTTGCGACAAATGCAAAATCGAGTACGCTCAATACTCGCCCCTCAAGAATGACTACATGTGTTATCGTTTGTCTCTCGAAGAAGTGACGTGAACCGATTCGAATGGTGGAGAAATATTATCCATTTTGAGGTCAGTTATTCTGGTATGATGGCGTCATCGTTGAATTTATGCTGCGAGTGCAGAAAAATGCTGACTCGACCGAATACATTACGTAATGTAGAAATTTGTTGTTGGATGGATTCGATGTGCGTGGCGAAGTACGTATACGACTGTGTAGCGCTGCGTTTTAAAATTCTAAATAATTTCCAGTATTTTTTGTGAATTTTTATTTTTTGTTCGTAAAAGTTGCGTTTATTTAAAAATATAAGTTAACGGAAGGCAACATAATTTACGTGTTTCGTGCCATATGCTATCTATTTTATTATAATGGTGTCGGTTGAAATTGAAGTAGTACGCGTAAAGATTCTCGTCACATACTTTCGTTTGCTTCCGAGTTTTCAAGTAATAATTAAGAAAGGGTTTGTTTCGTTGGTCAGAATACTTCTGCTCGAGTTTTCGTTTCTCACATTTATCCACATTAACCCTTTAGAGGACGTGTGCGAAGGAATCCCAGATTTCAAATGAAATTAATTTTCTGCGCTTAAGAACCAGAGTGATCCAAGTCTAAAGATTTCTTCGGCGAGTTCACTGCTCACTTCCATCCTCTCCAACTCAGTATTCCAAAATGACCACCCATTATCTATAAAAATGGAAAACATTCATAATCAGGGTAAGGGGTGAATTCCGAAAACTTTTCCGACAAATATAACAAAACTCAAAATTTAGGGTTGGATTAATTTGGTTTTCAGGCCCATTGACCCGCCAAGCGGAAAGGGACCACAAGTCGGAAAACAAAATTTTGCGCTGGACGCAAAAACGTGAGATCAGGTCAAAATTAACGAAAATTGTTTTATGGCGGTTTCTGGGGGTGAAACATGTTATCTTGCCTGTCCCAAAAGTAGAAGGCCAAACTCGGCCGGGGAGTGGGGTAAAACTGCGTTCAAACAGCTAGAAAATATTTTAAATTTTTTCAATTCTCCAATTGTTTTACGGGGATGAGGGGGGGTGTTGCGTCATAATGATGGATCCCCCCCTTGAGGTCAGTCTAGATACGCCCCTGTACCCACGAGCTTATTGGGTTCAATAAAGACATAAATTATACTTTAAAAAAATTAAAACAGTATATTTTGTTTGATTTTCTTTAAACCTCTTTTTCTCAAAATATGATTTTTCTTAACTTCAAGTTCAAACAGTCATAAAACCATGAATTTCATAGGTACGGGCTTCGTTCTGGTTTCATATTAACGGGAATTCGTCCTACGTTCTAAAATGGCCATAAAATGAAAATTAAAATTTCCGACTTGTGGTCCCTTTCTGCTTGGCGGGTCATTATTAATGTATGTAAGCATCGAGTCCCTACGGTGGACTAATAGTCTACGAAAATTGGGCTAAAAATGAAAATTAATGAAAACGGGGCTTTCAGCTGTGGTCAACGTTTATACCATCTAATTAACATAGGTACTAAAAATCCTGCTCCCTCAGCGTTATGCCAGATCACAATTAGATTGAAGGGGTGAAAACTGCGTTTTCACTTATAATTCTTCAACTATCAATTTTCAAAAAGAAAAAAAAAATTGATATAAAAGTTGGTTTTTTTTGTATTGAAAATTTTTTTCGTATCTTCATCAGGATGTACGTCATCACTATTGTTAATAACACCTTAGTTTCTCATTAATGGAGAAAAAATTATTTGAATGAAAGTTACACAATATATTTTGCAAGATGAAATTTTTTACCAAAATAGTTCAGAGTAAAAATTGAGTGTGAAAGGCTGTGAACCAGCTTCTGAGTATAAGAAAAATGAATTTAAACATTTTCAAGTTAGTGTTAGTTGCAATTAATTTTGTAATTCTTTGTTTTTGCACACCGTGAGCCTGATTGCAAATAATTCCTGAAACGAGATCTGAAAATTTCTACTTCAAAAATCCTTTTGCTAATTTTGGTGCTAACTCGTGTTAATATTTTTTATTCGAAGATTTTTTATTGCAACTTAAGCCATAATAGACGGGGAGAAAAAATGTTTTTGTGTATTATTTACTGTTAATTGCTTTCTGCTAACAATCTGAAAAAAAAAACTCCAAATTAAGAGAATTAATCTGTATTAATTATTTATGTAGAAAGAAGAAACAATGGTACAAGAATTTTTATCTTTGTTTCTCAATTTCTTTTTCTTTCTTTCTGTCTCTTTTTTTTTTGCAGGTACCCAACTACTATTTTTTGCAGTTTTTTTTTCCTTTTCATTTTAAATCTTTAACTGTCAATAAAACTTGGTTCATTTCTTCCCTTATTTGTATTTTCGTAAAAGTCGAAACGTTGAGCAGTAGATTTTTCGAATTTAAAACCCGTTCCCACATTGTTCTGTATAAAATCAGGTGGTAGTTAAATGAAACGGAAATTCCAGAGGTGAAAAGAATTAGCAGGTCGAATTTAAAAATTTGTGCACGTGTCGATTATACCGGTATAGACAATACGATTCGGTTCGAAGCTATTGTGAAAAGATTTTTCTCTTCTTTTTCTCCGTTTGTCTCACTGAGATCATCCCTTTGTGAACGGAAGTCCATTGTTACTATAGCCCCCCTTCGCTCCTCTTCGAAGAAGGTGTCCAAGGTTTTGTTTGCCAAAAAAAAAAAAAGTTCTGTCTTAACGAATTTGTGTGTTCTGAAGAATATTTAAACGTCTTCATGATTAAGGTAGCGTTCGCACTGAAAATATGCTACATTTTTTTGGTTTTATCGAAGTTACCTTGCTTTGGAGCGAGTATTGAATCCTTGCATGCCCCTGAATCTCATCGTGAATTAAGATTTTATTTCAGAAAAAAGACTAACGTAATGAGGGGATGAAACTACAAAAATTTCCGACACTTGATTAACATACCGATAGTCTAAGTCCAGAAACTGCCAAGTGCCAAAAAAGTTATCACCCAATATTTAGTCGATTCAGCGCTGACGGGTACAAAACATCAGTTGAGCGCAACAAATTAAGTGATTTTATTTGGGACTGGGCAGGTTTTCGACTCAGGTCAGTGATACTTTTTATCCGAATATTATTAGTTCCTCTTTTTCTTTTTATCGAAAAGTACTTGAAGGTGTGAAAACTAGGTTATTTTTTATATTGGGTACCATGAGTGTGAAACTACCTCGACCAAACCTTTTTTTTTCTTTGTTTCGTCTTTTCTCAGTATATCAAAAGATCGAAAAAGGTCATCGCCCATCGAATAAAAAAATGTGTAAATGAGCCGAGGGACACACCTATCTCATGGTATGCGATAAAAGAAGAGAAAATTGTTGATTGTGTCAGACTGTTTGTCTCTGTATGGGAAACGAAAAAAGTCATTTATAGTCTGGTAGTTTTAATCGATACAATGTCTATTCAATGCATTTTCTCGAAAGAGCACCTTAATTCGTCGAACAAAAGCGGCCGGAAATTTCAGGATACCTGTTTTTGCTAATTTTTTTGTTGCTTTTATTCGTGAAACCTTTTACACGATCATAAAAATATCTTTCAGGTGGTTTATTAGGGCTGCTTTTAGCTAGAAAAAAAAAAAAAAATCTTTTGAAACACTTGGTCGAGAATCAACAATCCAGTCCCTTTCGTGCCGACCTTTTTTTTTTTTTTTTCAAAAATATTTTCTTTTCTCTCCAAAATTCGTAGATCAGTTGGACGCTCATCATTCATTTAGTGAAGTTCGTTTCAGTCTCGCGTTAATTTTGTTGTTTTTTTCTTTATTTTTTCTTTCTAGAAAATAATATACCTATCGAATGTATGTCGTGAATGTGTATACAGTTCGTGGATTTATTTTAAATTATATTTGGCCAATTTTTACCGCTACCAATGGCATCGTTCTTAATTTTTATGAAAATGAAAGCCAAAGTGAAACCAGTGAAAAAATGTGCCCCTGTGAAAAGTAAGTTATAATTTGACTTTTTATTGTCCGTCTTTTACTAATTTTTTTTGTTTTAAATTAAAAATTCGTAGTTGATCGATTTTGATTTTCAGTTTTAATGTTCATTGTTGGTTGAAGGCAGTGAAAAAGTGACTGTGGGGGAGGGGGTAATTTTTAAAAATATTCAGAAATAGAATAATTAGGTACGTGAAACTGGTCGCAAACGGTGATTTTAGGATATACGCAATGACCCCCCACCCGTTTTTTAGAGTAAAGCAAAGCTGTTATTTTTTATGTTTATGTGCTTTCACTGCTCCCTCACTTGTATTTGTTACGTTAGTTGTGGAGGGGAGGATTCCTTCTTACTGAGACGTTTTATGAGCTCTGTCTGTTTATCAAGTAGGTTCCTTATAATTTCTTTCAACACCCATACCAGTTATTTGAGGTAGAAAATCAATATTTTACGTCGTCATATTACCTAGTACCTCAATGAAAAATAAGTACAATACTGCAAAACGAATAAAAAATATTAAAAGTTAGTATAATATAATACTAAAATTTAATACAAAAATATCTATTAAAAATTAGTTAGTATGCTATAAACTAAAATTTAATATTTTGTACTAAATTTTAATAAATTCCTTGGTTTAGTAAGCAAATTTCTTTAATTTCTCTTAGTGTAAAGTAATGAAAATTAGAAAATTTTAAAACAAATTAACGAACGAACAAAAAAATTGATTAAGAAATTAGTGATAAGAACTGATCCGTTCGATGCCAACTATTTGAAAACGGCGCGCGAATCATAATGTTTTGCCCCATGTTTTCGATATCGACTATCGATTTTTAACCTCGCGTTAAATTTTCTAATTTAAAATCTCAAACAAAGATGTCGACACATCAAAATTTTTGAAACATTTAGTTCATAGTACGAGTATTTCAATTCGCATGGGAAAGATTTATCAAAAGAACTAAAAGACACTCGTGTTACACAATTGGGAACCATGCAAAAAGCCAACTTTTCGAGTTCACCATTTTTCTTATTTTAAGAAACAGTGGTTTCATCACCAATATTCGTTCATTTAATACAAAAAGGTCACATTTGAAAATTTTCAATTTTTTGAAAAAGTTATACCATCTTAAAGCAGATGTAAAAAAATTTTTTTTCATATATTTAACTCGAAAATTATGATTTTTTTGAGTTGTGACGTTATTGAATGAGCGAATATGATATCACTTGACGCTCGGAGATGATCAGTGAACAGTTTGGCTGCTTCTGAGATCTGAAAATTGGGTTTTAAGAGTACCTCCTTTATAGTAGAGCTTGCTCGCCAGTTATGCGTTTTACTTTGTACATTGAAATGTGTTTTAAAGGTAATCGCCGATAAGAATTGCTCGATTTTTCAAGAAATATTATTTCGCTTAAAATGTAGTTCTCAGAATTTTCGCACGCATCGCTGAAAATTCACGAAGCAACTTAATTAGTCTGAAGAATTTACCTATCATTTGGGAAGAAAGTACGCGGCAGAAATAATTTATTCTTGTATGATAAACGTTATTTTGGGTAAAAACATCGGTTTCAGTTCGCCTCGGGCTTGCTTTTTTTCATTTTGCAAATTCTTAATATTTCTCTGTTTAGGAGGCATTTACGTATATCCACTAAAAAAAATCTTACAACAACGTGTTTTTAAATCTAACGAACAAGCTATCGTGGTCTTCAACCCTTTTATTTTTTGTTCTCAATTCTTTTTTTTTCATCGTGCATTCTTATTTATTCAAATCGATTTCACACTTCTCTCGTCAAAATAGGGTGCCTAAAAAACATAATATTTTAGACTTGCTCATTTTAGTCAGGCATAACCAAGATTTTTTTAAATAATAATATGTATTACCGAAGCAGGAAATGAGGTGAGAAATATTTGACTTTTAAAATAATGTTCGGTATAGACACACTCTGTAAGTGTATATTCTTGCCAAGACTAAAACAATATTTCTCTCTAATATACGTACTCGTATGTATACGACTAAGCTTTATTTTCTTCTTTTCGTGGGTCGAATTAATTATTTCTCGTATAGAAACATTTCTATACTTTTGAAATTTTGCTCCGTATAAGTTATTATTATTTTCATGAGAGTGGAAAAAATGAAATAATTCCTGGGTAGTTTTAAGAATTCTTCGAAGAGGCATAACTGAAAAAATAATATTCTCCCTTATACTTTTTTTCTTCTTTACTTGGATGCCCAGCTCTCCTGCGGTAATGCGGCCCTGATTGAAAAAATTGCGAAGTTCGAATAAGATTTAAAATAGTTACACAGCTGAGTATACGTTAAATAAAAGTGTCAAAATGATCCTCAAGACGTATTGTTATTCAAGAGGGGTTGCTGACTAAAAAAAAAAAAAGGCAAATACTAAATAGCTTCGAATAATAAGTCAGTCCCAGTTTAGAGTAGCTGTACTCGCTTTTGTGGGCCTTTTAAGTTTCGGACAGATTTATCGCTAAAACTTCGGCCATTTGACGTAACTTCGCAAAGGCCAGACAATTTAAACGTTCAATTTCAAATTTTCTTACCATTTGCTAAAGAATATCGTATTTTAGCGTAAATAACACAAAATCTGATTCAATTATCAACGATATTTTATAGTGGTAACTGTCTGGGCATCAAACTAATGAATGCAGCCTGAGTATTTTTTACCTGATTTTTAGTCTAGAATACCTCCATCCCCCGCCCCTTCCCCACGAACAAATAAGAATAAGAAAGTTGAATTTTATAAATAATTATAGAGTGGATATTTTACTTTTTTTTTTTTTTTTGCCGATTGGGTGTAAATTACCTTTTAAAATTTTTCACGGTTACTTGAAAATGTTATTTTCTTCGATCTAGACTTTCATTTCGCTGAACCTTTGAATCTTCAGCTTTTGCAACTCAAGTTTTCTTCAACCGCGACGCGACACTAAAAAAATTTGTTCTTCACGCGTTTCGTGTATCGCTTGTAGTATCTGCAAAAAGTTAGGAGTTAATTGCCGATCGTCTGCATTAGTCTAAAGAAATGCTAATAATGTTTGCGATATTTTTTTAGAGCAAGGGGAGGGGAGTATTATTTTGGTTTACCGCATTCGATTCAATTTATTTTCTATGGGAATAAACCATTAGTGAATAAAATTTAGTGGACGAAGAAATAACTTTTCAATTTGTAGGAGTAAATTATACTTTCTTATTTCAAAATTAGAAAATGATTTTTAAAGAAAGTGAAACTTCTTTCTTACACTGTGCGTGAAAATATTTTTTCAAAACTGTTTTGAATTTTGACATTTAGTGGTGCTTTTGCTTAGTCAGAATGAAAAAATATTTAACTGGCTACGGACTGAAGTATCCGAGAACCAAACTGATTTGAATCCAAAATCGTAGTTTTTGGAAAAATTTTGTTGAAGTTTTCAAAATACGATCATTTCAATAGTTTCGAGTATTTTGACTTTTGCATTTCAAGAATAACGAGTGACTATTTTGATACACGGATGACTTCACAGAATGAAGGTGCTTGGTGAACTGCATCGAAATTAGTCAAATTATTTTTATCACTTTTAGACTTGAATCACTCTGGATCTCACTAGTGGCAGTTTTTGTTCGGATTTCGGAATAATGCAAATCAATCTTTGACCTACCTTCCATTATTAATCGTCACTAGATGAAAATTTCTCGACTCATCTGTATATTTTCAGTTCCAGACTAAACTGACTTGAAATGTTCAACTTCTAAACCCTCTTAACAGGCTCGTGCTAAAAAAACAGACCTATCGATATCTGTTGCACCCTTCTCTCTGACTGAATACAATAAAATATGCTGCGGTTGTTACTGCTGCCTCTTTTCTCACATTCTGTGCCACACACAGACACATTTTTGATCCCTCCGTATAATCTATCCCTCTTTTCTCTTTTTATTTTTTTTCACTCTCCATTTTTACTCAAGTCACCTCCGTATATATTGGGTACTCGAAATTATACATTGTATCGAAAGGATCTTATGGCACTCCCATTGGCTGGCTTTTTGACTCCACCTTTCTGTAACGCCCCCTCATTTTCTGCCTTCTCTCCTCACGACCTATGAGCTTGGGATACTTGGTGCATGTTTTTCATCCGGTCTAGCCGAATTAGTCTGACGAGTAATATTCGGTTTGCTAAGTCACGTACCAAAAGTTTGTATGTAATAATCGTCGGTTAACCACTCATTACATCATCTGCTAATCGGTCATCATCATCATCATCATCATTGTGATCGTAGAAGGCATCGTGCCTGTTTGAGATATTGAAAGATTTTCAAGACAAAAGACGATTTTTATTGGCTATTTTCGGTTGAACAAAAAAAAAAATAAAAAAAATAGAAAGTGAAAGAAACAAGAAAGAAGAAGAAACAACAACAACAATAAGAAGATGCGGCCAACATATGATAATTAATTTTTTTGCTGCTTTTCTCACACTATTTAGAGGACCATCCCTCGGTGGAGACAGATAGAAGGTAAGAACACTCAAATGGTTGTCTCTTGTTGGGTTAATGTAGTCTAGCAGTGAATTTTAGTTTGAAATTTGAATTTTGCTTTTCTTTACATGAAACCGGTTTTATTGATTTTTTTTGCTTTTATGAAGTTCTACAAAATCATTCAACTCTTTTTGCATTTTAAAGAGAATTCGAATTTAGGAACTATACTTTCGTCATGAGAAATGAAAATAAGTTTAGCTAGTTTTCAGAAGAAAATACCTAAAGCAACATTTTCGTGTACAGATGCGGCCCCTGTATATGTATTTTATTTTTCTTTTAGAGGTTAAGGGTTAGTGAGATATAATTAAATTTTGGCTTTTCTCAATGAACCAGTTGAGAAGGGTGATTAGTGAAAATAAAACTGAGAGTACCTAGGTATACCTTCGTTGACCATTAAGGCATTTCATTATTCACAAGTATACTTAAGTAGGTATTTCAGTAAATAGTCGAAAATAATTTTTTTCAAGTTTTAATATTTTTATTCATTTTAAATAGGTAACTTGCTTATTCATTATTTTGCTCGATTTTTTTTTGAATCAGCCTTCGAACTTATATTACAACAGAAATTGAGAAATCATCAATTCCCATTTCTGATGATATCTTGTTCAGGTAAAGGATTACTCGTATAATTGGATCAAGGAGAATCATTAAAATTTGAAAAATACAAAAATGTATTAAAACCTGATCGTGTATGTACCTACGTAGAAAGATTATTATTTTTTTTTTTCAAATTCTGGCCAGCATCAAAACTACCAAACCCAAAATCAATTTTCTGGCTGTGATGTAGGTGAGGTACCTAATGTATCTTCGTAAACTTTTTTTCTAAATAAAACAATATGAATTAAAAATAATTCGAAATAAGATGAGTAAGACTGATTTGATACACCGACTAGATTAGCACATTGATTTTCTTTTAAAATGAGCTCGAGCTACTGGAGTATTCTATCTCAAGAGAAGGTATTATACGGAAAGAGAATGATAGGTTATTATTGTTCATATTTGATGAAAGCATGAAAGAATAAAACTGATTAGTAGGATGAGAGGCTGGAATATATCTTAGGAGAGACTAGTCTTGAACTTGCAACCTTCAGGTCACATAGCTGACAATTCGTCAGTGCTCCAGTCAGACCCCGACAAACAGAATACGTTATCAAAGCATTATTAATAATTTTAATGCTATAGAAAAACAATATGAAAATTAGTCTTTATTATTAAATTAAAAGAAAAATTATTGAATGGAGTTTTATTTGAAGAATAAGAGTTGGAAAATCAAAGTCTCAGTAAATTTGCGTTAGTCTGTAAATAAAACTATCAACTCGTCATTCAGAAAACCAAGAAAATTTGTTGACAAAATGTTCATAATTGATCCATTTTTTCGTAATATCTACTTTTTATATCTGCTTACCCACTCATGGCTTTCCTTCTATAGTATCTAATTTCAAATGGTTTTTACCTCATATAGGTACAATATTCGTGTAATAGATATACAGCTGATGATTATCTCTTAGTTACCAAAAATTTAACATGGCAACTATAATTCGACGAATGAAGTTAAACTTCAAAAATAATTTTTCCTTTGCGTGCTTATAGGATGTATATTTTCTGTTGGTTTTCAATAGCCCCTGTATCCCTCTTATTTTGTCTAAATTTTGGAAAAGGTACACGTCAAAAGCCTTCAAAAATGAAAATTTCACTGAATTGTCTGATTCTTAAAGAGTTCTATTGAATATTTTATTTTAAATCTTACCGCGATCTGTTTGAATAATTTGTTGACTCGCAGCAATTATATGCCACGAGTAGGTAACTAAAATGATCGCATATGGTAACGACCAAATCTCGAAGCAAGATTTGCATTCCCCTAAGTTAAAAACTGAATAATTGGCTATTGGTCGACGATTTATTATTCTTGTAATTTCACAGTCGTCGACACAACACCTGACAAAACAAATCAGAATTGAATTGTCATGTGCGCTGGAAAGATTCGTTTTAGACATTTTATGACTTGTCGAACTGAAGATGGCTGTAAATGAAAATGTAAATTATTATAATAGTAGTAGAGTTCTACGACGACAATTTCGAAATGACATTTTAGCTCATAAATTTTGCCACGTTCGCAGTTTATTATTGACCACACGTAAAATGAAAATGCCTTTTTTTCTTTTCAATTTCATTTCAAGATGGAATTGTATTAGTCCAGTGAAATTAGATGAAAAAATTCAATATGAATGCAAAAAATACTGCAGTAAAATTTATGCTCAGAAACGTCAATGATCGCCTCCAGAATCATCCCTTAAAAGTTCGCTAAAATCATAAACAGCCGTAATCCCCCAAAGAGCGGCCAATTTATCCCCAATTCTGATTATTTTGTTATAACTCGCAAAAGGTACATTTCATGAAAAAGTCCTCGAAACAAAAAATATTTTCCATCAAAATATCTCCAATTTTTGTTCTTATCATTTTTTTTTGTGTATCTGTCATGAGAACAGAGATAAAGAGCCCCAAAGGTCGGCACTTTTTCATGAAAAAATTCTCACTCTATACAAAGAGAAATACTGATTTTTGCTCTTCTTTCAAAACTTCATTATTATGATCTGGAGAACTTCGGGCATCCAAAAAGTCTTTTTTTTTAGTAAAATGTCTTTCTCCCCCTCCTCCTCCCTTGCAATACACCCCATGACAAAGATTGTATCAGGATTTGGCCCAAAATAATAATAATTTTGGATTACCTTAAATCAGATTTTTTTTCTAATATTTTCATTGCTTTTGGCCAAAACTCAGTACAAGCTTTGTGAATGGAGTATATTGCAAGGAAGGAGAAGGGGTATTTTACTTGAAAATATTTTCGAATAGCCGTTAAGTCCACATAGCACCAAATTTTTGAAAAAATAAAGTAGCAAGAAAAACAATATCTTATATTGTATAGTGTGAAAAGTTTTTCATGAAAAAAGTGCTTATACCTCTGGTACTCTCTATCTCTGTTCTTAGGACATAAACAAAACAAAAAATTGTAGGAACAAAAGTTGTAGATAATTAGATGGAGAATATTTTTCATTTTAAGTATTTGTTCGTAAAATTTACCATTTGCGAGTTAGGTACAGCCAAAAAACCAAAATTGTGGATACATTTGCCCCCTTTTTGAGTGGATTGTGGCTGTTAAATTTTAAGGGCATTTTAAGGGATGATTTTGAAGATGGTCCTTGACGTTCCTGCGCAATTATTTTTTGCAGGATTTTTCGCAATCTGGAACTCTTTTTGAGAAAAAAGGGGGGCCTCATAATTATTGAATTATCAGCTCAATAGCTCATTTGATTTTGCTTATTTTTCTTTATTATTTTTCATTATTTGTTTATTTTAATTTATTGTTCGATGTTTTTGGTTGTTTTATTTTATACTTATTCGTTATTGAAAATTTTATTGAATTGTGTCTTTTTGGCACTGGACTACTTAGACGACTCCAAGCTGCGAAATATCGTATACTTACCTCTGTTAGAAAAGGTGTGAGAATTCTAAAATTTTGTGAATTCAAAAAACTGGTTTCTTACTCAATTTAGGCGTTTTACTATTTTTCAACAACATTTGGCGAGTTCGTAACCTCCTATCGGTATATCTTTGACTCAGGTGCCATTTCCATTTCGTCCATCTGTTTATCATAATTCATCTCTCTGCTAAAAGACCCGGAATTGTCCATTATTTGTGGTGTCTGGATGTCGCGGGACTTGAAACACGTTCTAAAGAAGAGTAAGAAATCTGATATCCCCACAAATGACTGTTTGAAAAGTGTCAAAAATATGAATAAAATTCTTTCAAGTGTTGCTGTCAACATTTAAACTGTTATTATTTGTTGATTTCATCGTGAAGGATCGTCATGGTGGTGGTGCAAAACCCAATCTCTTATTTGATGTGCCTAATCTGTCTTTGCTTATCCACATAATTATATCTGTAAGAGTATCTGCTCGCGTATTCGTCGTAAAAAGGAATGATGTATACGAAAATCTATTCTTCAAGTTGACGATTTCGTTACAGTGAATTAAAAAATACTTTGTGCAATTTAATTTGCAACGTTGTTATTTTCCTATTGTTCTATTTAAGACGAATGATGTAAGACGTAACTTTGGTGACTCGATGTTTTTCTTTCTGTTTAGTTTGTGATTTTACGTTGCCTATACATCTGTCTAAAGTACCAAAACTGTTGGAGTTGTTTGATTCTTGAATTATTTTTAAACGAAAACAAAGTCCTGGAAAGGAAGCTGTTCTACATAATTTCTACTTACCTACTTATGGTTTTTTTTTCTATCATCTTTTGCGTCGAATTGAGATAAAAAATTCTATTCACGGTAAAAAATGAAAATTTTACGCATACACTTATGTTCTACTTCCAGTTTTTTTTTTTCTCAATTTTTTAGAGGGTTGGAGGCGAGTGCAAAATATTGGACTTCTGCGTGGATAAAAGTATCTAACTACGAGTATCTACATGATCAAGAAAAGCTTTCTACCACATTTCAAAAAACAGACCAGATTCAGGCCACTCAGAAATAATTTGAAGTACGAGTATAAGTAAAGAAAAAAAAATTGGTTCTCATTGCTCGAGCCACCAATGCTGTTAGGTTTTGTGATGAAATATTTGAAGTAACCTATTCCTTAAAGTCAAAAACAATATTTTCCAGTAGACCCTAAAACAGGTTCGATCTAAATGGCTGATTTTTGGATGATGGAAAAGTTCCACATATAAGCAGCTACCTTGAGGAATACATTTTATATGAGTATGGATGGTATGGATGCTAGAATAATCTGTTTTCAGACTTGGGAAAAATAAAATTTGAGCGTCATTTCATTCGAGCGGTAAAATTTATTATTCAGTTTTCAGTTCGATGTAGTGTTTATTCAGAAATATGTGGCTCAATAATAATATATTTTTAAAAGTGTTTTCTAATAATAATCAGAAGCACCTGCTGGCCACGACATAAACCCACACTATCATACTTGTGGAGAGTAATTCATTATTATTTTTGTACTTACCACCCTTAATCGTCTTCCCTATCTTCAAAGTATTCTCTCCATAATCTCTTATATTTAGTCATTAGTGTACTGATCTCAATGTAATGGGGGAAAAAACCCTCAGAAAAATACCTGGAATATTTTCGTCGCAAATCAGGAGAAAAAAAATTCTCAAACTTGATACACTAAAAACAAATTTGATTGTAATTTTCACAATCCGTGTAAGAAAACAGCGAGAATTCAAGATTTATGAAATTATCACAAAAATAGTAAACTATTCCAGGTATCTAAACCTGAATGGTACCTATTTTCTCATATAGGTAAATTGGAAAAATTACTATTTATTTACTTTAGTGGAGGCGTTTTTCTCATAATCGCATTTTTTTCATTTTTTAACCAGCAATTTTTGGCTTAGAGAGTTACAAATCTTAGATTGTTCGAGGACTACACTGAGAGAAATGGGTAGTATTAATTCCCTATGGGCAAAATTCAACAATTTCTCTAAAAAATCAGGCACCGAATTGGTGCACCAAAAAAATGGGACTAAAAATCGGTGTTCAGTACACCACCAGTAGCACATCTATCGGGTCATCAATTCGGGATACGACAGTCGGATAACCATTGGGGTACGTCAGTCGGTGTTCAAATTGGGGTACCATGGTCGGTTAGTGAATCGGGGTAAATTCACCGATTGAAAAACCGACATTTGGGCACCAAATTGGTGCACCAAAAAATGGGACTAAAAATTGGTGTTTGGTACACTGTCAATAACACATCTACCGGGTCACCGATTTGGGATACGACAGTCGGATGACCATCGAGGTATGTCAGTCAGTGTCCAAATCTGGGTAAATTCACCGATTGAAAAACCGACGTTTGGGTTATAAACAGAATAGTAATTTATTTTTTCACAGTTGTGAAAATCACTATTTCTTGAGAGTAATGCAATACTTTTGGTATTTTTCACTATCTTAGATAATACACATTACTATTTTTGCTGTAGTTCCTGCTATAAATCTCGAACTGTCCCAGTTTTCCTACACAAATTGTGAAAATTACCTTTGAAATTCTTCTCAGTGTAGCAGAAGAATCAATTTTCATCTCCTTCACCTTGCTAGCGTCACATTTCTGAGTCAGGGATGATAAGTCGAATTATTTCATCATGTTTTCTTCAAGTTTCTAAATTAGTGATATCGCATGAAGTAAGCAAAGCACTTGCACCAAATCCTATAGCAATGGAATTATGTGTAGTGTTTCACTTAAGTCCACCTTGATAGGACGATTTAAACCATTGTGTATAGTTATTAAGACTTCCTACAGATTGCAACAAAGAGGTAGGCATACGCGAAAAAAAGGAAAATATTTTTGTGAAATTAATACGCGCATTTACTGCCGAAGGGGTGTTTTTTTCACCCTGCTCGGTGAAATGCATGAAAATGTTACGCCTATGGAGAGGGCTTACGTCGAAGTCATAAATTTTCTTTGTCATTTCGTCATTCAGCTTAAACATCCACATTAATAGCGGCTTCCTTTTTGTCGTTGAGTGGAGGGCATTAACGGTATGGCACTCATACAGAACAGATTTTTGTTGGCGAGGGTTGCGAACCAAGAGATCAGCAGACTTGGCTGGGAACACTTCGCTTGTCAAAGCATTAATTTTTATAACCAATATTCGAGGGGGTGGCCCAGTTTCAGTTCGTATTTCCGTGGTGTCGGTGAGAAGATTTGTGTTGGTAATTTTTAATCTTTTCGTGGACGCACCGATTTTAGGTATTTACAGGATGTTTTTCAAACATTAACAGAATCTGTGAAGATTACCGAAGAACGGTATTTCAGGCTTTAGACTGCTTAGTTTTTGCTGTAAGCAGTTTTGGGGTCGAATGGTGAAATGCGAAAGTTGACTTATACATTCGCTTCGTTCAGAGGCAGGATGTAGAGTCGAGAGAAAATTACAGATTTTACCATTTTTTCAATCCAATTGAAGAGTAAATGTAGTGCAATGGAAAAAACGAGATTTCAACCAAAATCTCTTTAACCTTTCTATAAATTTTGCTTTTAATCGCATCTCTCATCACTTCTCAGCAACCTTAAGGTAAAAGCAATTTAAGAAATGTTCTTGATTCATTATTTTCGATTAAATTTGAAAACACAGTAATTTTATTGCAAGCACCATCATTTAGATATATTTTAAGCTGTTGCTCGAAGCAATGCGTGAAAAGTATTTTCCAAGCTTTACTTAATCATTTTTTACTGGATTTGGTACTTAATCTTCAAATAAAACGCAATGTTTAGTTTATCATTACCTATCATATCTTTAATGTATATTGACATCTTTTATGATATAATGCATAAAAATTAAAAATAACTATATAATAGTACAGTACTCGAGATGAAAATAAAAGAAAATTCTAGCGCAAAAAGCCTCGCTAAAAAAGCAGGTTTTCGATTAACATTGTGTTTGTGTACAGTGCTGGTGTCATGAAGATAAAAAGTTCATGTTTTAGGATTCCGTAAGAAGCATACAAAATGAAGTAGATTTGCTAAATCAATCGTTATGAGATTTCTATAAGATTAATTCAATCCCATCGCATGGTTAACTTCTGATGCGAATTTCAGGTCTTATTAGTTCGGCGGTTCGTCTTATCTCGTATTCCAAAAAAAAAAACAAAACATCAAAAATTAGTAATTTATAGCTACATTTTAGCTATTATTTATAGAACCGCAAAACCAATCGTCATGAAATTTCTATCAGACTTCAATTTCATCAAAATTGACCTTTGGTGCAAATTTCAGCCTTACTAGTTCAGTGGTATGTCCTATATACCGTATCGCAAAGAAAATACGTGCATACAGGGATGGACAAACAAATAAATAAATGAATAAAGAAACAAAGACCAAAATGCGAGAAGAGTACTTTTGGAATTCTGAAATCATGAAACGAATAAACCGTGTGGGTCTTATCCTAATTTGTGAAAGTCAAACCAAATTTAAAAAAGAATTTCTGTCGAAAACCTGCTAAAATTGAAAACTAATTAACTAACTATAATGGCGTATCACAAAAAACATTACCAGTTATTCAGGAAGACTTAACGGCTCAATATAATTTTTATATCAGTATTGTTCGTATGTAAACTTTGAATATTTTTCGGAATTTAGCAGAATTCCTTTTTTTCATGGCATTGCTCATTATTATTAGATTTAAAATCATTCACTATTCATGCGTGTAGTTGTGTGTGATTTTACTTACCACTCGAGCAAGCCCAAAATCCGAGAACTACATGCATAACTCTTATTCGACAGATTTTATTTGAAGTGTTATTATGTACATTTATGGCAAAAATGCATGTTGATAAATTTTTACCTTCTGCAGTACATGTCTCTGTGAGACCATAATATACGTATCTCACGAATGTACCTAATTACTTGTATAATATTTTCAATATATTTTTCGAGGTCCTGCTCTACACATTTTAAAAAGACTAATTTATTCATTTATTCAAGATAAAGAGTGTAAAACTTTGAAAATTCAACGAATACTTTATATTAATTGGGGAATTACAGGCATTCCTTTGATAGTAGAAGCCAAATTTATTTTATTCGAATATTATACGTTGAATTTCGCTTGAACTAGAGCTGATAGGCTATAATAGCTTCTAATTTGCCTTCAAGAAGAAAAAAAAGTTTTGTTATTAATTGAACCTGTCGCATATTTGCCTAAACCGAGTGAAAAAATTAATTACTCTTAATTTTTTTCGAAGACAAAACAAATAAATTTTATTGACAAGTTATTGGTTAAATGGCTCACAGCTGTTATAAATCGATTGATTTATTCACTTTTTCTTCCCCATTAAGTTTTTTATTTACCAGAAGTACGTTTATGACTGAATTATAGGCGTTAATCGTCGACTAATTACTTCCATATCGATTTTTAAGTGTAACTTAGTTTGTCTACGTCTGGTGTAGTCTACAGAATAAATGATAACCGTGTCTACGTCTAGAATCGATAATTTTTTACAACCCGTTAGGTGCTGAGCTTCAGCCTGTACCCAATATATTGGTACGGCGAATTAAAAATATTTATTGAATTATTTGATTTTCGTACATTATAAAAATCTTTGAAAACTTGACGAATTATTTTTTGCTATAGATACAAGCTAAATATGTAGGTACCTATTCCGCTTTCAAACCATTTGAGAAACATAAAAATACTTTGGTAATTCGTATGAAAAAAAACAACAAAAACGTCAACAGGTGGATGAATGCTCGAAAGAATATAGAAGGCAACCCTTGACCGTTAATATACTGGCAACTGTGAAATTGCCATCTTGAACGAATTTGTCACGGCAAATTGCCCCGAGCATATGTCTTTTCTGGTTAATTAAACTCACATAAAACATTTTCTTTCCCTTTCTGTGAAGTAGTTTCTGTAAATCGTTTGCTCTACGAGTTCTTCATTTACGTAGAAAAATATTCGAAGACGAATTTAATAAACCATTCAATAACAAACACATCGAGTAATTAGAGATGAAAAATCCGAGTAAACATAATGTAGGTCAGGTACATAATTATATTGGCTTATTCAAACTTGGTAGTAAGCTCAAACAGTTTTGAGATGTTGTCCTGAATGCAAGTGGAGTGAAGACCAATCAGTCCAGAGTCCAGATCTTGGATTATATCTGGAAGCCGTAGCATCTGTACACTGAGAGAAATGAATTATAGTATTAATTATGAACGGAATAGTTACTTTTCTCAACACAATTGTAAAAATTACTATTTATTGAGCATAATTTAATATTTTTTAGTGCTTTTTACTATCTTATGATAGAAAATAGTACTATTTTTTGTAGTAATTTCTGCTACAAATCTCGAATTGTCCCAGTTTTCGTATTCAAATTGTAAAAATTTCCGTTGAAATTTTTCTCAGAGTAGACGTTAAGAATATACTTTTGCTATCCTAAGCAGGAAATTTTGAGGATGAATTGGCCTGTGAAAAAGTAATTCTTATACCTACTACATATTTGCTTAATGAGGAAAAAGAAACAATTTCATGATTGTGGAAAATATTACAAACTTAGTAAATATAGTAAAATTTCGTTCAACGAACACCATATGTGTAGTCTGAGCAAATATCCGCTTATAACAAAAACCACCAAGTCCCACCAACAAATCATCTAAGAAAATAATATGCAAAAAATTTTAAACTAACAAATTTGGATGCAACGAAACTTTTTGTAGCGATTTCTGTAACAATTTTCAAATTGTGCTATTTTTCTCGTATAAAAATTCACAGTTTGTCATTTTTAGATGTTTAATTCTGGATTTGTCTTCTCTATACTCCACGTAACTATAATCAATTGTATAGGTAAAGCAAATGAAAAACTCGAAGACGACCAGTGAGTTTTCACGTGAACGAAGAAATTATCGTCCCATATTTGATAAAAATTCTAGAATAAAATTTGGGAGCCCTCTTACCTTGACAGCTCGCAGGAATTTGTCAGTTTTATGCGAGTGAAATGGATACGCCATTTTGTTTATTTTTTTGATGGCGATGTGAAACCCATTGTAGAAATGTTACCTACATTGCATGACCTCCAACAGAATAGGAGAATAGTTCATTCATAAAAGAAATATTATGTGTACTCGAATGAAAAGTATTTCACAGTTTGAAATCGTTAACACTGGTCACGGTTATTAAAATTTGTCGTGTAGACGCTTTATTGTCCAGTTATGGGACACTTTTCAATTTCAACTATTTGCAACCCTATTATGAGTAACTCCTCTTCCCTCCTCGCCATTTCAGTTGTATTTTACGGATGAGAAAATAAACTTGACCTCGATTAGGGAATCCTATATGCTACTTAATGCTGATAAAATATAAGAACTTACTTATATTTTCAAAACACATTGTCAGAGTGTACTGAGAGAAATGAATATACTAATTTTCGGTTCCGGTTCAGTTTCCTGAACACATTTTTCTGACATGACATCCACCCGACATGACATTTTCCTTAAATTACATTTTCCTGACATTCATTTTCCTGACATTCGTTCTCTTGACATTCATTTTCCTGACATTTATTTTCCTGACATCATTTTCCAGACACCGTTTTTCTGACACCGTTTTTCCAACACCGTTTTTCTAACTGTTCGTTTTATGGTGCGGGCTAATGTCTTCAGATTCTCAATTTCCTCAGCATTTTCTACATATGTGTCATAATCCAATACAATAGACCTGATGCGTGTTTGTACCTGACCACTTAGGCTTGGGAGAGTTTTTAACTCGCCTTCCTAGAGCGAGTTCAGCCACACTAATTTCAGTGTTGGTGAGAATGAATGTCAGGAAAACGGTGTCAGGAAAATGAATATCAAGAAAAAGAATGTCAGGAGAACAAATGTCATGAAAATGAATGTCAGGAAAATTTAATTTCAGGAAAATGTCATGTCGGGTGGATGTCATGTCAGGAAAATGTGTTCAGGAAACTGAACCGGAACTGTAATTTTCATCAAGAACAATTTAAATTTTTATTATATCTATTCCTGAACATTCGAAGCGCTTGTTACTATATCTTAGATGACATACTCACGTAATAGGAAATTATGAAATGTGCTGAACTTGAGCGCAGAGATTGAGTATCCAATTATTACGTCCTCGGAAAAGTTGTAAAAAATAATTTCTATACACAGACAGTTGTTGATTATGCTAAGCGGGTATCTCGCAAGTAAATTCTGAATTATGGTTATTTTATTGTTTAATTCTACCCTCCAAACTGACATGAAATTTGTTGTTGAGACGAGGGTGTTCTTTTACTTTTTAGTGATCCGATTTGTTGTATTGATTTAGGGAGCAGACCTTTTCGTATGTCCACGCTTACAAGCGAAATAGCAATACGATTATAGGAAAAGATACAGAAATATTCAACATCAAATATTTTCAATTAAGTACATATAATATGTACCCGTACATTAGTTTTGCGAAAAATGTCGAGTCGAAGCTTACTTCTTTTAAAAAGCAGGTTTTCGGATAATTGATATTTTTACGTATTCTAAACCTAATAAGTCTAAAATTCAACTTGTATGTATTTAATTTTGGATATTGTGCGTACAGAGGCGTTTGCAGAAAGAAAATGATTCATAAAAGCAAAATTCTCAACTTGAAAACTATCTGCAACTCTTTCAATTTTGAATTTAGGCAAAAACTTGTCAATAACATTTAAATTAACTTGAATTTGTTGTATTTATTACTACCAATTTAATGATTTACACTGAGAGAAGTGGATAGTATTAATTATGAACAGATTAGTAATTTTTCTCATCACAGTTGTGAAAATTACTATTTATTGTAAATATTCTAATATTTGTTGTAGGTACTTTTTACTATCTTAAGATAACATATTTTACTGTTTTTGTTGTAATTTCTGCAACAAATTTTGAATTTTCTCAGTTTTTCTATTCAAATTGTAATAATTACCATTGAAATTTGTCTCAGTGTAGGATTTGACAACAAAACTTTCTCAAATCATTAAAAATTGGCAACTGTTAAGTTATATGGTCAAATGAAAAAATTTATAATAAAAGTATTGAAATTGTGTTATCACCTATTAGAAAACATTTAAAAATCGGTATAAATATTGAAAAAACTGACAACTGAAAGACATCATCATAGTCCTTCAAAAGCATGACAAATTTTTTTGAAAAAAAGTAAAAACTGAAGAAAAAGATGCTGACCCAGCCACTAAACAGATGCTGTAGTTGTATGAAGTTTTTTTTTAGATAGTGGGCTAAATAATGGCTCTGTATAATAAGAAAAAGGTCACATTTAAAATTGATAGATTTTAAAAAGAGCATAGAAGTCGACTTAAACCCTTCTTCGATATTAACCATCAATTGTCTTGAAATTTAAGTAAATCGAAGTTATACTTGAAATGCGTGTAATAATTTTTTTTTTTTTCAAATCTTGTAAATCTTTTGAAATGTTGAATAGCTCACGGTATGGTTTTGTTCAACATTTCAGCCACTTTCTTCGCTCACATTTTTTTGCATTTAATCAACTCGATAATTTAAATATATTGCGATTTTATTGGCTAGTCAAAAGTGTGTTGAATGATTTTATATGTGTATTTGAAAAAACTGATTTTATTTGTATTCGTGAACTATCCTTTTTCCTTTTGTTACACCTGTCTCGAGACTTTATAACTAACGTAACTTCCGCTCCACAAAAGAGAAATTTCCGAAAGGATCGGAATGTGCTCGGTTCTTTTTTTCTCCTTGATTTTCACCCCAACCTTTCTTTGTCAAACTAGAAACATATTTATTGTCGACTATTTTTAGGCACTTAATTACGATAGTGCTGATGTCTATAGCATACCTTGAAGGTATAGGCAGTTTTTGTGCTGCTGAACACGTACTTGGCTTTCTCCATTCTCTACCACCAGTGATCATACTGTGCAGCATTTTTAAATGTTTTACTCGGGCCTGTAAGGATTTTTTTTTCTTACTTCTCCCTTCGCACCTTTTTCTCCTTCGTACCTGGCTCACGTGATACGGTCTAAACCTGCACTGCTAATCTATACCTGGTCCTGTTTGTCTTCAATTTGTCTTCGAACCAGGTGTGCGAGTCCCTTTAGGTGTCAAAATAAAGGTATTTTACGACCAGGGTCAATCATTTTTTGTAGACCTTTTTCGATTTTTTCTACTCTTTTTTTTTTTTTTTTCGTTTTTGAAAAACAATTCTTTAACTTCATTCTCTTATTTTATTTTCATCACCTAGCTGTATGTGTTGTGAATTGAAAAAAAAAAGGTCGGTTTTTAATGTTGCCGATTAAAGTGAATGGGTTGAGCTAAATACGGAGTGTATAAAAGCGATCGTAAGAGCGACAAAAAACAAAAAAAAATTCAGAAGGAATTTCATAGGAATACGGACTTATAACGTTGACCTGCAAAAAACAAGTACAGAATTTCTTCAAAATTCGTTGGTAATTCAGAAAAAAACCTTCGAATGAGACTGCTATTGCTCGGCTATAATTGGTGTTCGTCATTTTGTAGACATAAGACTACTGAGAATTTTCCATCCTGCTGGGAATGATTTGACTAATGAGTGCGTAAAATATGTCAGCCCTGCAATTATGACTACCTATGGGTGATTCTATAGGAATGGTGACTGGCAAATTATTAAAAATGGACACACTCTGGTATGTTTATAATGTTACAGCGTTGCCATACGTAAGCTAATCTACAAGAAATAAGAAAAAGTTCATCCTTCAGTGGGTCGTATGGCTAGCATATTTTAAAGGACTATGAAAATATTTCAAGGTAGCCGAATTTTAAACACTTCGAATGGTACATTGTAAACCAAAAACTCCACTGTGTAAAGAGATGTGATGGGATGGGCTTTGAAAAATGAAGACCAGTCGTGAGGTGAGCACAGATGTATAGAGAAATGACAGTATCCCACCGAAGTGCATTCATGTAGTGTCTGAAAAAGGTACAGAATAAAATGCAACTTCTCGTAATATCGTGGGTTGGTTTTATTTACAAAGCTATTTAGGAAATGATGAAAGAATATGATTGGTAACTTGCCATCTGTATAAATTCGTTTATGATTAGGTCTATCCCTCTTTTCGTTTTCTTCTTTCGATTTCATTTTTGAATCACCCGTCTCCTTCCTTACCATTTTATTTGCACACCTAGGTATCATATTATGGTGTTTATTAGCTCGAATATATTTTTTAGTAAGAGTAATTCGTAGAAGTTCTGCTGATTTCAATTGGCGTTCTAATTAATAGAGAAGATAATAAATTGACTGGTCCATTTGAAATAACAAATTAATATAGGAAAATTAAAAGCGACATAAATTCATAGCTAGGAAATAATAGTAGTACTCTCGGAATTCTCATTATCATAAAAGTAGCCGCGAGTCTCGTTAAAAATTAGATAAAGATATTTTTCTATAAGATCTTCGTCTTTGACTCAAATCTTTCTAATTTTAGTTCATCGAACAAAATACAATCTGAAATTATTAGGAAAACATCCGATGTAAATTTTTAAAATTCAAAGTTATAAAAAATTGAGGGGGGGGGGTTGAATATTATAACGCGATGCAACCCAGTCAGCGAGTCTCTAATTCGAACATACCGCCGGAAAAAGTTGAAAGATACTACAAGCATTACACCGAATAAAATTTTCTTCTGTTGATTTTTTTCATTCTTCGTGATTTTTCAAGATACATTTTTTTTAATTCGAAGAATTCAGTCTTTCCTGTATAAAAGTATTTTGTAAAGAAGAAATTAATTGTATTACTCAAGTTACTGTATCATTTGAACATTTCAACGATTTCTCAAGAACTTCAGAAGATGAAAAGTACGAAAGAATAACTTTAAAGAAAAAATCTACGAATAAGTCTTTCAAAGCTCCTGACCCTTGTTCAGACTTGAAGTTTCTTCTTGAGAGCAAAATACTAAAATTAAATGGCCAAAAATTGACACTTTGATATACCTACCTAATTTATTTTGGAAGAATTTTGTTAAAAATTTTCGAGGTATATGAGTGATGTATGGAGGAATATTGATTGAGGGTAGCCCGATCAACTGTTGCAGAAAGGAACTCTTACCAACTACATATAAAAAATCCATCAAATTCAAGGTCACAATACAATGTTTTAATGCAAAAAATAACTCATTCCAGAATGAGTGCTTGGAATGAATAATGCTTTTCGGCGCTGAAAAACTGAAAACATACAGCTGTTCCATGCAGCAAGGAGTTCATTCCATAAAATCAAAGTAGAAAAAATTCCAATATTATTTTCACAAGAGAGGAAAAGAAAAAATATGATTTTCTGTCAAAAATTTGGTCCCGATATACATGTACATCAGTTATCACAATGACTAGATTTAATCAATTTACATTCAATTTCGACTCTTTCGCTATGATTTTGCGTCTTTTTTGTGGTCATTTTCCGGAAAAAGGAACTCATTCTAGTTTTCTATTGTCCTCCTCTGGCAGTCAGAATGGTTCGAAGTAAAATTTCTTCAAGGTGGTCGTGAAGCATGCGCTATAGGGTACCCACATTTTTACTATCAAGGTTTTAAGTAGATTCGGGGCAAAATTAGAACTTTTTTTTTATTTACTCAAAATCAGAAAGAGTAGAATGAGTGCGTTTCTGAAATGACCAGTTCATTTGAAGAACTATACTTAGTGTCAGATGCTTGGCGGTTAAGTGCCCAAACCAATGCTTTTATATCCTTATACAATTTGTTCCACAGTATAGAACAGAATAAATGGACTCGAAGATATTTTAAATCAAATCAAATTCTTCACCATTTTTCATAAAGTAAGTATAAAAAAAGGGTCTGAGGGAGTTATAATATCTACTTGAACATTGGTTAGACCATTTTGTCTTCTGCGGGCAATTGAATTCGAGTTTTCAATTTTCAACGATATTCATTCAAGCGGTATATCACCACCGTATGTCAATAATTTGCTTGACCTGCAACAATTTCATCGAATAAAGTATCGAAATTGGTAACACCAATTTTAGTTTATTGGAATACACATTTTCACGTCTTTGGTATTTCCTGAAGTAAACATAGGTACTCTCTCATGTTCAATGATCGCATCGATTCCAAATATTGCAATTATATCGATTTCCAACAAATAGGTAGAAGGGTGGGGACCGAAAATTACCAGAAAATTGACGATTATTTGTAATTTACGAGAAAAACTGACGAATGAGATTAGCCACGTGTATATTTTTATCGTCTTTTTTCTTCGTCTATTTTTGAATTGGTGTTTCATTATTTTATTTTATTTTTTTTAACTGTTTTTTTTTTTTTACTTTTTCCTTTTATTATTATTTTTTTTCTCTCTATAATATTTATGTTTCGTTTTGACGACATAATACGACTAATGTCTCTCATGTGTTTTAAAACTTGAGGAAAAAAGTTGAAAAAGTAAAGAAAAAAAAAAAAAAGGAAAAAAAAAAGCTGAACCCTGAAATCAGTTTTTATCAAATGTTCCGTGACCGTGCTTCACAATAGTTTTAACGTGAATCACCATAAATAATAAAACACCGGCTATTAATGGTTTTACGTTTAGTTTAAAATCCGCTTCTTTTATGACTTACGACTTTTTTGATACTCGAAACTCTGTAATACAACGCCTGCAAACTGCAGTACCAGCTTATTCGAGTCGTTTCAAATAGAATTCTCTCAAGCCTGAAAGGAAATGTTTGCATTTCTTTAGTCTCACCCTCTATCCCCTTCTCTACAAAATCGAATGGTTATTAGAGCAAGTCATATAAATATGGACATTCTGAAAAAAATATATTCCCGGATCGAAAGAATGGCATAAAAATGGTTTTCTTCTCTATCAGCGGATGAGTTGAACCATTTGTTTTAGTATAATAAGTCTGAAGCACTCAAGTTTCCAAGTCTTAGCCTCTCTTCAGAAATGCATTTTTCGTGGAATCACTTTCAAGGCGAGTAATTGAATACCTCAGTGAAGAATTTTGTAAAAACTTGAATAATGAATAAATCAATAAATTTAATATTTTTTTGTCGCGTCGTTAAGTATAAATCCAAAACCTTCAATAGAACGTCTGCTCTCTGATTTAAATGCCGGCATTTATTCACAAAAAATCAGAAGAAAATATTTCAAGTGCTATGCTGTATCTTGCAGTTTTTCTAATTACACCCAGAAAAATGAGAAAAAATATTTTTTGGGGTAAGTTTTTCTTTATAATTATTTAAAATTGGGTTATTAGACTTTCCTCCGAATCCATTTATTTTCCTGAATGTCATTCACCTTATATTAGCTTTTTCCAATACATTTTGTATCAAATTAATCTTCAGGATCTTAGTAGCATTTTATTTTCAAAACCATCACTCGATCAGTGAAAATGGGGAAACTATTTTGATCCCAAATAAACCTTTTTTTTTTTTTTTTTTTTTTTTTTTTTGTTGTAAAAATGTAAACAAAACTGCTTAGTTCAAGGTAAAACTGAATTTCGGTTGTAACTACCCTATCTCTTTTTGAGAAGCTCACTTTTCAAATTAATTTCATAACATAAGACAGGTGTAACTTCAAATAGTAATTGAAATTTATCCTGTAACTTGGTAAGTATAGAAAAAAGAGAAATTTTAAAAGAGAAATTTTTCTGTTGAACTTTTTTCTATAAAATTAAATTTCAAACATTTTTTGTTTTCACACGTAGGCTATTTCTTTAAAATCGATATTTTAGTGTCTTTATTAACTTCCCTATCTACTATCCTAATTGGTGGAGGGGGTTAAGAGTTGCGTGCTAATTTGTTTCTGTGTCATGTGACTGGAGTAGTACTTAGTCATGTTAATTTATTTTAAAGCATTAATTTCACAACTTTTTGTTTTAAAAATTTTCGGTTAACGAGAATGCTACCTAAACGAAGAAAATGGTGAAATGTTTTTCATTGCTACTAAGTCGAAATAATTAGTCTATTTTAGATAATCTTAAAAAATGACACTTTCATTATTTACTTATCCAATTTTACCCTTCACTTTAATGACGTAGACAATGTCAACTTCTTAATACTCGAGTATCGTTCTTGTGATAAATTCTAAGTCCAACCAGACAAACAGAAGGAACTATTATAAAGTCGATAACCTCACTTATCATAAATTCAAGATTCCTTTTTCTTTGCAATTTATCGTAGAAGGGGGCAATTATTTTCTGTCTATGATTTCTCTTTCTATTTTTCTATTCACCCCTCCTTCTGTCTACAGTAATCGACCTCTGTAGTTTACAAATACTCTATAAAATACATTGTATACGGACGAGGCAACGATTTCAAAGAATGCATCAAACTGCTTGATCAGCACGTTATGGTATAAGGTCAGTGATAAATTCTGTCGTATTTACAAACGTTGTGTGAGTAAAATATACATTTCCACTCTACCATCAGCCTATGATTCAGAATATGAACAGTGACCATTGCAAAAAAAAATTATAAACAAAATTATTTTTTGTACAGGACAATAACCCATCATCAATTAAGACTTTCGTATTATTTTTTCTCTTCCATTTTTTCATGTGTAAGAAACGTGTGAAGTGGTTAATTGCTTTTTTCATTCGAGTTAGGTATTTTTGAATATTTGTTGTTGTTGTTGTTGTTGTTTTTTTTTTTGAAAGTAAAATGTACGACACAAGTTTAGGCCTCTTGTTTGAACAGGATGAAAATTTATTTATAGAATTTCGAAGGGACGAGCTCGCGACATTGGGTATGTAAATTTTACGATTTCTGACGTGTTTACGACCTTAAAAGTAGTAAGAAATGTAAATTAATTGTCGTTTTCGTTCACCATTTTTACACCTCTTCTCGCATCTACGCTATTCTTTTCTCAGATTTTCGGTTCCCTTCTTTTTTTTTTTTTGTTTTCTTTGGGAGAATCTTGCGCAAAGGTGATTTGTCAGCCATTTTTTCCCCCCGTATCCTCGTTTCCTTTCAAATGGGAAACGTAAACAGAGGGTATTTACTGTGACTTCCGTTAAGAAAATTTATTTACATTTTTTTTTTTTTCGTACCTTTGGCTCTTTTTTCATCCACCAAATATTTAAGGAACCGTAACCATATATTCTTTTCGTATTTAAATTGGAGAGAGGAATTTTCATTTGGCTTATTCAAAATCGATACCTACGCATATTTTTGATGGCTATATATTGCTGTCAATTTCGGTAATTCATGTTGAAAACGAATAGACCTGGTACCTAAGAAAATACACTTTGTCTCATTCGAGTACACTTGAGGGGGTTGAAGAAGGATTCTTATAAAGACTCAGCCATGTGAGAAAAAGAGAGGTTTCTAATGTATAGATATAACTTGAAAAAGTATTTTATCTAATTCTTATTTTACGTGCTATTTTGGTGATTAAATCTCAGTTCGTGGAAAATTTTGTAAGATATTTATATAGAGTTCCAATGAGACAGTGTAAAGTAAAGAATTGGATAACAATTTTCTAAAATGTGATACGTCGAGAAAAATTATTTTTAGAATATTAAGAAAAACTGCCTGGAATGGGCCTGTGTGAATAATTCTTCATGAAATTTGGGTCAGAGAAATGACGCATTAATGTTCGTTTGAATTATATCTTTACGAGCAATGGAAGTTTGAGAAATTGTACCTAAATCATAGACTTAATCGCAGGTTTTAAGACAACAATAATTTTGATAAAAATGCTTCAAAATCGATTTATATTTGGTAAAAATTGAGAAAATTATGTAACATAATATCTACATTTAGTTCATGTGGATGAGTATTTTAGATTTTTGGCTGAGTTATATTAGAATGTATTAAAATTACTAAAATGGACTATTTTTGATTCTCTCACGCAGCTCGTCAAAATCGAAGTCATTGCAATGGTAAAAAAAAGTAGAGCATACTGAGATCGCACGAGATGTATCAGAATGGTTTTTACTAATTTTTACCTGACTTCCAAATTGAAGGGATGTGCTTTAAAGTAAAAAATTTCGTTTTGGATAGAATTTTTCGTAAATGCTGAGGCATGCGCATTATTAAAAACTAAACACATATGCTGGTTGAATTTTGGACTTGACAGGTTTTAATGATTGAAAATGTTAATTTTTGACCTAATGGTAACTATAATTTAAAATAACTGAGGTATATACTAGAACGATTTTATCATTTCCATTTTTTCGTTTTGTTTTTCTCCTCAGAGATGAAGGAAAAAAGCAGAAATGCTGCAAAAAGCCGTCGAAATAAGGAGAACGCTGAATTTGGAGAACTGGCCAAACTGTTACCGCCGCTGCATGGTGGCACTGATACTTTAGATAAAGCTTCTATAATTCGATTGACAACTAGTTATTTGAAATTGAGAGAAATGTTTCCTAATGGTAAGTGAATATTCATAATATCAATAAACATAACATTTTCGTAATTTCAAGACAAAATTATAATTGAAGGAATTTCGGGGAAAAATTGCGAGGGGACGTTCAAGCTGAAAATAGACGGTTGACCTTTTTCTGTTATCTGACAGTTCAGCGTGCGGAGCCATGTGTGTAGAATATTTTACACTAACATTTGATGCTGGTAGTAGCTGGTTATTGTGGGTTTGCAGATCAATTTCCATTGAAAAAATTAAAATCGACCATTTTAACCAAAACCTAGTTTATTACTAAAAAAATAATACTGATCAACGAAGTGGTCATTTGTGAATGAGGAAGCCATAAATGTAAACAGTGGTGTACTAGCAGGAGAAAAGGGGGTTTGGCGTTCACCTCTCTCCCCCCCCCCCCAGAACCAGAAAAATTATCTAAGAAATCCGAGGCACTTGGTTTTCAACGACCAGATTTTGTTATTTGTTTCTCTCTCTCAATCAAGTTAATGACTTTTTTGACGGTTTTTCATAATACGAGTATGTCTGGTATTTTCTCGTATAAGAAAATCAAATTTTTCCACAAAATAAATAAAAAGCTCTAAACAATTTTTCGCACGCGATTTATTCTCTGTAGGTATTTTCATTTAAATTTCGTCATAATAATTTTGTTGGTGTAGGTTCAATTTTGTGTGAAATTTTTGACCTGCTATCCTAATTCCACGGTGAAAGGAAAGAACAGAGTATTTGAATTCTATTACACCCCCCCCCTCCCCTAGAATGTTGGTCTTGGTACGCAGTGATGTAGTAGCTATTTGTAATATTGTAAGAATTGGGCACTCATACTTCTTTATCCGAATGCCCTTTTTGCAAATCTCCAGCCAAAAAAATGTAAATTTCATAGAAATCGCACTCTAGATTCTCTTTTACCTCATTAAGATCGACGTAAACAGATTACTCTGTGTTCGTGGTTCATGCCTTTGAATTGATTCGACGTTATGTGGGAACGCATCGACCCTATAAATTCGATTCCCCTCGCTTAGGATTTAAGCTCTTTCGCTGCCGGCTCCTTGCTACCTCCCCATGGACACCCTTTTCTCGCTTAATACGCCGAAAGCTGGCGAAAATATTTCATTAAATCGACGCCTTTTATTTACAATCGCTTATCACAAACTATCTGGCGAGCTCCTACGGAAGTAAAATGCTTCGATACTCGACACCCTTATTTTTATCGCCTCGCCACCATCTCTCACCGAATACAAAATCTTGTCCTTGTTTATTGCTCGCTGCTCATTTCGCAGGATTTGTTTTCTTTTATCGTTCATTTTTTGTCAACCTTCTCATCTTCCGTTTATGAAACGTGAATTACGATACGAGTTATTTGTAACGAAAATTATAATAATGCTTTGCCCATATGATCGAATTTCAGGAAGAACCAAGTAAATTCACAGAGATCACCCTCGTGTGGTGGTAAATTAATATAAATCGGATGCGAGACAAGAAATAATTCGAGTTAGAGACCTTTATGCGATTCTATTAGCAACTTATTATGAAAATTTCATTTTTTATTCTCGCCAAAGGGGCACTTGGCTTTTTCTCGGGGGAGGGGAAGGGGAGAAGCGGGCAAAAGATTTTTTATTTGTCACCGGAAAAAACAAAATCTGTCTCAAAAACCTGCTGAAAAGACCCTCGACGATAAGAAGGATAAGAAAGAAAAAAATTATTAGAATTTGGTACAAATAAATGAAAATTTTGTTTATTGTCATTGAACCATAGGGTGGTATTTTAACAGAAAGAAAAATTATACGATACAATGTACGCATACTTCTTTTAATAGTAATAAAATTTGAAATTATATCTTGGTAATTTAAAAAGTGGACCCTTTAGACTTTAAAATTGGTACTTTTTCCACTATGTACTTTATTTACTTATTTACATTTTTTTTGTGCTTTTAGGAATTGGGGAAGCATGGGGCACCGCCAATAGTTCAGTCAATAATCGAGGAGGATACATTAAAGAATTAGGTTGTCAAATAAATGCGGTAGGTAATTCAGTTGTACGAAGAGTCATATAAAAATTCGATGTGTGTCTTTCTAATTTTTTATTCAACTAATTAATCAATAATTTTCAGGGTCTGGGTGGATTTATCTTTATAGTAGCTCCTGATGGAAAATTCTTATACGTATCAGAAGGAACCTCGCCTCTCTTAGGCTTATCTCAGGTAATATTTTTCTCAGCTATCTATAGGTACATAAATATTATTTTGGAACTTCTTATGACTAAATGAAGTTCACTCGAGAGATTTGAATCAAGTCAGATAGATGAATATTAATTTTTCCGGATTTAGGTAGATTTACCAGGCAATCCCATTTACGATTACATTAGTCCGTCAGACCACGAAGAAATGGCCGCTATTTTGCGAGGACATCCGCATCCTTCATTTTTGCAAGGTAAGAAAATTTATAGGTGGAGCGTGTACTCGTTCGAAAAGGCAATGTGAAATGTACGAAAATCGATTTATATATATTTTTTCTTCTTCAGAGATACCCGTCGATGATAGCATTTATGGAGACAGTCGTATGACCAGCTGGCATTCCCGACATCGGATCCCTTGTCCTGATTTCACCCACATGGACCTGCGCCATACCAAAGGGGAATCAGAAATACCTGTGTCATTTGTTATACGAATGAAATGTATTTTAGCAAAAAGAAGTGCCGGACTTGTTAGTAATTCGTTCAAAGTAAGTAAAAATAATTTTATTTCGCAAAAGAAAAACAAAATGTTCCTGAGACGTCACATTGTAATGTTATATACAGATACGGGTATTTCCTTTGGAAAGTAAAAAAAAAAAATCAAATAGTTTTTGATATGCTATTACAAAACAAATTGGAAAATCATTAAAAGTTTTCTAATCAAGGCTGAAAAGCTAAGAAGTGTAAATGACTTTGAATAATTTTTAAAATGCATATATGACAATTGGTTCATATAACTTCTTACCAATGTCAATTTTCCATTTATAGGAATTTCCCAATGTTGTCTCTTCAGTTATTACGAGTAATAACAAGTGCAATTATATTCGCTGCTGTATTTGATAGTTTGCATTACAGCTGATGTGTTTATAGTTTACAAAAGGGAATTCCAATCTTCTCATATTTGCTACATTTCAAAAATACTGTATAAGTAAATCTTAAAAATATAACATTTTTCATGTAGAAGTTAATTAATTAAAGTTTTATCTTTGAATGTTCAAGTAACATCTTCATGATAATCTTAATTTCATTCATTTTTCTAAGAAACAACTAAAAAAATTATTTGTTTCAAGATAGTTAATTATATTGACTAAGTATTATATTTTGTTGAAAACTTTTCTAAATGCTAAATTAATGTACTGTTTTATGCAATTATTGATCTCAGACTTTCATAAATTAGCTCTTGTAGGCAGTGGCGGATCCAGAGCTCCATATTGGGGTGGGGGGAAATCCAAATTTTTTCCAAGCATAGTAAATGCTAAAATGGTGAGATTGTGTTTTTTTCAGCATAAAGGAGAGGTGTTCGAGAAAATTGATTTTTTTGTGGATTATCGGTCTATTTTGTTTGGATTGGGGGCGGGGAATTCCCCCCCTTGGATCCGCCACTGCTTGTGGGGAAAACAAAAATGTTGATTTATCCCAAACTTATTTAAAATTTTACATTTCTTAGGAAATATAAAATCATTTATGTATAATCTCATATTGTGACGTAATCAGTAACATGGCGTATTGCTTTTTCAAAAAATATTTTATCATTTATGGCAAGGACGTAGAGTTGATATTCTGAAGGTTAAACAATGCTCTTCATCCAAAACTGAAATAAAAAGAATCGACTTATAAAACAATAATGAAATCACTCGATTTCAAGCTGTCCTCCTTTCCAAATGAGGAACTGGGATAAGAAAAACAAGGTATAAATATGAGAATAGAACTCGTGTATTTCGTTAAAATCCTGAACAGTTCTGAGAAATTATATCTTGCGCAATATTTTCTATCAAAAAGGTTCTTCGTCGATAGAAAAGTCATTCTCCATAAAGTTATCGGTTTTAAAAGGTGTTTTTCCCAGCTATAAAACTAACGTGTTTATAAATCCATCCAAATTTTCTGGTTACTCAGAATTCATTTGTCCAATATGAAAGGTGGTGGAGAATTACCTTTGCTAAAGAATGAAAATCTAGTCTACTCCTCATTTATCAGAATAACTGTCATTTTGACCAACCGAGTGAAATTTAGTCCAGGGAGATGATACGGTTGGTTATAAAAAGTTATTTCTATTTCGAATTCCATTTTATTTCACCTTTGAAATGAGAATTAAAATGACCCTACTTAGTAGCAATGTCACACAGGGCTCGTGACAAAAATGGTTTCTATTTCAATGCGAACAATCGATTCTGCTTTATACGAGGGTTCTCGATGGGAATAAAAGAATGTAAAGTAAGAGGCGAGGGTAAATGGGGAAACCAAGCTGCAACAGTCTAAAACGTGATAATGTATTTTGAGCTTATGAAGAATAAAGGGGGACGAAAAACAAAATGTCGGATTTTGCTGAATGACGAATATTGTTGTTCATAAGAACTATGTTTCATGTTTTCCAAGCTGACGCCCAATATTACGAATATAATTCATCTTTTAAACAGATTTTTGGAAAAAAAAAACAAAAACAAAACTATTCACAGCTGAGTATGATGCGAAAAATCAGTCTGAAAATTTTGTATGTTCCGAATACCAAACCCATCATGAATGACTCATATTTTTATAGAGTAAACTTCCTCACAATATGAAATAAACTTTACCAGTGAGCTGAAGAGTCAAGTAAAAAATGATTTTATGAAAAATTTTGTTAAACTTGAGTCTTGTACTAGCTAGCATATCGCCTGTTTTAAGTCGAAAACCTGCCAAGTTCCAAAAATCTGATCATCCGCAGTTTTCTGAGCTCAAATTATTTTTTACTATCTGCTAATTTCGAATCTGCCAATAAAATGGATAGTAATTTATTAGGGAATTAGAACGTTTTGGAGTTAGACCAGTGATATATTATCATAATAGGAAGGGTGGATGAATAAAAACATAACGGCTAAAAAAATATTCGTAATCCATTCACCTATTTTTTTGCTATTTCGATTTTTTCGTTCCCTGAAAAGATAATGTGGTATATACACGTAAAATGTAGCTGCATAAGTTACTATAGTCAGCTTTAATTTTTCAACATGAGATGAAAGAAATGCAATGTTTCTTTTTTGTTTTTGAATTTTTTTAAAAACTGTATTTTTTCGATTGTGAAGATTATAGTTCTCATTAAGTATCATAGCTACAGACTTTCTCACCTTAGTCATTATAAGTCCATACTTACCGACTGATCGTACTCGTATTTAGATCGTAATTTAACAGAAGTGTTTTCAGGGATCTATAAAAAATTTATTATTCTTCTTAAGCCTGCAAAACCGACCTATTAACCCACACTGCATCACACTGCATCGTTTAAAATTCCATTTTTAAAAGTTTACCCGAAAATACCTCAAACAAACCCATCCATTGTTATAGTCATGATCACTTTTCACACCAAATACCTTTTCATTTTCTCCACGTTGTGCACAAATATACACGTGATATTTCTTTTACACAGTTTTCAAATTTTATAGAATACCTCTACAACCCACCCATAGGTGTTCGACTGTTTTCATTGTACCGGCTTTACATTTAAACGTAATTGTATTGATTGATCTCCCATTGAGGATTCGGCTTTTTTTCTTTTCTTTTTACCTACTTTTTCTATTTTTTCCTCGCCTAAAAAGATATGGTATAGTTCCGTAGGCTCTGACTGCCTAAAGTGTTAAAATCGAGGTATTTGCCACACAGGTGAGCCTAATAATGTATGCACCAGCACGCTCCACCCTGTAACAACTCTTGGTGATACGTATTATGTTTATAATTCGAGCAAAAAAAAAAAAAAATCTAAGAAAAGGAGAAGAAAGACTAGTAGTGGATGGAGTAAAACAAATAGGTAGATCAAGGTATTGAAACACCTACGAACAACTGTTGTTCAAAATAGGAGTGATGAGAGGTAAAATGTGGAGTATGGAAAGTAATGTAACTATTTTTTCCTCCCGAATGATGCTCATATTATGCATGATGTATGCTATAGCCCATTGTATTTCGTAGAGAAATGAGGTATAAACGTCGTTCGGGTAATTTAAAATAATTAATATTCTTATAATGATGCGCTATATTGTGTATTCTCATAAAAAATTCATTTGAAGAATGAATAATTATTTTATAGCAAGTATTTATTTGGTTATATTTTTTTAAGTAATTTCAATAATCTTGTCATCTTTAAACTCACCTTGACAGCGTACATTAATTTACAGTATTAATTCAATTTTTGGTTCAGAGTGTTAAAAAGAGGTTTTACTTATTCAGCTTTTCTAATTTTCGAACAGCTTTTATAAAAATTTAGATGCCTGAAGGGGCCGAGTTTGAATCCTGGGGTTGACTTTGAAGTTTTAAGCTTTTATTTACTTTCAACTGAATCTATAGGGCTATGATTTTCCAGTATTGATTAAAATGCAGAAGAGTAAATCTATCAATTCAAACCAAATAATTACATGCATCGAGGGAGTTTCAGTAGTAATTTTAACTAATTTGGATATGAAAATAAAGACAATCCAAGATTCACAGTCAAAATAAATACAATATAAATAGAAAATATACCAAGTAGTATTATCTAAGATATTAAGAAATATACTACAAAATGTATCAAGTATAGTATAGCGAAGAATAAATCTGGAATTGTCCTTGTTTTCCTATTTAAAATAATAAAAATCGATATAAGTACTTATTTATCTCCCTGCAGTATTTTCCTAAAAAAAATGAAAGACAGAAATGCTCTACCTGAATTTTAGAATGAAAAATCAATTTTTTTTCTAATAAAAATTTATGCGCGTACCTTTTAGATAGTCTAATTTACTAATTATTTATTTAAAAATAAAAAATTTGGCTAATACTGGAGGTGAAAAAGTCAGAATAATGTAAATGAAACGATTAGAAAACATTTTCCTATAGCTATGTTGAATTGAAGGTTTGTATTCTCAAACGATTAAAGAGTATTATTGATTAGACAGACGCTTACTCTCATGAGCGGTACTCTTTAGTTCATTTCTTAGTTTTGGTTTGAGATTATACCTACTCCAAGAAAAAAGTTGACCGCATTCACTCAAATTATATTTACATATTAGCTGGACTCGTCAGTCAACCTATATTGTTGATGGTATTGTGATAGTTGAAACAACTGAAATGACTTTTAAAATACCATAAACAACTTTATTTAAAAATTCTTCAACCCTAATATGCGGTAGATTAGTGGTAAATACATTTTTTAGTCGAATAAAATCAATAAATTGTCACTCCTGATGTACAATGGCTGAAATTCAAGATAATTCGTGATGTTAGCTGAAAGAAATTAAGTCTTTCCAAAAACGAATCAATTTTTTTTACCTCCTGGAACCATCCATTTTTTAAACGAAGCCACCTTGTGATGGATATCGTGGATACACTGAAAATAAAAATATAATAATTTTTACCTCTCATTTTTTTAAGCACAAAAATGAGATAATTTGAAGGTTGCAGTGAAAATACTAAAAGTTTAGTAGAAATTATTAAATTTTACGATGTTATCACAATTTCTATGGTTAGTAATTTCCCTTAAAATCTTGACATTGTCACATTTTGCTCTCTAAAAACTATAGTAAGTAAACGTTACCTCTCATTTTACTCATAGTCATGAAACTATTTTTGTTTCACTCGCAGAAATATTTTTTGTTAAAATGGCACTCGACCGTTATAAAATATAGTCGTTCAACTGCCGCTGTTGGTTGCAATATGTTTGAGCATTTTTCATTGCTAATGATTTTCATAATTTCGCTGTATTAGGTACGCATTTGTATAAGTTGACTGAGACTCCCCCGTAGTTTGCAGCTATATCACCCCGTGATATTTCACATCCAATTGCACAGATTGTTTAGAAATTCAAATGAGTCACCAAAACAGGTGCGTTTCTTCAGACAGCGCAGGTATTCCAGCAGTGACAAATTATTGTTCCAAAAGAACCGGAACTTGCTGCAAATAGTGCATTCCTATCGCAACGGTAGTCTGTATTGAGAAATCAAAGGATATATACGCGAAGGGTGTAAAGGGAGATGGAGTAAAAAAGAAAAAAAAAAATCTTCCATTGATTTCAATTTTCATGAATGAAACTCGTGCTCCGCTACACCTACGCTAAATTTTTCACACGTTTTTACTCGAAAAGAGGAATGCGTACGCATTCCAGAACATGATCGAATGAATAGACTTAAAAACACAGGAGAAGTGTGACATAAACACACACCTGGGTAATCTGGGTGAAAGATGGGGAATATATCGACTTTTAAAAAGGAGTAAGCAGAAAGGGAACACAAACACCCGCGTCGCTGTTTCATTTTCGGTGTACCACAATTTGAAATTCCTTTACTTTTTCACGTAAAAAGACGAAAAATAGGTGATTTTACAACACTATACCTGTAGACATTTATTCTAAGTCACGTTCGTAACAAAAGAAAACAAAATAGGAATAATAAAAATAACGTAAGTTAATTCATTGTACGCTAAACAGTTAGTAAAAGGTTCGTTTGAATTTTTTTTTCGATTTCATTTTCTCGAAGGGTGAATAGAATTAGGCAGTCTTCCTGAGGTACTTTGAATTTCGGCTCTTCAAAGGGTACCTATACTTTGTAAATGAGTCATAATTTTACGAAGCCTTTGACTATATTTACCTGACCAGAACAACTTTCACAGATGTTCAATTTTTTATGTCGAAAAGGACGAAAACCTGCTAATAAGTTGTAAATACGTATATACAAAGAAGAAATCAATCTCTATATGCTTTTTCTTGTAAAATCAATATGTAATTCTCGTGATGAGTTATGAAAATCAACTCTGTGAAAAATCGATGATAATTTTCACTATTTCTGGAACTTTAATAATTTCAGATGACTTATTAAATATGAATTATTTTTACTACTCGTAGACGTTTAGTCGAAATTTTGCGTGTACGTGCGTGTCCATTGTTATCGTATGTATGATGATGTCATCGGTATATATATGCTTAATGACGTCATTATACATAAGCTTAATGAGAGTTTTAGTCGATTTTGTGCGTCTCCTTGTGTGTCCAATGTTATCATAATATGATGACGTCTGTCAGGACGAAGCTTTTTTTTTGCTGCCAAATTGAGCTTACAGATTGAGCTACAAAATGAGCTACAAATTGAATTCAGTTTCTTCTATAAAACGTGAAAAATTGTTTGCTTCAAGTTAGCTTTGAAAATGTTTTTTCTCAAGAAAAGTTATGAACCTTTTTATACCACTCGTACAATTGATGAAAAAGAGAATTCATGATTCATCTTCGCCTTACACGACTGTTCGTAAAGGCTACAGCTATTTTTTTATATGATTTATTTTTCTACTTTTTTTGATTATAAATCTGGATTGTAGCTGTTTTGAAATGCCAAAATAGTACTTCTGTGCCAATTTAAAGACTGTTGGAGCTTGCCTTATCCTATTACTTGACAGAATAGTACCGAAAAGTTCCTCCTCTCCATTCAGAACAGTAAAAGAACTTCATGCTATTACATCTAAATCATATTTTGCCACGATCAATTTTTCTTTCCAAAGAGAAAAATATTGGAACTAGGAGGGAGGATGGGTATTCAATGAAAAATCAGTACTTATAGAAGAATCAAGACATGCCTTTAAGAATTAAGACTATATTCCGGACTCATCGAGGCGAACAGATACCCTGGTATCTCAAAAGATGGATTAATATGCTATACGTAATAACTTTGGTTCTAATAGAGGTAAAGGAGTGGATCAATATACAAAAATGTGTTCCAGGAATGTAGCTTCCTATAAAAAAAAGTTTGAAAAAAATTGATTTTTTATCAGCAAAAATGTAAAAATTAGATCACTGTGCACCGGTCTTTTGACTGAATTAGGTTCTCTAGGGAGTTATCTACTCCGAGGAGGATGGCTAAGTTTTTTTTGTACTGTATTATTGAAAATAATTGAATGGTTATAAAGGTACACCATTTCAACTTGTTACGATTGTACAAATTTTTTGTATAAAAAGGTTACTTTGGTCTATACGAGCCTGCAGCTGCTATTTGTAATGGATTTTTAATTGATTCTTTGATATTATTTCATTAACTTGTACTTTTTACAGGTGATACACTGCTCCGGCTACCTAAAAATACGACACGTCATTCCACTAAATGGAGGAGGCCCACATCCACAACCAGTCATGCCCCATACACAAGTCATTGGCCTGGTCGCCTTTGGTCATTCGTTACCTCCTCATTCGACTGTTGGATTTGCTCAAACATCACCTCCAAATTCGTTAACCGAAATACATTTACACTGTAACATGTTCATGTTTAGAGCCAGCATGGATTTGAAACTAATTTTCTCAGATGCTTGGTAAATATGAATTACTTTTTTTTTTTTATGGCTACTACATACAAGGCTATGCAGGATACTATAACTATTGGCTATCCTATTGTAAATCCAATATGAAAATACAGTAGCAACTGAAAATGAAATTTTCTCGCACGTTTTATAATTTGTTTTTTTCGTCATTGGTTAGCTTGGCATCGTAAAAACGCTCGACACCATTTTATTTACATAGAGTTGAAAAAAAAAAAAAACCCTACTGAATACGAGGTTAAATTACTAATGTAAAAAAATACGGGTGTCGGTCCGATATCAGATGTTTATTCTCAGGGAGATCAATTGCCACACGTTTTCATTTTTTTTCTCTGCTTTCTCTGTTGGGTGTAAAATGCTGTTACTCCACTAAAAAACAAAGCGTCGAGTAAATAAAGCATTTAAACGAAGTGAAAAAATTATTTACTCGTAGAAGTTTTTTTTTTTGTTTAGGTAAGAGGACGAGTGTGGAGAGTCAACTTTTCAAAGTAATAGAAAGGGTGTGCAATCGATAATTCTTTTTTCTTTTCAAAAGTATATGAAAATTGATTGAAGCTTCACGAAATTTAACTTTCTTCTCAATTTTCATAGTCCAATGCAGATAGACATTTTTGATTACTCAAAACCCTAGACAAAATATTTTTGCAAATAAATGTTAAGGACTATCTCCCGAACAACCCTTTATAAGTTCCCTAAAGTCCACCAACCACAACCCCTCTTAAAGGGCGTCAAATGTATCCACATTTTTAGTTTTTTGGCTGCAACTCGCAAACTATACGTTTCATGGAAAAATATTTTGAACAAAAAATACTCATCATTAAATTAACTACAACTTTTGTTTCCATCATTTTTTTCGTACCTGTCCTAGGAACGAAGAGAGAGAGTGACAAAGATAGCCTTTTTTTTTATCAGAAAAATTTTCTGTTTACGAAGTTGAATAAGCTTATCATAGTTTTTGCTTTTATTTTTTTGAAAACTTTATGTTGGTCCTCAGACATATAAAAACATTTTTATTCATTGAAATACCCTTCTCCCCCTCCCTCGTAATTAACCCTTTTTATTGGAAGCATTTTTTCATAAAATGTACCGTTTGCTAGTTATAACCAAAAAATTCAAAATGTGGATTCATTTGAGCCTCTTTGGGGAGGTTGTGGCTAATGGATTTTAGGGCTTTTTTAGGGTGTGATTTTGGAGATGATACTTGACGTTTCTGGGCAATAACTTTTTCTGAAAGATTTTTTTGCATTTATATTGCATTTTTTCGTTTAATTGCGTTGGACGATTATTAATTATAGTTACTTATCGTCAAATTAGTTCGAGTGATAATCAAAATTTGGAAAATTTAAGGAGAGGAACAGACAGAACGGTTAAAGTAATTTTTTCAAGTACGAATGTATTTTATTTTTGGCTTATATGTATTCGTTACGCCTTTATTTTGTTTTTTGAAATTTATATTTTTATATCTTTTTTAAAGGCGGAAAAAAGTACGTTTTTTCAAAATCTTAAAGCAATCTCAAAATTTTAAATCCGAAAAAACTAAGTCAGCAAATTCGTCGGCGCATAAGAGGTATGCTCAAGGGTGTGATTCGTTTGAAAAATTCAACTAATGAAAATTGAAATAATAAACTACCTATCGTAAACTACATATGAAAAGGCTGCAATAAGTACTCATTTCTCTTGATTATTAAGAGATTTTCATCTACTAATATAAGTGTTCTAGTTTGAAGCTAGGTCGTAGTACCAAGCTTTGTAACTTGGAAATGCCGAGTTCAAATCCAGTATCTTTCAGAAGCCCTTCCCTCTCCAGACTGAATAATTCAGTTAAAATTATTCAGCCCGTATGCATCCTTTAGCTTGGCAAATTATCTGATACAGTATTCACCTTCTCCGAAGCTAGGTAAAATGACCCGGTAGCTAGAACCCATTTCGAAATGGAAAAATAAAGATATAGTCGAGGGGGTATTGTATGTGTATTCCCAATTAGCAAAGATTTTAGGCACCTTAAAAACTATGGTGGAGAGTGAAGACTAAAATTCCAAACTCGAGGCTATTAGAAAATTCTTTAATATTCTACTACGCAGATACTTACCCGAAAAATAAAACTTATATAAATAAGTGTTTTCGATTTGCATGTTTCAGAAACTCAAATCACCTACTCAAATAAGTCTAAATATAGGTTCTTAAAGAATGTACGTGTATTTCATTCATTTTTCAGTGTGACAAAACTAACTGGCTACGAACCTCAAGATCTGATCGACAGAACATTATATCATTATATCCACCCACTAGATGCCCCAAATATGTACAAAGCGCATGAAACTCGTAAGTAAATTTTCTTATAGATCATCCAACTCTTTAATTATTTATTAATCAATTTTTTTGATCAATATTATTATTTCATCGATTTATTTCAGTCAAAATAAAAGAGCAAGTAACCACCAAATATTATAGATTTCTAGCCAAAAATGGTGGTTGGGTTTGGATGCAAAGCTACATGATCGTCGTGCATAATAGTCGTTCCTCAAGGCCATTGTGCATAGTCAGCATAAATTACGTACTTAGGTAAGGGTGCTGAAATTTGACAATTTCAATCGAAATATGATTCGTCCACGTTCGCAATTTATAAAGGACAATTTTTTTCTTTCAGTGAAGTCGAAGCCAAAGATTTAGTCATAAACGTCCTTCCTCCAAAAAAAGAAGATGCCTTCTGTGACATAACATCAATACCTTCAAAACCTCGGATACCTAATATCAAATCACATTCGCGATCGCCACCATTGTCAGCAAAATATTATAATAAACCCGAAGACGATTATAGTGATTCCAGCGCCGGTAGCGGATATTATAATGACTTTTCTAATTCGGTAAGTTGAAATCTTTACGTATTGCTAATGAAAAATTGTATATCTAAAAACTAGTCGCAGGATTAGCTACAGGATACCTCTGCAGTCTACATTTAAATTAATTCTTTCTCGTTGTATTTATTATCCATAAATGGAAAGCTGGCTTAAAAGTGGCATAAAAGAGTGAAAGGCTGCTCTTTTTTTGGAATCGATCCATCTCCCTCCAGAATAAAATATTTTAGGATTCTGATTGGCACTGAGTCTGATTTATCATTTGCATTTTTTTTTCTTATACCCCTTCTGCTAAGTTACCATTCGGCATTCACGAGTCAATCATCATAAATATAACTTCAGGGCATCCTTATCAAAATGGTGTTCAGAAAAGAGAACCTCCAAGGAACCCTTGAAAATTAACTGTAGAGGATAAAGTACGAGAGGGGTTTTAATTTATTTTTTCATGAAGTATAGAAGGTGGAAATCTGCTCTGTACAATGTACATCGACTAAACCTCTTATAATTACCTGAATCCTCCCGAAGTTAGTAAGCAGCATAAACTTACTAATTTTTAATAATTACTCTCCGAAAGTACGAGTATATGTGTAAGAATCATCATTTTTGAAATATGCAATACACTTTTTTCTTCAGCCAAATTTTCTTCACTATTCAGTAGCTTGGAGCAGATGATGTGATAATTTGCCAACCAATTTCCATTAAACTAAAATCTCTCATTACGTAAAGAGTTCAAAGATTTCGAATTTTTTCATCCCGATATTTTTTTGGACCTGTACCGTCATGATGTGGTAGTTAAAGAGTGCTTGTAGACCCAATTAAAAACCTGGAAAATATTTATATATTTTTTAAAATTTCAACTGTCCTAAGACCTTATTTTCAGTCTAGCACTCAGTTGCGATTTTATTTTCCTCAATTACAGCATATGGTGGCAACGCCGAATGTTTTACCTCACCAGTCAGTCACGCCAGTCTCCATGCAAAGTTATCCGATAGCAGATGACTACATAAGTCCTGAGCTAATATTCCCCTACACCACCGAGTATTCTGCCATAACAAGGCCATATAGTGCCAGCTCTGTCGGCACCAACACCAGTTCGTCCAACGAAAGTTGCAATAGCAATAACGCCTTCGACAATCAGCATATGCTGCATGCTTCTTTCCCGACAGTAATGCAGCCCCAGGCACAGCCTCCTCATTCTTTGCCACCTCCTCAACCCCAACAGCAACCACACCAGTCGCAGCCAGACCACCAGCACCACCCTTTTGCACCTACCTATCAAGCTAGTCCTTACGTCAGCCAAGACCCCGTAGAGCAGCACATAACTGGCTACACTAGTGTCATCGTCGATGCCCAACAATGTGTGCACGACTACTGCAACACAGTGCAGCATAAATTGCATCAATACGATTTCCAAGGAGTCGAACGAAAACTGTAGCAGCAGCTGAACTTCGCCTGGATTGTCAGGTTTCAATGTTACCTCGTTCTTTCAGTAACCGACCTTTGATATTTGCTTGTTCAAAGGTGTCAGTATTTCATATGAAACCAGTTTCGAATTATTTTGTCTTTTTTGTTGAGCCTAATCCGACGTGAGAAGATTTTATGTGAAAGTTATTTTAGAAAAACGAATTTAAAAAAAGCAGATATAGGTACACTTGCAAACTTTTTTATGAGAAAATAATGTACAAGTGTATTTATTTGCCGTACTGAGACAGTGGGATGTATTTAAAATTCATTAAATTTTATCGATCATTGTAGAAGAATCAAAAAGAAAATGCCAAGAACTACGAGTAAATCGAATAAAAATTACATTAATCGAATAAAAAAGCACAAAAAAAAAAAGTAAAAACATAAATGAAATTCGGTAGCAGAAACGAAAAGCAAAGCAAAGGAAGAAATCTGCCATGAAAAATTTGAATTATCTCCCCTTAATAAACCCTCCTCTTAAAAAAGAAGAAAAAAAAAGATGATTATAATGAAAGGCAAAACTTGTCAAGTAGAAAGGTTTAAGAACCGCTAGACATTTTTCTCCGAGAATTTGAGTATATTGTCACTATTATTGATGGAGGACGTGAAATTTTTACTCACAGAAAATGAAAACTTTCCTTTGACAATTAATTATTACAAACTAATTTCGTGAGATATCATTTTTTCTATAACAAATACGAATATTTGCAGTAAACTAAGTTAAAATACTTATAATTTTTCTACCGATACAAAATATAAATTCGAAAATTTTGAGATACAATCTTCTGGCTTGGTAGGATAAATTTATTAAGAACTTGACTTTTCTGAGAAAATTGAAATAAACTGTAAAACAGAAGGCAAGCTCTCAATACCTATGATTTTTGACATTTTATTTACCTGACCATATCAATTTCACTTTGTTCACGTTGGATCTAGTCTATTTGTATTTATATGAATTATATAGCTACCTTATGTAGCATCGACTATTTTGTAATCTCAAAAAACACATTTCAGACAATATTCGGTGCTGAAATATTTTAAAGTTCTCATTTTTTATTTCTTATAATATACATCTCCAACCCTCTGAAGGTTTCTTTATATCATAAAATGTAAATTATGGTATACTACGTACGCAGTCTCGCGTAAATAATTGTAGAATACTAAATTATCATTTTTGTCTTTCATTTTTCTAGCTGTTTTTGAAAGTTTCTTAAAATCAACGAAAAAAAAAAAACAACTAATTTTCTCTTCGGCAAAATTACCTAGCGAATAACATATCTATCATAGTCATCTCTATTCTATAATAAAATTAGGCAACTATAATTTTCTAGACAACTTCATTTGACCAAGTTCTGTTTGGTTTATTTATTAATAATTTTTATAGTAAATTCAGTATTCCATTGTTTTTGTATTTCTCACCTCTTTTTTTTTTTTTTCTTACGTAAGTATTTGATTCTTGATTTCATCTATCTTCATTGTTTTCTCAATTAGGTATCGTACCTATCAATTTTTTTTCTTATGGTGTATTATGTGTAAACATGTAATGTATATCACTCTTTTTTTTTTTCTTTTTTGAAATATATATTTGGTTTTTATTTAAGACCTTCTTTTTCTTGCTTTACTCGTATCATTTTTGGCTACTTGAAAAATTTTGATTTTGTATCAGACAGAATATTTTGAAAAATTAAAACTTATAAGGCTGACATGAGATTTCTGTGTTTTATATCACGTGCAAAATATTTATCATTATCTTATTGAATTTATTTACGGGCTAGTATATTATTCTTAAAATTGTTCGCTTTTTTTTCATCATAGAAAGAATTTAGTTGTGCTCTACCCCCTCTGGCCTCGCTCACTCTAGTCACTATTTCGTTTGCTTTATTTCAATTATATTGTAAATTCAGTAGCCTGATGCTTGCTTTGTTTATATTTTGTATCTCGGGATTGAATATGCAGTGTATTTGTGAGAAATGCTGCAAATTTGAAATTGCTTTGAATTCTACCAATAAGTAGAAGGCTTCGATGTTGACATTTGGAAAAAAAATCCTTGTTGTTTCTATTTTAGTAGATTTCATTAAATAGACGATTCAAATATGGGATGGCTCTGATTTTAGCTTTGGTGGTGATATTACAGTGACATTATTGATTGGTAAGTCATAATTTTTAAAATATTTTTTCCAAGTGCAAAGGTCAAATAATTCATGATTGTTTTGTTACTTCTTGCGTTTCATCTAGAAATCATTCGAGCTACAAAACAGAAAAAAGAGAACATAAAAAACAAGAAGAACCAATTCAGAGGAGACGTTTTGTATTTTCGATGTAAAATAGAACAACGACTAGTCTTAATTCAGTTCAGAAATAATGAAACTACGAGTACCGCCATTCTCAATAAGCAAGTAATAAATTTTAATCATTAGAAACCTATTTAGTGATGAAAAGGAGGATTTCAGAACTTTTTAATTGGGTGTATTTAATATTACGAAAAGTTATAAGGATTTTCTGAAATATGCATAATATTGCGAGAAAAAAATATTGTTACAGCCTTAGTTAACCTTGAAAAAATCTTCTTCGGAAAAAAAAAATTTGGACTTACGTTATTACCCTCTGGTACGCTAAATATATGTTTGAAATTTTAGTTTGGTGTTCGAGTAGATATACGGAAATAATCTAATAATAATCTCTTCAAAGTTATCCTTAAGAATTACTGATCTCTCTAGCTTTAAATCTACTTATTAATTTTTCCATTAATTTTATTTTGAATGTCTTTTAGATATTTTTACAAGTAGAAGGTATCCAATCTGGTAGTTTTTAGCGTTCTCCCCGCCCCCCAAAGCCTTCAGATGGGCATCTGTATCACACAAAAAACTTTCAAAAAGGAAGAAACTGCTTGAAATAATGATATAGGAACTCATTGAAAAACATCAAACGTGAAATTTCCTGTAACTAATATGGGAGTTGTTCAAAATCGTTATCTCCTCCGGTTGAATATCATCTTGAGATTTTTTACACGCTTTCTGCTAAATTACGTCTCTAGTTAAGCTATAATGGTATCTTTCGTTAATGATACTACGTCAAATAGGAAATTTTAGACGTCGAGTGAGAAATACGGGGTGTGTGGCGCAAGTAAAAAAGTGTACAATTTTTTTGAATACTATTTTCGAGACGAGGGAAAATAAGGAAGAGTAGAACAAAAAAAACGAGGGGGGGAAATAAAGTTTCGTCTCGAGTATATATGAGAAAGTATCAACTCGAAAGTATATAGGATGTTGGGAAGGAGGTATAAAAAGGGCTGCAAAGAGCTGAAATGGGTTGGAAGGGGCTTGCAAAGGGTTTAGATACACACGCCGAAACGATGACATTGCAAAAGATAATTATTTTCATAAACTACCCGTTATCAAATACACCACTCCTGTTTAAACGGTTTCGTATCCATGGAGACGGCACGTTTCAACTCAGATTTATCCGGATGATTTAAGTCTTTGTTTTATACGGAGTGGAGTACTTGAGAAATGGGTAAAATGAGATGGAAAAGACAGAGGAAGAAACACATCCGCAGAGAGAAATCGAGGCGCGAGCAGAAGTAAAAGTTGGAAAAAATAAAAATAAAAAAACATCTATAATGCTTAAAAAAATAAAAATAAAAGCTGCGTGTAATCGGCATTTGGCACACCGGTCATTTTCCCAGGATTAGTACAAACGAACATAGATTTTGTTTTGTTTTTACCAATGTTTTTCGGTAGCTCGCAATCTGACGACAGGGATTCCATTCGGATGAAGAGAATAGGATCGACAACAATGCTTGACACGTGACTTGCGTTATTTGCTTTTAGCCTTTGGTAAAATGTGAAAAAAAAAGACTTGGAATTGTTGACACGAACAATGAGTTCTTGTTCAAAAAATTGCTCATAATTTGTGTTATACTGCTAAAGTATACATTCACTGTGAGGTAGTCTAATTGGTAGAAATGTGATAAAAAAAATTGCTGTTTTTGAAAATGCTATTTTCGGGGCTAAATGTGAATATAAAAAAGTTTTCACTCATGAAGTGCAGAATGTTAATCCGAGTTCAATCTGACCTCAAATTATGATAATCGGTGACGTAAATTTCACTCAACTCGTCGACCTTTAGAAGGCAAAAAATAGTATCATTTCATTAAAAGCACCACGAGTAAAAAATTACCCACAGAGAGATTTTAATTCAAAGCATTTTTTTGAAAAATATGGAATTTTCAATTATAATTTTTTATTCACGGTGATCTTCATGAGCTCATTAGAATTTGGTACAATTTTTTTTTTTTCATTTGATTTAGATACCGAATATGGAAATATTGAAAATTATGAAAAATTCATTCTTCTTAGACACAAAAAGTAAAATCTTCAGAAAGTGAAAAAAAACCCAAGAACTACACACATGCCTTAATGAATAGGTAATAAAAAGTTAATTATCAAACCCCGAAGTTTTTGAATAAGTGCTCAGCAGTGGCCTGGAAAAATCTGTGTATTCGAACCATCCAAAAAGCATTTCATTGAAACCAAACAACAGACTGATTTTAAATATGGATGGTACCACTCTTAGTCTTGTATTTACACACTATATGAATTTTACTTCATGTGTTCAGCATTTTTCCTGACTTAATTGAGACGTCTTCTAACTGGTAAAATGTACGAAAAGCCGGTTTTCACAGCTTTTGCGAGTACTTTATAAAAATTTTTAATTAAAACATAAAATATAGAAACGTGATTTACAAGTTCATCAATTATCATGCATTAAAAAACTAAATCCAAATATTCATTTCACTCAGCTCCGCAGGTGTTATCTCTTTTGAAAATTTTCTACAGGTATCGGAAAAAAGTCCTTCATCAAAAGCTTAGTACACCCACGATTCAGGTATAATTCACTGTCGATGTCTATAGAAGTTAAAATTCATATAACGCGTTCAAAAAGTGACAGTATTGAAAAAAACAAAAAGTCAAAGTAAATGAAACGATAAAAAGACAGCAGTGTGAGAAAAGTATTATTTAACGCATTGCTAAAAAAAGAGGGTAAAGAAATGATTCGTTTAATTGGATGAGTTGACAAGGGGGTTGTTTGTCGTCGCGTACACGAGAATCTCGACAGGGGTGCTGGGTAATTGAGCGTGTGCAAACGGTAGTCCACCACCACCCCCTTCTCACTTCGCTACCCTTTACCTTCCCTTAATAGACGCCTCTTCTCACCCAATAACATCTCAGCTTGAGCACTTTACTAATAGCCGAGTCGTCCTTTCGACTGCCAACTTTTTTTTTTTCTCCTTTCAAACCAAACCTTGTATATTTTATTTATTTTTTGGCGTTTCCCCCAGATGCTTGTGCGGGGGTACCGTATGCTCTCATTATTAATTTCAAAAATAACGTCGTCTTGTTCTTACTTCTTTTTTTTCTCATATGAGAAGGATGTAAGGGTGGTATTTTGAAGAAGTGCTTTTTGGACGGGCAGAATTTTCGCTGATCATTTGCACGTCGCTGCGGGACTTTGGGGGGAAAGTGAATGAAGAGTTAGATAGGATTTTAATTAGCTGACGGGTCGTTTTTTATAGAGAATAATAAGTTCGGCTTCAAGTACGAACTGTTGGAGGAGACATAGGAACTTCTAATGAAGGTGGATTATGAAGCTACAAATATTTTTAAATTACCTATCAAAAATTATTTATCCATTTACTTATGCTAAAATCCCCCCTCGAAAAAGTACCAAACCATTTATAAAGTAGGAGTATAAAGGACAACATAGGGTTAGTAATAGAAATAAAGAAAATGAAACGAAATGTTTGGTCAAGAGAGACTCATAAAAATAATTTTAGAAATTGAGAATCATAAACCAGGGTTATTTCGCTGACATTTTGCCCAGGTACTTCTCAACTTTGACTAGGGCTAATTGTAGGGAGCTAACTACTAGAGATTACTTCCACCAAGTGACTACAACATAAACATTTTATACCTACCTAGCTGAGAAAATATTACCCACTTAGTTACAATTCCTTACTCCCTGTCTTTGATTATGTGACAGACGCGTCAAAAAGACTATAATAAGGGAATAAAATGCTAAATAACAAAATTAAACGCTATTATTCGACGAAGAGAAGAAAATTAGTATCTACATTACATACTCGAAATACCGGCTTATTCAAAATAGGAATATTCATTGGGTACAGTAACAATCGTATAAAAAGTTGTGATCTGATAAAAAAAGTTTTAAAACGAAATCAATTAGAACGAAATAAAAAACTCACAATGCAAATTTTATTTCCACATAGACGCAAAAATTTTCAATAGAGCAAAAAGAAATTGATTTACCCATATGGACTTGTTACTTTTAGTGAAAATGCTCTTGAAATGATTTCAACTATGAGTTATCTTGGGAGTAAGTTGAAATTGATGTTTCAGAAGATACGAATGTAGGTACTTTGCTTTTGTTCTGATTCTGCTGTAATTTGGTTTGGTAATAGAACACCGCTTGATAAACTTGTCTAACCTTTAAAATCATGTACAAAAGATCCTGTGATAGTCCACTACTATCATACAAAATTTCGATGAGTTGGGAGCAGAGCCAGGTACGTCGTATCGCAACAGATGACTCATCTAAAGGGGCAGCTTTTTTATTCGTCATCTGTTTTTGTTTCCTTTTCTCATTTTCGACCAATCAGAGTCGCTCAAGTTGGTCGTCCTTGGTTCGACTCAGCACGCCCATTTTTTGAGTTACTTACTCGAAAACATAAGAACAATAGAGATTACACCTCCCCTCCGTAACCTAGTGGTACCTATTGTTCTCCTAATTGTGGAAGTTCAGTCAGCTCACGCACTTTTTGAGTTAATCAAAAACAAAAAAAAACAGTAGAGATTACACCTCCCCTCCATAACCTGGTACCTATTGTTCCAATTGTGGGAATTTTGTTTACTACTTTTTTATTCAAAATTGGTGACCATTGGCCCCGCTCCTCGCATTAGGTATTTTTCTCAACCACCAATCACAATCTAGCTCTTTATTTAGAACTCGTCTACTTTCAAGGTGAAATATCGTCTTGGCAGCTCAGTCTGTTCTTGGAAGTCGATGTGGAATGTTCCTTCTACGTGTTCATGCAATGTATTATTATTCTCTAGTGTTCTACTTTTTACAATCTAATTTTGAATTCGTGTTTCTGAAATGTCAGTGTACTTTTGAAAAACCAGCATGCAGCAAATCAGGTAAGCAATTTTGAATTTTACTGTGCATGATTTTTGTTACTTTGAAAATTTTCTGTGGTATATTGGTTCCAATCTTAAATGAGGTATTTTTCTCAAACCCCAGTTAGAATCGAGCTCATTATTCAGAACTGGTTTACCTTCGGAGTCAGTTTCATTCCTTTTTGAGTTTTGTGTTCGTCAGTGGTGTAGCATACGAGTAAATTCAAGTTTCATCGAGTGGTGACTGTACAAAGCTCTTGAGGTTTTTTCGTGTGTTTGGTGAATATTTTTGCTGGAATAAACGAGTGCATAATTTTTCTTATTTTGAAAATGTGATCGACTGCGATGTGTTAGTAATCTTGCCTTGAGAGATGACTATTGAGTCTCATCCCTTATATTTTGAAAAAATTTGTTCATTTTATTTTTTCACTTAGATCGTTTAATGTTTTGAAAGCGAGTGTGAATTGAATTCGATAAGTAAATTCAGAATCGGGACAGTTGAAGCCATTCATTTTTTTCTTTTGAAGAATGAAAATATTTTAGCCTCATGTAACTTTTCCGTTATCCTTTTCTATCCTACTGTTGTTTCCTCCATCGAAAAATATTTTCGTATTCTCAAGTGAAGCAAATGTTATATAAATTTATGTTGGTATTACTCGTACTTGTTCTTGAAAGATCTTAATTTAGAAATTTGTGAGAAATCTGTTGGATTAATCGTTGTTTGTAATTTTTGATACTATGCTCATAAACTATAACCAGAATTATCTACCTTTAGAGTTCGGAAGAATCATTGTCGACTTTTCAAAATAAAAACTCCGAGCGAAATAATTAATTATTAATGCATTTTATTTTTTTCGTTTACAGATGTGACCATTGCTGCATCCGACTACACTCAAGAAATACCAGCCATCCACAGGCCGTGGGATACATGGCCCTCCTATATTCAGTGGCGGATTCAGAGCTCCATTTGGGGGGTGGGAAAATCCAAATTTTTTCAAAGCATGGTAAATGCTAAAATGTTGAGATTGTGTTTTTTTCAGCATAAAGGGGGAGGATGGTTCAAGAAAATTATTTTTTTTTTGGATTATCGGTCTATTTTTTTTTGGATTGGGGGATTTCCCCCTTTTCCCCCCGTGGATCCGCCACTGCCTATATTACCACCTCACTTGTTGAAAATTATTTTGAACAAGCGATACACCGTTATCGGTAAGTTATGAAATTTCACTTTATTTTAGTCGATGTCCTTAGCACTGTCGAGTTACAGAAATGCACTGAGTCTAAATGTATTTCGTTTCTCGGAAATTCATTTCGATTATTGCTACTGAAGCTGTGTAGAATAACCTAACCTTTGAACATAAATTTGGTGTACCAACGAGGCATGTAGTGCTGCGCAAATTTACATCGAAGTTAAAATTTAGACTCGTTTTTATTTTAACTCTATGGAAGCGAAATTACCCGGGTATTGTAAGATTACTCGATTTGTGACATGCCTCGAACATATATCTACTTCTTAATGGCATTTGCATTGTTTCGAGAAGCTATCTGAAATCATTTTTTCAGTCGAATGTATCAAAATAAGGTCCATTTTTGTGATTTTTCAACCCCCCCCCCCCCCCATAGAACATATTTTCCATTTTATTTCTTCGAACTCATTTTTCTTGCTGATTGCATTTATATACCTATCTGTACTCTCATGTGTCTATTTCTTCGACTAATTCTATTTTTTCCAATTTCTTTGTCCATTATTTACATTAGATGGAAAGTACGAATTTGCTGAAGCTGATCGAATATTGGGAGTGGAAGGTTTGCCTACTCAGAGCGAATTCCACTCACTCTGATGTAGAGTTGAAACGTTATAGAGGTAAGTTTTTTATTTTTAAGAATTTGAATTTTCCGATGGTTGAAACGCTGAGTGTAAAATGTTTTCCTTTTTTTTTTTTGCTTATGTTTATTATGACTTAGTTTATTCATCTCCTACAGTTTTTCTGTAAGCTTTTGTTTTTAAAAATAAGTTTCCAATCTCTCGGCTTGGAGTTATATTATTTTTGTACTTTGTGAAAAAGTAAATTTGATTGCGTGATTTCTACTAAAATTTAAGGTCTTGAAGATTCGGCAAGGAATCTAAAATGTTTTTTTTGTCCCAGACTCATTGTGGAATCTGAAATTTAGTGATGAGTCTGTATTGTCTGGTAGAAATGTTGGCGCACAAAATTATTTTGGCTCCTGCATCAGCCCCACACAGTTCGTTGGTATACCAGTTGATGGTTGGAATTGGGAACTTGTAATAAGTTGATAAAATTAAATGATGAACAGAACTGGTTTTAAAATTTGTTTTTTGTTCACAGCTATCAAGAATGTGGGTGAAGAAGCTGAATATATTCTCGAAGGATGAACTGGCAGTGGAAAAGAAAATTGCTGTTGCTGCTTTACCAGAACAACAAGTAAGCAAATTAATTCTTAGCATTTTTGAAGATTTTAATGCAGATTCATTGAGAAATTAGATAATTATTAGAAATCATTTTTCATGTAAGTATTAAATATTTTACTTTTTTCCTCAATTTCATTGCTTCAAATGCATTTACATGTACTTCTCAGTTGGCGACATTCTCCAGTAGTTGTCTTACCGAAACCTTTTTGGCATCTACATTCGTATGCGAGTGTGTAAAAAAGCATTCTTCGCTGGCATTACTGTCGCTGTCTGTGTTGCAAGTTCCTGAAGGTGAGTACACGTATCTGTTATTAGCACTTTTATAGAGAATAGTGAGTTGGGCTATAAGTACAAGTAGCTGGAGAAGACATAGGATCTTATAATGAGTGTGGATTATGAAGCCACAATTACTTATAAATAATCAAAAACTATTTATCCGTTTACTTATGCTAAAATCCTCGCTCGAAAAAGTACCAAACCATTTATAAAGTGGAAGTACAAAGGACAACTAAGGTTAGTAATAAAAATAATGAGAATGAAACGAAATGTATGGTCTAGAGAGACTCATAAAAATAATTTTAGAAATTGAGAATCTTAAACCAGGGTTATTTTGCTGACATTTTGCCCAGGTACTTCTCAACTTTGACTAGGGCTAATTATAGGGAGCTAACTACTAGAGATTACTTCCACCAAGTGACTACGACATAAACATTTTATACCTACCTAGCTGAGAAAATATTACCCACTTAGTGACAATTCCTTACTCCCTGTCTTTGGTTATGTGACAGACGCGTCAAGAAGACTATAATATAAGGGAATAAAACGCTAAATAACAAAATTAAACGCTATTTACTCGACAAAGACAAGAAAATTGGTATCTACAAAATACCGGCTTATTCGAAATAGAAATATCCACTGGGTACAGCAACAGACGCAAAATTTTTCATTAGAGCAAAAAGAAATCTTAGAATTAAATTAACGACTAACACATATCCAAGTTTGTATCGTCAGCTTAATGGTAAAATTCGATAATTACCTAGTCTAATTTAAAACTTGTTTGACTGAGGTAAAGTCTTATTTTATTTTTTGCAAATAGATTTGTCGATATGGGCAAGGAATCATTTAATACTTGTACATTTTCTTTCAAGTCAAAGTCGGACTTTTTTTTATTCATCTTGAGTAAACATTCTACAAGTTGATAATATTTGAATTACAGACAAATAATGAAAATTCAGCATTCAAAATAGTATGAAAATAGGATCATAATGAAACCAGTTTGATGATTTTTTTAAATAACTCAGTCCAATTTTCATGACCAACAGATTTGAATTAAAATAAGTTTTACTGCATTTCAACATTTCAAATGAATTTGAAAAATAGTCCTCATATAGAAATATCATTAAACTGACGATAGGTTCAGTTTTCACGAGTAATACTCCGTATTAATAAATTAAATTACGATAGTTACTTTACAAAAAAAAAAAATTACGGCACATAAATTTCAGTTACATAAATAAGGCACAATGATGTGTTGAGGGAATAAAATTATGAAATGAAAAAAAAAACAAACAAAAAACAAAAATATTTGTACAGTATTGGTAGGCTACATTTATCTAAAAATATTGTCCGTTTGATTGTAGACTCTGGGAAGTGATCAAATCTGTCTCTGCAGTCTTATCTCAAATTTTTCAAGAAGTTACTTAATATGGCTAGATTTTTCAGCAAAAGTGGACTTGAGGGGAAGTTCTTCTGAGAAATTCAATATTTCAATTAATATAATATTACGTATGTATATCTAATACGTTTGGTCATTTTCATTTTTTTGGGACTCAAGTTTTTGATTTTGATTTATAATCGATCCTAATTAATTACAAAATTTTGAAAAATTGTTAATCTATCCTAATGAAACTCAAAATTTTTTCTCACGAAACAGTCATGAAATTATATGGAAGTTGAAGTCTTCTAGAAGCCCAGTAAAATTAGTGTTTAAAAAAGAAAAAATTATTACATAAGATTATATGCCCCTGGGGGTTCATAAGTCTTAAAAGTTGAAGTTTTTCAACTATAACTCGAAAACTATGCTATAATCCATCCTTAAGTTTAGTACAACAGAATTTGGCATCAAATGGCTTATCGATTAAAAAAAAAGCTCTCATATGTTGCTATAAAAGTGCAGAAAATAAAGATTAAAAATAGATCTGACATGTTGAAAAATTACACTTTCCAAGTGTTTTTTCTTAATAACTCAAAAATTAAAGGAAATTAGACTTATTTTCCATTTTCATTTTCTGCATTTCTATGGCACTAAATGAGTTCTTTTATTTTTTTAATTAATAGCAAATTTGATAGATAACAACGTTTTACTGAATTTCTGAATGAATAGCCAGCACGGTTTCCGGGTTATAGCTGATGTCAAATTTCAACACTTACGAATACCTCAGGGAGAAGCTCAGTGGGTGGGGGTGGAGACTTTTTACTACACATTCCATGTAACACCTCCAACACACTCCCGATATAAAATCTTTTGTACCAATATTTTCTTATTTTCCAACATTCAAAAATAATTTTTCTGAGTACGTACCTAATTGCTAATTGATGCGAAAGTGGATAACGTTAATTCCATTCCGCCAAGGTTCCATACTCTGCAGTACCTTCCATTTACTGACCTCGATACTACTAAATCCAGAAATGTGACCAATCGTCACTTTATTCGTTCTATCACACTTCCTTTAAATTATTGTACATACTAAATTCAAAAGAATAATGCCACCTAAATTTCTAGCACTCGTAATCTCTATTCCTACCAATAACTGTGGTCTCCAAAACTTGGCACTAAAATTAATCTCAGACACATTTACATATCTGCATCACTTCCCTGCCTAATTACAGTCTTTAGAGCAATCGTAGCTCACCATAAAGAAAAATCACTCGGCTAAGGTAAACCAGGTCATTTCCTTTAGTTCATTTAAGTGGTATTGTCACCGCCATTTTGTCGACTAATAATCACTCGAACTGACTACTTTGCCTCGAAGGCTGCGAAATGGAATCGCACGAATAGGAACTTGAAAAATGCTCTGGTCCGAGGCTTGAAATAGTTGAGGCTCTCACTGGCGCCAGTTATTCGCTGCGATCGAGTACAAAGTTTTTAGCAAGTCCACAGCCCTGGCATCAGCTTCTGAAAGAACGGAATTTGGACATTCGGCATTACTGCTTTTAGGTGTGACTGAGGATGGTAATGTGGTGTCACGGCCATCTCTGGAGATGAAATTATCATTTTGTGGTGGCTGTAGTTGCTGTTGCAATTTCTGTAACTCTTTCTGGGGTTGCTGAAATTGTTGTACCTGAAGCTGAGGTTGCTGTACTTGTATCAGCAGCTGAGGTTTGGGTTGAAATTGCAGCTGTCTCGTTGTTTGACTTATTTCACTGGCTAGAGTGGTCTCTTCGAGTGGCTGACTGCTGGTCGTTTGGTACTGAAAGTATTGACGTGACTCTGCAAACTGCTGTTGGATCTCAGGTCGAGTTATTTCTGGCGTTTGAACTGTCGACTTAGGTGGCACGATTAAGGCTTTCAATAGTTTAGACTTCAAATCTCTAACAGACTTCTGTTTTGGTAGGGTACGGTCGTTTACCAGCAGCAAAACCAGCTTATTGCGCAATGCTGGATTTGACTGCGCCTCTTCCATCATATTGACCATAGCGTTGACTGCACTTTCGTTGAATACAGGTACTGCCAATGAAGAAGGTTGGAACGGAGGCGCTGAAGTGCCATAATTGCTCCAGTCAATGGCTGTGGATTCAGAAGGTGGGGCTTCAGTGGCGTAAGATTGCTGTTCGGTGTTAGCTGGTTCATTTGGAAGTGCAGGTTGAGGAGTTGTTTGGATAACGTAGGCTCTGGAATTGCCAGTAGGGTATTGCTGAGAAACGGTGGAAGATATAGATGTCTTGCTACGGATGCCAAATTGTGGATATGCTGGCATTTTAAGAATCGGTCTAATGTTATTGTTGAAGGCAAGCAGATTGTCACGAGAGACGAAAGACTGCGTGTCAGCGGTGATTAGCAGCTGGTCATCAGAAATGGACTGAGGATTTTCAGGATACGCTTTGCTGGGGGTATTGTCTTCATTATAGAGTGTTCCTAGAAACACAATAACAGCGTCAATTATAATAATTTTGTGCCGGTTGTTACCTTAACATGCTTGAACTGGGCTGGTGTTTGCTATAATTTGCAAATGAAAAAGATTTAAAAGCTTGAAAATTGACTTTTTTCGGGGGGCAAGGATGTATGTTTCCCGATTTAGAACAATAATCTATAAAATATTCAATAATTTTTATAAATATGTTAGTTGGCTGATTGCGTTGGGCTATTCAATTCGAAAATCAAATTGGTCGAAAGAAAATTGATACGATGCTAAAATATAGTATTTTGCTCGTGAAGTAGTCAATGAGTCTATTTTATGAAAATAGTATACCTGTACGTTAGATATAGATTGAATTTTTGAATTGATGCCACTAATCCATTTTTTGAATGAATCTTAAATCTGCAGTCTTTTCCTTAGCAATTGATTGAATAATTTAATCATTAATATATTTTTTTTTGAAAGCTGATGACTTTTTTTTTGACAGAGAAAGTTTTTGTGAGCGTTTAGCAAAAAAATATCATCTCAATTCGTTGAAAATTAACTGAGATGTGACATTTTGAATTTTTGAATCTAAAAATCCTTTTGAGAAAATCAAGTTTAAAATTGTTAATCTTAATTTTCAAAAATAAAACATTTTTTCTCAAAAACTGCTGAGTCGATTGTAATGAAACGTTCATACGTTATATCATATACATGAGCATAAAGTATCCTACAAAATGTTGACAAAATTCATTTCGTATTTTTTGTATTACAAAGGCTAAAAAAGCAGTTAAACAATTATTTAAAAAAAAAGAGAGGTGAGAAAATAAGTTCATTTTTATTAAGAATGTTTCGTTTTAGTTGGACGGAGAATATTTCGGACAAAGTACATGCAGTCCAAAGGCAATTTCTAACATTTTAATGTCTTGGTGGGATTTTTTCTCAGTATTTTCAGAATATTTATTTTGTAATATTGAATCAATAAATTTTTTTTCGATATTAATGAAATTCCAAAATATTGACACAATATTGTGACAATATTTTAAAAATATTTCCGTGCAAATATATACGTAGCTACTATTAAATGTCTTGATTGTCATATTAATAAACTTTGCATAAAGGCTACATTGCAGTAATTAAAAAACACAAATAGGAGGTTTACTGTCGAAGATCTGGAAAAAAAAAAATTTGCAACTTACACGTTTGACTTTTGTTGCATAATATATGTACGACATACACGTACATATTTTACTTTTATTTGATTTTCTTGGAGTAAAAATTTATTTTATCAAACGTAAAAAAGTGTGTAGGACTTTATCGAGTGTTCTTGTGTGTATACTGTATAGTGGAATTTCATATTTTTGCTAAATTATTTATGGCTGATTGAAATAGTGGGTAACTTCACACTACATATAAGATGTATATAAGCAACAAAATTCCCCATACTAACTAAAATTTGTGAGACAATATTTTTTTCGGCTCACTAATATTAAAATTTTCTCTACTAATTGCAATTTCAATTCGTTTTTTCATACCTTTAGCAGGAACTGTCGATGCTGTCTGCCCATTAGAATAGAAAATAGTCTTCGACGTTGGTGGAGAAGTAACAGGGGAGAATGAGTTTAAATAACTGCCCAATGTGGTTTTGGACTGCTCAAAATTAGTAGCACCATTGATGTAATTATCTTGTAGATTGGATGGAGGAGCAGGAGGTACCAGACCGATGTCATTGTCATTGTAATCTGGATTAACAGATGATGGAAAATTTGGAGTTGTTGGTCGTTGACTAGATGACTGCACTGGCTGCGTTGGAGTTATTTCGCTTGTCGTCGGATACGCAGTAGTGTTGCTGATTGTGGTGTAGTCAATCAGAGGCGATACTGAAAAAGAGACTCCAATTGTCGATCTGGAAGGTGAGTACGTGTCTGCTTGAGATGGTTCAGCAATCATGAAATTATTGATCTCCTCTGCAAATGTCTCAGGGTCTCTGATTTGACGAGTAGTCGTCGAAGAAACGACTGTCGGCGGATGTGGAGTACTTCTTTCACCATCTTCAGAGAAGGCTAACACTTCATCTTCGGTCTCACTTTTGAACGAATTTGACGAAGGAGGCTCTGTGGGTCGCACCTCAGATAATATTCGACGGAACTCCTCAGGATCTTCCAAATAAGCGGACAGAGCTCGGCTGAATATTTGTGCTAGATCACGTACGTCTGCTGATTTCTGGGCTGCTGGCTGTGGCTTAGGAGAGTTAGACTGCACTAAACCACTGCTATGTTCACTCTGCAGATCACTAGTAGCACCAGAGCTTAAAATTTCTTCGACAATTTGTGGAAACAGTTGCTTGTATGCTTCCTGCGTTTCATTAGTCAGCAATGAGGTGAGAGTTTGGTCGATGGTTGGTTCGGTGCCTTTCGCATTGAAATTAGAATCAGCCAGTGTAACGTTAAGTAGAAACTGTGAAACAGCTGGTTTAGTCGCATCTTTCTCAGAAAATGGCTGACTAGCAGGGAGAGTGGTCAGTAGGTCAAGTACTGCATCCGTATTTTCAGAATTAACATTGTTTCCCTCATACGGAGTAGTCTTATAAAGGTCATCGTAGCCACTAGCCACATTTGGATTCAGTGTTGTTTGAACTTGGGGTGTAGCAGATTCTCGGTTTGCTTTTTCAACGCCGCCATTTTGTGGTATCAAATTTTGACGGCTGTAGAAAAAGTCTTGGTACTTGCCACGTCCTGCAAATGCTGCAGTTTCTGCCAAAACTTGTTGCTCGTGGATGTCATTTGTTTGTGGAGCTGTTTGTTGAACTAAGTTTCCAACAGGTTGGCTCAATGAGGTGAATGTATTTGGCTCGGATGTACTACGTATGAAGGTGCTAGGAGTGACTGTTTGCACTGGTCCACTAGTTTGGTAGGTCGACTGGGAGCCACCGAATTGACTTTTGTTTGGCAAATAACTTACCGAGTATGGATTTGTAGTGCGCTGAGGTGGTGCTGGCTGTTGAGAAGAGGTTTGAGAACCACGGCCGAAATTCGGAGCATTAAGCAGCAAGGTGCCTGAAGGTGGAGGAGGTGATTGGCTGTAAACATAGTCATCCAGAGTATCTGGTGTAGAGATTTCATTGAATGCGGTATTTGCTGGCTGGGAGAAAGGTCGTGCTTTCGAGACTAGAGCCATATTTTGTGCGTCGTTGAAGGTACTTTTAGGTGTGGAGGCTACTCTGAAGCTCTCATCGTTGGATGGTCGATAAGCAGAGGAGCTGGCACTCGAAGTAGCTGAAGGTGAAGTAAAGCTAAGATGATTGAATCTAGTTCTAGAGGGGGGAGGTGTGTCAGAACTGAAATCGGTAGTGAGTTTCACACGAGGTTGTGGTGTCGTGTAGCTGTTCTGACTAGCAAAACTTTCACCGATTGGATTGGTTGAGGTGAAGAATGAAGGGTTTGTACTGAAAGATGATGCAGAATTTTGGCTTTGAGGCTGCGAGAATGACGGTTGTTGATTTTGATTGAACTGGTTCCCAGCATTGGTAAAAGATTGTTGATTTTGATTGTAGGTTTGAGTGTTAGCAAAATTTGATCGATCGAAGGTAGACTGCTGATTGGTACTAGAGAGTTGATTTTGATTGTAACTGGTTGGTCTGTTGATGGGTTTTCTATGGTTAGAACGAGGTAGCTCGCTTTCCGAGTTGAAACCTTCGTTTAGTTTGTTGGTAACTGAAACTGGTGACTCAAGCAGCATCGAGTCAGTGGCTCCTTTGGTCAGTGCATTTTGCATGGCATTTGAAATGGCGGCTGCACGTTGTTTGAAGCCTGGCTGCTCGGATTGTAAATGTTTGATGCTCTGTTCGTACAACTCGGGGGAGCGTTCACACTCTACACGGAACCACCAGTCGCAAATTAAATGCGACTGACGAAAAATTGTACCATTTGGACAGAGAAACGATACTTTTCGACCACCATCGCAAACGTGGAACACCTAAGAAGAAAGTAAGGTATTTTAGTAATAGCTATACACATAGATATGCTCGACAAAGAAATCGGATGCATTTTTATTTACTTGACAATTTGTTTCTAGGTCGGCGTAATATCCGTTTTGTGAATTTTGAACATCTCGACAGCTGAATTTCGTGACTGGAATGCTGGAAAGTACGGGATAGTCTACACCGGGACGACCGAACACACCTGAAGGTAAAACGAATTTTTTCAATTTTCTTGTGATATAATATTTTTTGTCTCGTTGAGAAAGACAGATTTTTGGACCTTTTAAAATTGTTCAAATTGTTTATTTATCCAGGGTAGAACAGTTTGACACGTACCAAAGTAAAACTTCATTTTACGTGTTAAGCTGGTTCAGTATGTAAAATAACATAGACGAGATGATTATTTGCACACCTCGAATAATATCAAATAGTTGGTGGAAAAATGAAAATCCCAAATAAAATTTATAACCTAAATAAAAAAGCAAAAAAAAAATTGAAAAATTGAAAATGCAAGTTCAAAATTATTATTTTCCACAGAGGTATAAAACTCGTATTTGTATGGCCTATTTCTGTTAATTTAATGATTTTTAATAGAAATGAGTAAAGTTTTGTTGGCTTAATTGGTCATAATGTACTCGTACTATCATTCAAATGTGAATTTTTATGACCTTCGTTTCTCGTGAAATAAATAATTTTTTTTACAATTTGATACCCTTTCGAGGACCATCTGTGAGAAAATTAACCAATATTTTACATTACGAAGCATTCGTATTTGCAAAACCAATTCATTTGATTTACTCGTCGCCGGAAACCATAGCACACCATGGTCATCGTGGGTCAAATATGAGATGGTCGAAGGTAATATTTATTTTTCGCTTTAACTACGATCTTATTCTCAAAATGAGAGTTTCTTTGAAAAACGTGTGAATTAAGACACGAGATGCAACTTAATGGACAAATCGAAGCGAGGCGGAGTACATCACGATCAACAATTTGCTTACAAAATTCAAAAATTATTTCGTGCTCATCGTCATCTATATCTCTGGCAGTGTCAGACAGATATAAGGCGTTTTGGGTGTAGATGAACTTTGCTGAGGTCAGCACTCTCTAGTAAGTCGAGGATGGAATCGCAGTATGTTACCTTGATATTCCTGATACTGAGCATCGTTTCCATCCAATGAATTGCTTTGGTCATTCGAATCAGTCCGAAGTCGCCTTCTTTGCCTCGAATTATGGGAATGATGGTTAGCTGCTGCATATTTGTTATTTGTCGTTTCAACTTGGTCATTTTTTCTATCCTGCAAGTGTATGAGATACATTTATTATGATTGAAATGTCTATTTTTTATAGCGGGGAGCTCGATAACTAACTTCGCGAAAGATTGCAAATAATACCGCTTCCGCTGAAATTTTTAAACATTTCATAAAACTTGAGTACAAAATTTGAGTTGCATCGCAAGAAAAAATAGTTGCAGAATTTTTTCTCTCTCACAAAAAAAAAAGAAGAAAAAACAATGAGCAGAAGACACTATAAGTCGTTTGTGTATGTCAAAAAAAAATTAAACGATATTATTTTCAACTCGCGATTTATCGTCGCATTAAAATATACGAGCGTTCAGTTCTCTCGAGCTCTTTTACGAAGTCGTATAAGTTGCATTCTGTTACTTCGAAGGAGTAGATCCACTATACGAAACGCAACGTTTTCAAGACAAAAATTGTAACACATGAGAAATTTTCCATTAAACTTGCCGTATCTCTAATTTCGTCAATTTTTTTTTTTTAATTCTGGCTTTTAAAAATTACGAACTTATTGTTTGTGTGAAATTTGAGTAAAAAAGTTATAATCTGATTACGATTCGGATTATAGGTGCTAAAATGGTATATTCTGATTAACCAGAAGACCCGCATGTCTTCTCCAATTCTATAAAATAGTATCTGAGCAAGAATAGAAATTTTCAGCTATTTTGATCCATATTTAATTTTATTCATTTGAAATAAGGAAGGAAGTTAGTGTAAATGCGATTACGGATAATGAATGGGTTTGAAAATGTTTTTTTCGACTGCCATGAGAATAGAAAAATAATAATTTTGAATTGTCTTGTGTAATAAAATAGTTGCAACGTTTTCCATTGAATCACCAATTTCAAATAAGCCATGGGCATTTTATTTTCATTTTCAGCCCATCGAAACTAAGCAGTCCAAGTCCATAAGTCATAAGTTTCGAAAGAGCTCAAATGATGTTTCAGAACGAAATACAGCTAAAATATCTAAAAAAATGATAGTTTTTGGATATGAAAGCTTTTGGACTCGGACCAGAAATTTCGTTCAATTTTTGATATTTTATTTTAATTTTGTTCATTAGATTCTGGTTACTCTTTAAACTGGTTTCTAACAATTTTTCTTTCTATTTTGAATGTTTCGTCGGAAGAGAATTTGAATTAGATCCAATTGTATGAAAGAAACTCTTCCTCTTTGCTTGTGAATCATATTCTCATGCTCATAATAACGTATATTAGTAGCCTGTTCGAAAATTCTATAGCCTGCCTCGTAATTTACCAATTACTCACTATTAGTCTTATTAGAGAGGCCTTTTTATGCATTGGCACTTAAATTAAGCATTTTATATGATTTTCGAACAATATTCCACCTACAAGACGTGTTAAAACTGGTAGCACGTATTTCATTGAAAAAATCAGAACATACGATAATCATAGTCTATAAAAAAAAAAAGTACCTAAGCAAATAAATAATGTACTCGAGGTTTTCTTTCTTTGCAGCATGCATCCCAAAGTGGGAGACGTATAGATGGAATTGAATACCTGCGCCAGTGTATGCATGAATATAATTTCTTGGGTTGGATAGAAATATTTGTTAATTATATTACATAATAATCTCCATTACACGTTCACCATTTCGCGTTATTATTTTTCAGACCTTAGCTTATAGCGATTAACAATAGAATTTGGTGCTCGTTGAGATAAAAATAAGTTTAAACTATTTAACAACGACGAAAAGGGAATTTGGAGCATATTAATACAACCGAATGTACGATGTGAATATTTTTTCAAAGAATTTACTTACGGTAATTGTGGATAAGCCGATTGTACATTCAAATAGCAGACACCAGATGAGTAAACCTGCAGAGAAAAAAAAAAAGAATTATTGAAAAAATTTGTTTTCGTATTTAAAAAAAAAATGTTCCGGATTATACAATCGAAAGCATAACAAAATTGAGCTAAGTTCTTCCAAAACCTGGTAAATCCAAAGTGATATTGATAAAATTAAGAAAAACTTTCTGGAATGAGTTTGAGTGAGTATTGAGCCACATTCAATGACGCATTAAGGGCCAAAAAATGAATTTACGTACATAAACGAAAAAAAAAGAAAGAGAAAGTGTCACGCATTTCGCTATTTTGAAGTGACTAAAAATGAGATGAGTTTTTGACAGATTTGAGGAAAGATATCAAATACGTCTTTCTAAAAAAACAATTTCATTGAAAATGACACATCGTTTTCATACAAGGTAGTTAATTATTATTTTTTTTCACTTTTCGGTCGCTCTTTTGAAATTTGAATAAAATCTTCAATTTTAATGAGCGAGAAAAAATTAATAGAAAGTTGAAAATCATGGATCCCTCAGTTGTAAAGCATCGCCAGTCCAAATATCATTAGACCGAATTCCGTCCATTTTTCTTTTACGTAACTAAATTCATAACTTTTATAAAAATTTCTTAATTTTTAAAAATTAATGGTCTTCTTTAACGACATATATAGGTGTTAAGAAACTTCTTCGAGGGCTAAGAAAAGTAGAGATCTTTTCGATAAATATAAAAATATGTCTGATTAGGGAAATGAAAAAGAGAATTATTGCACCTCAGGAGAAAATTTCAAGAGAACGTAAGATATTACAGGGGCATATAGTCTCAGTCCTTAATTTTTCTTTGGAAATACTAGAAATTTTATGTTTTTCAAATTACGTAAAAAAGTATATGGCTCCTACTTTTTCTAAAATGTTAATGAATCTTCATAAAAACACCTAAATACGTATTAGCTGTCTTTAAAACGTAGGTATAATAAATGATTAAAGTTATTCAATTTCACGTAGAGTTTCAGTAGGTTTTGCTCTTACATGATAATTTTATGGATAAAATTTGAAAATGAAACCGAAGCCACGTAATAAGAAAGTGGTAAAATAGTTGAAGAAAGAATATTTGGCAAGTATCGAGGTCGTCCTATATTTTACGTGAAGCCTCGCCCAATTTTTTTTCAAGTTGACTTTTAAATTTGCCGAAAGATGATACTATCGTGGAATACGAAAATAGATAATTCGTATCATCATATAAAACGTTATAACTTACTTTCATTATGAATTAATTCATGAAAAAAAGAGAAACAAAAAAATTGGATATAGGCTAAAGATCAAACAGCAAATCATTTTATTTTCCCCGATTAATTTAGGGAACCTTTTCGAGAAAACATACGAGGGAAGTATAAGTAGGTAGTTTGAAAATGAATTAAAAAATGAAAAATAAAAAGTAGATTGACGTATGATTTGGTAGTTATAGAAAATTTTAAAAGAAAAAATTCCTTCCAAAATTTCATTTTTTCAATTACACTATCCTCATTGCTAGTTTAATCAAATTAGTTAGGAATAGTCTACTTTTCTAATTTAAGATAACTTATCGAATGTCTTTTTGATCAACAAAATTGTATCAGGAAACAATATTTTCACAAAATTCGTCGTGAGTCAAAATGAAATTAGCACACGTGAAAAAAAAGTAGTTGTGATGAAAAATACATACATTTTATAAGTATGCTGATAATCAATGGGAATATTAGCTACCAATACTAAAATTGTATCATAGGACATAACTTGCCATTAGCTACAAAAGAGAGAGAAAAAATTTTTGAATCATCTAAACATACGTTACTATAATTAGGGGCATATTTAACTAGAGGCATCATCTAACAAACTTCTTTGAGAGAATATAAACTATCATTCGAAAACATTTGAAGCTATAAGAAAGAAAAAAAAAAGAGAAAGAATTAATTTAGTTATTAGCAAGTATTAAGACGTTAAGAAAAGAGAAGCATCAGGAGTATAAAACTAAAAGACATTTATGTAACAATTCTTTCACAGAGAAAAGAGGAAATATTTTTGCTGACACTTCCACATTTGCAAATTAACAAAATTAATGCCCACGAAAGTTTTTTTACTTTTAAAATTTATCAATTAAACACCGGTACGACGTGAAGTCATTAAAATAGAGTATAGCAATTAGTTCTTTTCTGGAGGGAAAATAGAAGAATAATATAGAATGGTTAGTGAGAGCATTCGTTCGTTGTAGAACATAAATTATCCGCATGTCTGATTAGTTATTAAGATGCTTTTGATTTTAATGAAGAGACTATGTAGATAAGGTCACTTAGACATTTCGTCAGTTTATATGAATACAGATATGATCGAACGTATTGAGAATAGAATAGTTTTAAATTGAAACGAGATTACAAGCATTCGAACAGGTATAAAACATCTTTTCATTTCTATCATCAACTGAAAATATTGTGAGAATCACTCGATTACACGATTGTAATATTTGGCTATAAAGTGTGCACATTATGCACCATTTCCTATAATGCTGGCAAGCAGCGAGTAGGTGAAACTGGTAAGTGAATTAAAAAAATTTTCAGACGTAAAAAAGAAATATTTACATTTGATTATATCAGACATGAGAAAAAAATCAAATCTGTCGAATTTATGTGGGAAGCCGAGTCTTTCCTGCACAATATTATTTCTGTGTTATCCAGATTTCCAAGATGGAGGTCTAGATACCTGCGGTGGGTTAAGGAATCACACTGCAAAAGGAATCATCTTGACTTGATAAAATTAATCTGACATACTTGTCAACATTTGTAAGAAAGTAGCCTTTCAAGTGCATCAAAAACAAAGTTTCAATTCTGAAAGATTTTATATGCCTAAGTAAAATAAAATTCGGGTCTTCAACAAGACCATTAACTATGGGCTAACACTGCTAGGTCTTCGTATATCTTCTGGGCTGAGGACTAATTCATCATTCATAGTAAATGGGAAATCCGTAACTTCGCAATAAACAATCGAATTTGCCTCGTTTTAAAACTATTTAATATTTATGGTCTTCATTCGTGGCATATTTTATGCTTCGTCACTCTCTCTGAACAGCAGAAGTAATCGTTAGAGTAGAAATGGCGAACGAATAAAATAAAAAAGCAACGAAAATGACATCTCTTTTATTCGTTCAATTTGCTATATTTTCTCTATTCCAGACTGGATTTTCTTTATCCGCATTAGTTTCGATTATTGTAGAACTTATTCGAGTTTGTGTACGATTTTCGAGCAAAAACACTCGCAGATACAATGAAGGCGGTAAGGTATCCCAAGAGTATATATTTAGTTGAAACAGGTGCCATAAAACGTGAAAGGGTCCGTGTCTATCGATTTTTCGATCACTTTGAAACGATAGACATGCGTCACCACAATCACAATGCAAATATTTTGCCATAAAATTATCGCGTGTCGGCGCTCAATTCGATGATGAGTTAATGGAAATAAGAAATCGCTCCGAATGACAACAAAAAATTAAAATAGACGAATGTCCACAGACACAGCCATACTTTTAACGAAATTTCACGCATCATTTATTAGACGCGATCTCCTATATATCTATAATATTCACGCATAATTTCGGCTGCAATCGATTTTTTTCTCAATTGCTATCCAGTGCTGGTTAATGCTAATGAAGGGCGTTCCAGACATCTAGAAAGCTAAAAAGAAATATTAATAAATAATGAGGTCGATATAATTGAGGTCCAGTCACCCAGGAAGACAGGGACGAAAATTAGATTTGTTAGAACTGGGCTACAATTCAAGATATTTGTGATGTGATCTAAGAAAAAGTACTTCAAGTCGGCCATATATTTTTGAGAATTAAGTAAAAAATGATTGTTTGGTGAAAAGAATAAAAAAATCATGTTTTCTTTGGCAACACTTTGGTAAAGTTTCACACTACAAATGATAATATTATAGTCCTTATTTCAGGAAAATGTTTTAGAAAATTGAACCCATTTTTTTTAATACCAATTCCTCTCATTTTTAATAAATTTCCAACTTTTGTTACTTAATTTAAAAACTACCGTAAACAGGGGTGACTTTGATTATTTTTTTGATATTTTTAAAATATATTTTGAGAATCTGTCGAGTTTGGGTAATTCTTTTGTTCAAGTTGTATACTCGTATAACAAACTCAATTATCTATTATTTGAGACCAAGTTTGATTTTCTAAGTGCCTTAAAGGTCAAAGTAAAATTGGATCTGGGGTAACTTTGAGAGATTCATTTTTTGAAGGATATTGAATGCGCATAAATTGATTATCTAGTCATGAGAACCCTATTCTGTAAAAATCAGCTTGGCCTATATATCTTGAGAAAAATGGAAGAGTAAAAAAAAAAGCTTAGTTGGGTTAACTTTGAAACTGTACCTATTTTTTGGATAATTCAGTAATCGAAATTTCTAAAAAAACAAAAGCAAGATATTTAATTGTAACATTGAAATTAATATTCGTTTTAATTTTGAATAATACTTATTATCAATCTTCAGTAAAAGATAATTAAATCTAGGGTCAAATGTAATTCAGAAATATTAACAAGGCTAAAAAATTTTAAAATTGGGAAGCATGCATGTTAATTTTTAGTTTTTCTTTCTCAGGGTGCTGACATTGTTTTCTCAAAAATTTTTCATTGGACAGATTTAATGTTATGCTGACGGCTAAAGACTCGTGGAATTTCAAAACATTTTTTTCTCACACCAATTTTCTTCTGATAATAAAGTAGGTACTTTTTTTTTAAACACAATGTCACAGCTTCTCACAAACCATTTGCATTCTTCTTTTAATTTCGACATATCCAATAACGTGTTAATCCTCGTCTATCCTTTTAGTAACGCATTGTTAATTATTTCTCACGATGACCATCCAATTAAATGATAACAGAAGATCGCGTTCTTGCTTAGTCGATATAAAATTATTAATTCTTTTATTTTAATGCTTGTACCCATATATTGCCAGGAAAAAAGGGGGCAAAAATACTTATCAATGTTTTCAAAGATAAAATGCAGTTAGCACAAACTTTTCTGAAATTACTAATTAGACAGAGAGTAGGTACTACGATATTTTAGACAATTAAATTTTAAATCCACTTTTTTATTACGACCCATCTGTTTCATTACAATATAATTACAGCCCAGTTTCTCGCCTTCTGTATGAAAACGTAGACTAGTACATATAACTTGGCGAACGCATTAATATTCAATGAGAATAACATCTTCACCTTGGTTTTTCTCTCTTCCAACAGTAAAATATGATTTTACCATTTTTTTTTTTATTCCCACGAGAAATATTATATCAGAAATCTGTTGGAATAGAAAAGGAATTCGAAAGAATGTCAAAGGCTGTATGATGTAACGAGTATGTAAATAAATTAAACAATTTTGAAGAAGTACCGAGGCAGTTTAGTTCGATAAATTCGAGATAAGCAGCCGGATACTGCAGCTCAATTGGATGGGTGGCCATTTTACTTCTACAAATACTCTGATCGACCTTTTTGTTCCTAATAATAGGGACATAGTTATAAATTTACAATTTACACACACCCACATCCTTTCCATATAGAAACCAAAAAAAAGAAAAGACTAAAAAAAATACAGTTAGATAGTCTTGATTTAATTTTGGGCGACCCAAAATTGGTTCAATTGGCACCGATTCAACTTTCAGTGGTACCCAATTGGTTTGACTGGTACGAATTTGATTTTCTGTGGCACCGAATTGGTACACTTTGCTGCCAATTCAACTTTAGGTGGCACCTAATTGGTTTAGTTGATGCCAATTTAATTTTCAATGGCACTCAATTGCTTGAGCTACCTAAATGAGTTTGTGGGATGCGTAATTTTGGAATCCGAGGTCATGAAACAAAATTATTTTCCAGTCAGACCAAGATTAATGAGAGATGTTTTTTTAAAAATTTTCCACCAAAAAAAAAGAATCTTTTTATGTTATTGATTTTATTTGGCTTTGGGATGCAGTTTGGAATACGTGTATTGATCAAATAAGGTTTGTAAGTATAAGTACGGGATAATCCATCACTGGTTTAGAAATGGTTGAAGACAAGACGATTGCATAATAAATGACTGAAATTGCATTGCTATTTTTTATCTGACTGAATGTAAAAATCATACTCCAACTCCGATGTTATGCAGTTGAAATTATTTTATATTTATTATTATAAGCCAAGAATCATTGGAAATGTTGTTTTTGCTTGGCTCGTGCTAGAGGAATCGAAATCATTCGCCGCAAGTGATTAATGATATACATTAGCACGATTTAATTCCAACCAACTACTACCTATTTGGATTTTCTGATTTTTTCCACACATGAAAGTCTTGTTCAATTACCCCGTCGGCCTAGCTGCTGGCTATTTTCAAAACATGTGACTTTTCAAAATAGACTAGCACTTCGTGATTCAGCTGATACAGATTTTAATACATCCGAATCATACAGAACATTGAACTCAAACGAAAATAATGATGGCAGTAGGGTAGCTACTGAAAGTATCCGAGTATGATGCTGAAAAAAATATATTATAAAAAAATAACAGCATGTGGCAGTGTAGCATTAATTTAGCAAATTTGTTGGTTTGTGGGACATTTCTGCACTTACGAGATGTTAGCTCGTAAAAAAGTGAGTCATTGTCGACAGTGATTGGCTATTTTATTATGCTGCTACAACTATGACTTTTTTTTCAGCAATTTAAGTGATTAATGTAGCCGACTATGCGGAAAGAAAAAAGTTACACATAGTTACTAGAGGCGATTTGCTAATTTAGGCAGTTTGTTTATTACCAGATTTTTACCTATGATAATATTTTGTTCATTTGTGTTGGCTCATTTATTAGTGCATTTGTGTATTTTTTTATGTCTTCTGCTTTTTATCGACGAAGTAGGTGGTTCGTATTTGTTCAGGTAATATATGTATTCTTTCGTGTGACATTTCGATTTTTATACACATTGGTAAATTGCAAAATTTTAGTGGAGACCAAGTCCAGCATTTGGTTAGAAATTTAACCTCTTCAAACTTATAATACTGATGAGTATGAAGAAGAAAAAGAAAAAGCGACGTGTAATAGACGTCATAAACTTCGTCCAACTTTGTCCAACTTAGTAAGTAACATTTGTAGAAGATGTATCTCTCTCTGGATACGAGTATATTGGCCATTCCACTACTGAGATTATAAAATTTTTAAGATTGTTATTTATTATATAAAACTGACACGCTGACATAATTAATGAGTAAATGTAGTTAATTATGCAAGTTTCCTGTCAATTGAAGAGGCAATAACTCTACTCGATTTGATATGATAATTTTAGTGATTTGACCAGATTTCAAAATGAGAGAAAACGAAAACCAAAAAAGGGGTAATTTTTAGTATATGAAACCAATGCCCCATAGAATGCTGAGGAAATTAAATTACTTTACTTTAACGTTTAAAATAAAAGTAGCGAGATGCTTACGAGGTCGAGGGTCTTACATTTTTATGATGAAAGTAATCGCAGAAACCAGTGCATGTGCAATCATCAGAATCTCACTTTTGTGCATCTTCAATTCTTCATTTCGTTGAAAATTTCGCATCCTCGGGCCTCTAAGTGCCTTAATTAAAATTTAGCCCTGTATTCGTCAAACCAGGGGTTCAATTCCCTGTACACTCGACTACATTATGTTGAAAATAGAAAGCATTACTCCTTCAAAACAAAAATCACTCGTTACTTTTTCCGCATAATTATTTCAAATTACTGCACAATGATTGTATTAAGGTTTGTCTATCCCTCGCCCTTTCCTCTTTCTGTCTTATGGCCTCGTGCAAAACGATTAATTAGTCTCATTTTTTGTGTTACGTATTCTCGTTTCGCATCGACGACAAAATGTACGTGGAAATATTAACACATCCGTTTCATCCGACTGCTAGTAATCCGCTAATAGCATATAATAAATAGATTTATCAATTTTTTTCTTCTGTTACCATAGATTTTTATTAATTTAATATAGCACGACGATGTAATAGATGAACGATAAGAGCAAAGTAACAGAAAACCGGTTGTTCGATTGTTGCTATCCGAGATTTACTCAAAATACGCGTATCTGATTGAGAAATTATCGAGAAAATGTGCAGAAAAAAGAGAAGTTAATGGTTGGCGGCATATTTACACGGATAGTCTGCCATCATTTCGCCCAAACAAATGCTTTCCGATTACCACAGACAGGAAAATTATTAGATGGAAAATCAATTGGCCAGCAAATCACGTCTGTACAATCGTCTCACCTGAAGGCCCATTTCTTCGAGATCTTTATGAAATGGGATTTTTATTTTTATTCACTTCGAAGCGATTGAGCATTCTGTTTTGAGAGAGGATTGTGTGGCATTGAGGATCTTTTCAGGTACTTGGAACCGAAGTATTGAAAATGGAAAAGTTAATGAAACTTCAGTACAGTGAAGTTGGACGAAAAATTGACTTATAAATACAAATAATTCTGAAAAAAATTGATTATCACCTCCACAATCACCCCTAAAAAGTCCACTGAAGGCAGCCTGCCACAACCCTCCTCTCTAAAGGAGGTCTAATATAGCCACCTTTTTCATTTTTTAGTTATACCTCGCCAACAGTACATTTTCTGAAAAAGGTATAATTTTTATATTATATAGTATTTTTTTCTTATCAATCGTAGGAACAGAAATAGAGAGCGCTCAAGATGAGCACTTTTTTTCTTTCTTAGATATTATGATATCTGCAGTATTTGTCATATTTCTACATGACCTTATCTGGCTCCATTATCATTTCTTGAAAAATGTTTTAAAAGACCCGCCAAGCGGAAAGGGACCACAAGTCGGAAAACAAAATTTTGCGCTAGACGCAAAAACGTGAGATCAGGTCAAAATTAACGAAAATTTTTTTATGGCGGTTTCTGGTGGTGAAACATGTAATCTTGCCTGTCCCAAAAGTAGAAGGCCGAACTCGGCCGGGGAGTGGGGTAAAACTGCGTTCAAACAGCTGGAAAATGTTTTTAAATTTTTCAATTCTCCAATTGTTTTATGGGAGGAGGGGGGGTGAGTGTCATTATAATGATGGATCCCCCCCTTGAGGTCAGTCTAGATACGCCTCTGTACCCACAAGCTTATTGGGTTCAATAAAGACATAAATTATATTAAAAAAAAATTAAAACAGTAAATTTTGTTTGATTTTCTTTAAACCTCTTTTTCTCAAAATATGATTTTTCTTAACTTCAAGTTCAAACAGTCATAAAACCATGAATTTTATAGGTACGGGCCTCGTTCTGGTTTCATATTAACGGGAATTCGTCCTACTTTCTAAAATGGCCATAAAATGAAAATTAAAATTTCCGACTTGTGGTCCCTTTCCGCTTGGCGGGTCGAAAGTTATTAAAAACTGGCATCAATTAGAATATCCCTTTCTCTTCTCGCTCCCTTTTTTGTCGTTCCATCAAACTTACAAAAAAAAAATTGTGTTTTATTTTGTTGTAATGTTGCCCAGATAGGGGCTCATTTGGCCAGTGCTGATGTTAGTACAATGGAAGTGTACTATAGACTATATGAAATTAAATGAAACCAACTGGAAGTCTCTAGATATAAAAATGCCCGAGTTATAAAAGTTTGAAGTTGAAATTTCAAAAAATGCAGTAACCAGAAAACAGCAAAGAGTGCTTATCTTTGGCGCTCTCTATCACTGTTCCTATGATAAATAGGGAAAAAGTGCTGATAACAAAAATTGTAGATAATTTTATGCAAAATATTTTTTATTTAAACCTTTTTTTCAGAAAACCCAGTTACAACGCAAAATTTTAACCCAATATTGGTAATTGAGTGATTCGTATACAGTTTTATGCATATTGAAAAATAAAATAAAAGTGTATTTATAATGCGATAGATTTTTGAGCAAATTTCTGACCTCAATGCACATCTAAAGTAAATCACAAAAGTGCCAAATTTTTCATTAAAATAATGAATATTAATTTAAAAACGTATTTTTCTCGAGTAAAGAGGAGATTACTGAATAAATTGTGAAAAATGTAATAAATTGCGTGGTTGCACAGGTCGTAGGTGCCTAATTTGTGAAATGACAAATTTTGGTACACTTCATCTACACAAATCTGGTTGTAGTTCCAATGATTTTTTCTACAGATAATCATCTCTTTGAAAAATTATATAACCAAACATGCTGCTATTTTGATACAAATTATGTATGCGTTTTGCAAATTAGTCAGTATGAGGCAAATTGCAAAAAAAAAAAAATATGTGACTCACCGAAAAGTGTGAACAGGCATTTATTTCTGCAGCGGCTAAACTGCATCGTTCCCATTTTGATGTTATTTAATCTTTGACACCTAGTCAAAATGACAGAAAAATTGTTCATTTTAATTTCCACTTATTTATACATGTAGTAAGGTCCTATATGATTACATAAGTGACGTAATATCAATCCAATTTTTATTCAAATTAATTAGACCTACACGTAAATTCAAAGAGCAAGTAGTCGCATTATAATGTGTTTTTATAGAATCGCATTTATGCAATTAATGCAATAATAATTATTTAAGGAGGTATATTAAAACATTCACAGTAACATTCACAAAAAAAATTCAGCCTAATCGGATCGTGGTAACTTTTTTATGACTTTTGTGAAAAAGAAACAATTATTATATTCAGTTTTTAAAGTCTCTTAATAGCTTTTTTAAAATTTAAGACTGACCTTCAAATTTTATTTTTCAAAATAAGTTTTTTTTTTTTTTAATTTAAAGGTTTTTCATGTCAACAACAAAGATTTTTATTGCAAAAATTTCCAAAATTTCACATTAGTTGAATCATATTGAAAATCATTAATTTTAATATTCTACAATTGAAATTCGATCGATTCTCTAGCATTTCATTGCAAAAAACGAAAAAAATTGCCATGTTTAGTTTATAAATGTATTTACTTGTAGGTACCAACTCGGATCATAAATCTATCAATTTTACTTTTACGATTTTTGCCAATCATCGATACCTAGATACTTTCACTAGTTATAAAACTTTGAAACTGATTTTTAAGGAGGAGATTTTGTGCACATATCATTTCCATATGCACTTTCATATTAACGAGCCTCTTTACGAATTGGTTCATTTGAAAATTTTTTTCCATACCTCTCACTTCAATTTGAACAATATCGTAACGATTTTTTACGATCACGCTCTTGGTTTTTTTCTATTTTTGTGGCACCGCCTCAAGTCTAAACATCACCTGGAGATTGAATTCGAGTGGGGAAGGAAAATATTAGCTGGTTATGGTCCATTATAATGGGTTTAATGTTTTTTTTTTTATTCGATAAAGGTCGTAAAGGTCGATAAACTCGTCGAAAATCGACGATGATTGATGTAACTCTAAGAATGCTATTTCGTCTCAGTCCTGAAAATTGTATGCTATCGATTTGCACATTGTATGAATACTAGAATTATGAAATGACACGATAATTCGATCAGACCAGTTAGAGGCGAAATCATCTCCGGTTTTTAGTGATGGGTAATTTTTATGATCCAATGATGAGACTTTCGCTTTCGGCTAAGATGAAGCTTCAGAAGACCTTTTGGAATGCATAGTGAATATAATGGGGTATAGCAATTCTCCTAAAATTGTGAGCACCTCGTTTCAAAAAAAGTCTATCACAAGACACACCTTATTTTGAAGCTATTATTGAATCAAATTCTTCATTCTTTCCTCTTTTTTTAAATCTAAATTTGCTACACTCGAACTGTAACTTCTGAATTGAGAGCTCCATGTCGCTGGTTCCCCACCTACTGCAATTTGAAATTTTGACACATGTATTCGTTTGTGCTACGTTTGTGCTGCCAGAATATAAAAAAATCATGTGAACTCAGTTCTATGGGAGGTGTGAAAATAGGGAAGAATTTAGAGGTCAATGACCGGTCACCAAACTCTGAAATTAGGGTCATATTTTGGAAACTTGAAATTTCAAAAATTTTAATAAGCCATTTGTTTGTGCTACGTTTGTGCTGGTTTGTGCCGTTATTTTTTTCGTTTGTGCTGCCTCCTCTTCCCTGTTACAACCAAAATAACTTTTTATACGCCTGTATATAGAGAATTCTCAAACCACTCTGAAAAGTTTGAAATTAATGCCATTTGTTTGTGTTACGTTTGGGCTGGTTTGTGCTGCCATTTATTTCATTTGTGCTGTTCTCCTCTCCCCTCCACAACCAAAACAAGAGCTCATACCCTTGAATGTATGAAATTTTCAAACTGGTCAGAAAGGTTCAAAACTAGTACCATTTGTTTGTGCTACGTTTGTGCTGGATTGTGCTGACCTTTTTTTGGTTTGTGCTGCAAACCCCTCCCCTATAAGTTTTTGAAAAATTTTCAAATTTTGCTTCTATATAAGCTAACCTCTTAGCATCTACACACTCACTAGAGGGGAGGGGGTGACAGCACAAACAGAAAAAAGGTCAGCACAATCCAGCACAAACGTAGCACAAACAATTGGTTCCATTTTCAGCTATCACCAGTGATTTTCAAATTTTACTTATTTATAGGCTAAATTTGAACACTTATACACTGACTGGAGGGGAGGGGGTGACAGCACAAACCAAAAAAAGGTCAGCACAATCCAGCACAAACGTAGCACAAACAAATGGCTCATTTGGATTTCCAATATCTCTTTGGTGGGGAAGAGCATGTCGCTAGTTCCCCACTGACCTTGAAAATGTTTTTCTCAAATATCTCTGAAAGGAAAGCAGCACAAACGATGAAAATTCCAGCACAAACCAGCACAAACGTAGCACAAACGAATACATGTGTCAAAATTTCAAAGTTCAATAGGTGGGGAACTAGCGACATGGAGCTTGAAAAGAGAAGCTCAGAATATAATCCAAGTATGCCAGCCAAAACACTATTTTATTTCTTTTACTCGAAACTACTGAAGATTCATAAATTTTCGATAAGAACTCGAAAAAAATATTTGTTGGAATCCAATTAATTTCTATTTTATTATAAAATCTGAGAGATTAGTTAGCTGATCTAGAAGCCGAAAATGAAAACAGAGTTTAGTATTCATCATTGGGTAAATGTATGTACAAATAATTTAGAATCGAAATTAGAATTCTTTTATTTTAGTGGTCGTTTTTTAAAAGAAAACCACTGACCCGAAATCATTCCTTTCTCTTATACTCGTACTTATGGAATGTTTAATTGTTGTTTTATGTTCTGCAGTACCTATCTGTGAAGGAGTAAAGAAATTATAGGCTCGTAAAAGCATTTTAATTTTTTTCGGGCTGCAGCAATTGGCTAGACGATGACTAGAGTATAACTATATCGAGACTCTTTCATCTTCAAGGTCGTGAATAAAACCGCATCTGAGGTTATTCGACGCAAAAAGAGAAAGAATTTATCTAAAATGTGGCCACAAGGTGGTCAATTTTCGTGTCAATCACTGTCTCCCATCTAATCACCCACGATAGGTGAAAAAAATTCAAGAGGAAACTTATATTCGTGATTAATAAACGAATCGGTTCCTAGAGATGGCGAAAGTTCGCGACTTATTGAACTTAAGAGGAATGAGTTTTTTTTTTTTTGTGAAGATGTTTTACGTAATTCTTAGAAAGTAAACATGTAAATTAGTATACAAGAGTATCATCTTCCTGAGGAGGTAAATGGACAATCGGTTTCGCATGAAAACGTCTTCTTATTATAATAGTAGTAAGGGGGCTACTTGAGGACACGAGCATTTCCCGTTGAGAGGAGGCACCTTCCCAACGGGAAATTACTGCTCATTTGCCGCTCAAGGCAACAGCGGTGATCGTGATCACCTCCGTTGATGGATAGCCCCATCCTACTCTTTCATTTACGCCCTTATGTACCCCGGTGTTCCGGCGTACAGTTTCCGTTGGCAGAAGCCAACGTCATGCCCTCCCTATCACCGCCCTTATGTACCCCGGCTCTACCGGGGTACAGTTCCGTTGGCTGGAGCCAACCTCTGGGTATAATGTATATGGGCTCCCGGACATGTGAATATGCTCGTGAAAATATGGCTATTTTCTGGCTGAAAATCATCCGCCGATCAGTACTCCGATGATTGGCGTTCCACTTACTGTTGAGAGGTGTACTTACCCAACGGGAAATGTTCAGCCGAGCACCGCTCCTCAGGAAAATTAAGGTTAGTACCTTCATTTTTTCTTGATTTTCATGTATTTTCGAGATTTTTAGATATAATGGCGTAGTTATATGATATTATTATCACCCCACCCTTTTTTCTATTGGTGGGGCTTGTTGAGGACAAAAACCGGTTTTTGAGAGAATATGGCGTAATTATGTGAAATTACGATTACCCCCACCATTTTTTCTATTGGTGGGGCTTGTTGAGGACAAAAACAGGTTTTTTGAAAGAATATGGCTGAATTATGTGAAGTTATGAAATTTTGTTAAAAATATTTTCACTTGTTAATTTTTCTATTTTTGCCAATTGTGTGATTTTTTCAAAGACATTTTCGAGAAATATTATTTATTTTTTCTCGAGACTGTACTTTTTGTCAAAAAATCTAAACTTTGTCAAAAATTATTTCACTAGAAATATTTTTCACTTTGGATGATAAGATTATTATGAGAGTGATGAAATTTTGTCAAAAATATTTTCACTTGTTAATTTTTCTATTTTTGCCAATTGTGTGATTTTTTCAAAGGTATTTTCGAGAAATATTATTTATTTTTCTCGAGACTGTACTTTTGTCAAAAAATCTAAACTTTGTCAAAAATGATTTCACTAGAAATATTTTTCACTTTGGATGATAAGATGATTATGAAAGTGATGTAATTTTGTCAAAAGTTAGTTTTCGAGTAAATAATTTTATTTTTTCTCGAGACTGTACTTTTGCCTAAATCATCAGATATAATTTTTATTATTATAATGTAAATGAAGATAGAAGTTAGAAGAGAGTTTTCGAGAAGATAATTCTTTATTTTTTATCCGGACTGTACTAAGGTAAAAAAGGTGATTTTCGAGTATAATTTTTTACTTTGTTAAAAATAATATTCGTCATCCCCTTTTCACCATTAGAGAGTATAGATGAATAATATACTTGTATGTGGCAGCAAACTGTTCCTCTCCAGCTGAGTATTCTTCTGTTGACTGAGGTTATAACCTTACATACTAATACAAACACCCGAAGGCAACCTTTTTGCTACCTGAGCCCACGCATTGCTAATGAGGTTTACCTTTTTGCAAAGAAGTGTGATTGAATGGAAAAGTTTGTTGACAGCTAAGTTTTTGCCAATAAAATATATTTTCGAGAATAATTTCTGTCAGTGAAAAATATTTTGAGATGATAATTTTTCTCCAGACTGTACATTTTCTCGTAAATTATTATTATTATTATTTTCATATGAATAAAGATATGATGCAATAAGTAAGATTTCGAGAATAATTTCTGTCTTGGTGAAAAATAATTTGGGGATGATAATTTTTCTCCAGACTGTACATATTCTCGTAAATTGTTATTATTATAATGTGGATGAAGGTATGATGCAATAAGTAAGATTTAGAGATTTACCAATTGTTTGATTTTGTGGAAAGTTAGTTTTCGAGAAATATTATTTTATTTTTCTCGAGACTGTACTTTGTCATAAATCTAAACTTTGTCAAATGATTTCGCTTTGGATGATAAGATGATTTTGTGAGGAGTACAGTCTTGAGAAATATTATTTTATTTCTCAGGGTTGTACTTCTTGTCAAAATGTATTTTTATTAAAGAAGAAGATTTTTACCCACTATATTTAGAGATTTACCAATTGTTTGATTTTGTGGAAAGTTAGTTTTCGAGAAATATTATTTTATTTTTCTCGAGACTGTACTTTGTCATAAATCTAAACTTTGTCAAATGATTTCGCTTTGGATGATAAGATGATTTTGTGAGGAGTACAGTCTTGAGAAATATTATTTTATTTTTCTCAGGGCTGTACTTCTTGTCAAAATGTATTTTTATTAAAGAAGAAGATTTTTACCCACTATATTTAGAGATTTACCAATTGTTTGATTTTGTGGAAAGTTAGTTTTCGAGAAATATTATTTTATTTTTCTCGAGACTGTACTTTGTCATAAATCTAAACTTTGTCAAATGATTTCGCTTTGGATGATAAGATGATTTTGTGAGGAGTACAGTCTTGAGAAATATTATTTTATTTTTCTCAGGGCTGTACTTCTTGTCAAAATGTATTTTTATTAAAGAAGAAGATTTTTACCCACTATATTTAGAGATTTACCAATTGTTTGATTTTGTGGAAAGTTAGTTTTCGAGAAATATTATTTTATTTTTCTCGAGACTGTACTTTGTCATAAATCTAAACTTTGTCAAATGATTTCGCTTTGGATGAATATTTTGATTCTGTAAGTAATGTAATTTGTCAAAAAGTTTTCGAGAGGATAATTTTTTATTTTTATTTTTATCCTGGCTGTACTTTGGTAAAAAAGTGATTTTCGAGTATTGTTTACTTACGTTAATAATATTCGTCATTACCTTTTCACCTTGCGAGTATAGATGGGTATACTTGTCTGTGGCAGCAAACTGTTCCTCTCCAGCTGAGTATTCAGTAGTCCAACCCGCAGCAACGCATACAAATACAAATACCCGAAGGTAACCTTTTTTTGCTACCTGCAAAGAAGTGTGATTGTTGACAGCTAAGTTTTTTAGATGACGATTTTTCACTTTTCGTTTTTGTAAATTATTATTATTATTTTACTTTTTTTTTGTAGATGAAAGGCAAGTTGCCTTTCACGAAAGGCAAGCAGCCCCTCGTGAAAGGCAAGAAGTAATGAAAACTGAAATACGAAAATACAAATTATAATATACAAAAATGTACACAAAAAACGAAAAAATACATATACAGAAAAATCACAAAAAAACGAAAAAATACATATACAGAAAAATCACAAAAAAACGAAAAAATTGACAAAATAAACAAAAACGAAAAAACTATACATATGACACCCCCTCCTCCAAACATGACCCCCAGACCGCGCGCCGGCTGTCATTAGATGATGCTGAGGTAGAGGTAGAGGCGGTGGAACAACTGGTGTCCCCCTCGTAGCCGCCTGATGATACGCTACCCTCCTCTTCACTAGTTGTCTCCTCATCCGTGATGATTTCTGTTGAATAAAAGAATAATTAGTTTTAAAATTAATTATTAATTTTTCACAAAATGAAATTAATACTCACCAAATGACAAACGGCGCGCGCATCTGCGCTTTGGTCTCCCCCTCTGACGGATTGACGAGGTGCGCTTCTTAGCCTGCGGAGCCTCCAACCCACGCACGAAATCCTCGTAGCTGTCTCCATCATCAGGTTCCAGTGGTTGCACTGTAAAAACATAAAGGTTAATAAACACAAACTGTACAACAATAATAATAAATAATTATTATTATGAAAATGATACTTACTGTTATGGTAGATGATTTCAATATCTTCGTCATCGTCACTGATGACGATGACTTCATCTACTACTGGTACAGCTTGGGCGGCGGGTGGAGGTGGGGCTGTAACGCCCAGCACCTCATCATCGAGGAGGATGTTGGCGATATCTTCAGGGGCTGTAATAAAATATTCAGGATTTAGTAAAAAGGCTAATATTTAATTAAAAACGGTAAAAAGTAACCCTTCCTTTTTATCACAAATTTCATAAAATCACTTCCTTTTTGTCACGAATTTTAAAAAATATTTTATTGAAAATGTTAAAAGTAACCCCTCCTTTTTGTCACGAATTTTAAAAAATATTTTATTGAAAATGTTAAAAGTAACCCCTCCTTTTTATCACGAATTTCAAAAATATTTTATTGAAAATGATAAAAAGTAACCCTTCCTTTTTTATCACGAATTTCAAAAATATTTTATTGAAAATGTTAAAAAGTAACCCTTCCTTTTTTATCACGAATTTCAAAATATTTTATTGAAAATGTTAAAAAGTAACCCTTCCTTTTTTATCACGAATTTCAAAATATTTTATTGAAAATGTTAAAAAGTAACCCCTCCTTTTTATCACGAATTTCAAAAATATTTATTTAAAACGTTAAAATAACCCTTCCTTTTTATCACGAATTTGAAAATTAATTAATTAAAATAAAAGGTAAAAAGATGTACTTACTCATGACGTCAAGTTGTTGACGCAACCACATATCAAAAGATGACTCCATGATGATGAAATGTTTAAAAATTTTATATTTATGACAAAAAAACGAAAAATACAATAAAAATGAAATATGAAAAAAATTAACAAAATATAACAAAAAAATTAACAAAATATAACAAAAAAATTAACAAAATTAACAGAATTACAACGAAAATATGAAAAAAATTAACAAAAATACAACAAAAACACGGCGAAATTAACAAAATGAGCTCTAAGAGATCCAAAGACAGAATGAAGGTAGTTTAAAAGGTTGTAGATTTTGCTGGAAAATGTATCAAAGTGGTAGGAGTATCCCTTTTCTTAAGAAACCTGTACCCAGCCCTTTGATGAATCAGACCTATAGAAGTTAATAGAAAATCGAGAATATTGAACTCTATATTCTCATAGCAAAAAAGTTGACCTGTAAGACAGAGCCTTTGTATCAATATAGGAAGGTATAGCATTGTCAAAAAGTCTATTGTGATGTCTTAAGTCCAGGATACAGTCTATAGAAATTAACACAAAAAATCGAAATATTGAACTCACATTTGTGTCTTTTTTGATGAAGATAATTTAATGATGAAAAGAAGAACCTTTGTAAACATGGGATGACAGCTATATTAGCATTTTATCGAATTTATTTCTTTATTGTGACTCAGTAAGACGAGTAGGAAAAGAAATCAGGTCGCGTAAAAGGTTCGCAAAACCCCGCTGAGCACACGTGCAAATGTTATAACCATGGCGCAAAAGGTAGGCGAGAAAAGTAGCCGGTTTTAGATGACGAATACTTTCCAAAAAATCAAATAAAATAGATTTTATTAGGCGGCGGAATGTAACTCTTTTACAAGAGCCGGCAATACAATGATCAGTATAAGGCCCCAAATAATGTAGAAGAGGCACGCGTCTGTATTTATGTACCGCTAAAACATGAAGTATAAAGGGTATATGTTTATACGCTTTTCCCTGCTCGAGAATAATTTCTGTCAGTGAAAAAAGCCTGATTTTGAAGATGATTTTTTCTCTAGACTGTACATATTCTCGTACATTATTTACTTTTCATCCAGCCTGTACCTCACCAAGTATATTTTGTTTGAAAGGTAAATGAAAGGTAATGAAAGGCAAACAGCCCCTCGTGAAGGGCAATGAAAGGCAATGAAAGGCAAAAAGTGCCCCTCGCAAAAGGCAAAGCGCCCTTCCGCGAAGGGTAATGAAAGGCAATGAAAGGCAATGAAAGGCAAAAAGTGCCCTTCAAGGCATGCCACCCTTCTCAATGTATGAAATGTAATAAGTAATATTTCGAGAATAATTTCTGTCGGTGAAAAAAGCCTGATTTTGAAGATGATTTTTTCTCTAGACTGTACATATTCTCGTACATTATTTTTACTTTTCATACTGCCTGTACTTCTTCTTCTCGAGAATAATTTCTGTCAGTGAAAAAAGCCTGATTTTGAAGATGATTTTTTCTCTAGACTGTACATATTCTCGTACATTATTTTTACTTTTCATACTGCCTGTACTTCTTCTTCTCGAGAATAATTTCTGTCAGTGAAAAAAGCCTGATTTTGAAGATGATTTTTTCTCTAGACTGTACATATTCTCGTACATTATTTTTACTTTTCATACTGCCTGTACTTCTTCTTCTCGAGAATAATTTCTGTCAGTGAAAAAAGCCTGATTTTGAAGATGATTTTTTCTCTAGACTGTACATATTCTCGTACATTATTTTTACTTTTCATACTGCCTGTACTTCTTCTTCTCGAGAATAATTTCTGTCAGTGAAAAAAGCCTGATTTTGAAGATGATTTTTTCTCTAGACTGTACATATTCTCGTACATTATTTTTACTTTTCATCCAACCTGTACTTTCTTCTTCTCGAGAATAATTTCTGTCAGTGAAAAAAGCCTGATTTTGAAGATGATTTTTTCTCTAGACTGTACATATTCTCGTACATTATTTTACTTTTCATACTGCCTGTACTTCTTCTTCTCGAGAATAATTTCTGTCAGTGAAAAAAGCCTGATTTTGAAGATGATTTTTTCTCTAGACTGTACATATTCTCGTACATTATTTTTACTTTTCATCCAGCCTGTACTTTTTCTCGAGAATAATTTCTGTCTTAGCGAAAAAAGCCTGATTTTAGATGATGATTTTTTCTCTAGACTGTACATATTCTCGTACATTATTTTTACTTTTCATACTGCCTGTACCTCGCCAAGTATATTTTGTTTGAAAGGTTAATGAAAGGTTAATGAAAGGCATTTATAAGTATTTGAAAGGCAAAGTGCCCCTCGCGAGGGGCTGAGTGCCCCTCATGAAAGGCAAAAAGTGCCCCTCATGAAAGGCAATGAAAGGCAAAAAGCGCCCTTCACGAAAGGCAGCTGCCCCTCGCGAAGGGCACTTTTCCTGATTTTTTCCTGATTTAAAAATTTTTCAAAAAAAATCTCAGTCAAATCGCCATCTATAAGGGTACAGGCTATAAGGCCATCGGACCTGGTATTAAATTTCTATGAAAACTCTCTAGATGTCATAGAAATTGGGATTGAACTACTAGACTATTTCTGTACTCGAACTCGAGTCCTCAGAAACGTGTGCATCAATCTGACGCATCGCACCACAACTGACCACGAATATGTTTATGTTGAATCGTCTACTCTATTCACTCGCATCTTTTTAAGGGTACCAACAACGAAAGAATGAAAGGCAAGTGCCCTTGTAAAAGGCAAGCTGCCCCTCGCTACAGATTCTTTCTATGTACGGTGTTATAGAAATTTATTTAACGGTGGTTATAACAACATTGTAAAGTAATGATTTTCAAGTTATGGTTGAGGTTTTTTGTAACTCTTCCTTGTAAAAATGCCCGTAGATAGGTTCACCAATAGCGTCTTCAACACTATACGTTATAGGGTCTGTATGAAAGATTTTGGAAATGTAAAAAATTTCTTTCGTCCAATTACGTCTGTATTTGTTCCCAAACAATTTTTTCATACAAGGTATTCTAACAGGTTGACCTACAGTAAAAGCTTTTTTACCCAAGTTAAAATCTTCGAGAGGGAATAGTTTTTCTCTAATTTCCACTTCATTCTTTTTAGACACATTAGAAGGTGTAGTACCTATGGAACGATGAATATCTTTCTCATTGTACTCACGCACCACATCCTTCAAAACATCTATCCATCTGAACTTTTGGGCAATCTCAAACTGTAACTTCAACTTTTCATTGACAGTGCGATTTACTCTTTCAGCGATAGCACTTTTTTCTTCATTGAATGTGTGATACATAGTTATGCCGTATTTATTCAAAACTTTTTGGAAGTCTTTATTAACAAATTCTTTTCCGCGGTCAACGTGTAATTTGGTCGGACATCTCTTACTAGTCTTCAATATTTTTAAAAACGCTTCAGCCACCTCTTTACCTGTTTTCTTTTTCAAAGGCATTGCAAACAAGTATTTGCTAAATGTATCTATAACGTTGAAAATATAGTTATAACCTTTATTTTGTCTCGAATATTGATTCATAATTAGCAAATCTGCAGCCCAAATATCATCAATACCTTTAGTGACTATTCTTCTTTTCTTAAATTTCCTCACAACCTTTCTGTGTAACTCTTTCGCTTCTTCCATTTTCTATATTTTAATGATAGCTGATAATTACCTGCTTATATAGCACAGGACCAACAACAACTACGTGGTTTTTGGCGGTCAGCTGTTATTAATACCTTATCACACACCTTACATACATGTTTTGATGGGTTTTGTTTAATCTCAAAACCATAATATGCACATTTATAAGTCCCGTCAAATATGTTTGAACGAACCCTTCCGCTTTTTGGGACCTTTTTCTCAACATTACCGCACCAACATGGTTTACAGTAAGATGACCCAACAGTCCAAAAATTTGAGTTAGAGTGACTACAAAAACCTTTTGGTGATTCTGATACAAAAACCCCTTCATATACAACACCATACTGTTTATCATCCCTAAGACTCTTAAGTTTCTGAGGAAGGTTCTTCTTCAAGCGTGTATCTTTACTGTCTGTATTGTACATTTTAGAGAAATAGTAATTATTCTCAAGAGAACGGATAACAGAAGAAGGTAATTTAGTATCTAAACTTTTAATGTTATCATAAAAATTTACATTGTGATTTACAGAGTGAACGGCGAGATCATATAGACTATGAGGGTTCATTCTGTGTCTGTAAGAGTGACCTGTGTACAAATTCAAATCAAAATTTCATGCTGTGGGAGTATTTCTTTAACAAACTGCGTGTCTGGGTCTCGGACATAAATAAACTTACTATTACACTGATCAGAACAATCTACAGTATAATTGTTACCACCCAACCATGCAATAGCTTGTACAGATTTGTTAAAATGGTCAAAAGATTTGAAATATCGCACACTCAATAACTTCTTGAAGTCAGGTATTGGGATAAAAGCGCGATATATACCTGAGTCATCCTTGAACCAAACATCTACACCTTGAATACGTGCTAGGCTACTAGGGTATGCTTTTATGAAAGTATAAAATTTGTAACGTTTTAGAGGGTTTCGATTTCGTATGACGGATTGAGAGCAGTTAATTTTTCCGCAGTCGCATTTAGAAAACGTATCTTTTTTACATCCACGGCTGATTTCTGTAGGTTTACAAAACCTGTAGCAGTTCGAACGTAACGGTATCCTGTATATAATATTACCCATGCTGTAAAAAATATGTTTTGACAAAAATAATTTTAGCGGTGTAAATCATACGTATACCTAGTCCTCACCCGATGAATTTAATGTACTTGTAGATGAATCAAGATCCGATTCCTCATCTTCTTCCTCAGACCACTCTATTCTGAATAAACACTTTTCACACTTGAGACATGTAAAATCAAGCGGCCACCAGTGTATTTTACTTCCTAAAACTCTGCGTGGTACGCTGTTTTTCGCCATGTATACAATATGCACGGATACACCTCGTGCTTCATTCGCCTCATAATTTTCATAATATTTACGGATAGGACCCCAGCATCCGTAACAGTACTGATGCCTCGCAATGTGCACAAGATCTAAAGGATGAGTTTCTTCGCAATATATCCCGGTAAAAATTATACCGTATACTTTAGTCTCGCTTATCTTTTTATGCCATTCGGGTCTATTTTCTCTCATTTTATTATTTCTGAGAGACCGCAAAATGTCTTTATGATTAAAATATGAAGTCTCGACTTCTTCGAGGACAGTTGCGGGTAAGATACCTTTCAGTTTCTCAAGCAAAACGTAAGAATATACAGAATTAACTACAATAGAAGCGGCTGATTCAAACAGTGTATTAGGTTCATTCATTTCCCAAAATGAGATTAACAAATCTCTGTAACAAAAAGGTTAAGGTAATACTAGATATTTACATTAACACGTTATTACATTATATTTTGTTATGTATGTATTCATTCGAACTCAGCATCTTCTTCTTCATCAAAAGAATCACCAATCTTCTGGAATTTTGTAAAATCGATACAACCTCCTATACTATCAAAAGTAACATTTTCAGGATGATTGTAACGTATAAATCTTCTCAAAATCTTAGCTGTTAGAACGCGATCAATTAATGTAAAACGTTCGTATCCTATCATGTCATTCACACTGATTGCCTGATCTATCCTTTCTTTGCTTATATCAAATGACCCTACACAGTGAAAACGCATACCATACATATAAGTTCTTAATGATGCAACTAATTCAGATGTTACTGTATTATCGCAAGGTATAAAGTAACTCATGGGTGTATCATCAATGATATCTGTGTATATAATCTCTAAATACTTTACATCCGTAGTTTTTAGAGCACCAGGCATGTTGGTCTGTAAAACAAAAATAAGACTCCAGCTGTAATTTTTCATAAAAATTTAAACCTTAGTCTAGACCATATTTTGCCTTTACATCGGTAAACATCTTACTGTGTTTAATATTTGATACTTCATTTTTCATACTAATTACAGGTAACAGGCATCGGTCACATACTAGTTCATTAATAACACTTTCATCTTGTAATTCAGCACCATCATACATCGCATCAAGTCTTCCATAATTTACTCGTATGTCATTATATATATCATTATCACTATCGTTATCACTATCATCATCATCATCACCTTCATATATTACAAAAGGAATCACAGTGGCTATACACCGTTTACAATACAAGTGACATATCTCACCAGATCTCACTGAACTGCTCACATACTCTGTAATGAACACATAATCCAGAGAAAAAGTCAGTTTTGTGAAAATATCATTTTCAAATGCAAAAAATGGGGGATGTGATCTGATGTGTCTTCTTTTCATTTCTTTTGAAAGGGAATGAACGTGTAAATATTTTTGTTGCACACGTTCAATTAGTTTAGGATGAAGAATGTCACTCAAAAACTTGATATTTTTGTATAATACTAATTTTTGAATGAGTATAATGACACATAATTGGTGGTGTTTTTTAAACTGTGACCGGGTTACCATTTTTTTGAACTGTTTAATTTGATTCTTGCTGAATAGAGGAATGGAAGCGTTTGTAAGCTTATCGTAACATTTTTGAACTAAATCGTAGGTCAGGAAGTGCGAATATCTCGGATAACTCGTCATGATTTTCCTGAAAAAACCCACAAACCCGTTAGTCTAGACCATATCTCGCCTTTACATCAGTTAACATTTTAGTGTAATTTTTATTGGAAAATTCATCGCTGACTGTAAATAAAGTCAATCTACATCGTGAGCATAGAAAGTAATCATCTATATATTTTGTATACATTCTGTTGCTCTCGATACATCTTACAACCACATCCTCATTATATTCAGTTAGAAGTAGTGACAAATGTTTGCGCATACAGTACACACAATATTGACGGATTACAATGCTATACATCAAATATTCTGTACATTCATAATACTTTATATGTAAAGCTATTTCCACATTATCAGTGTCTGTATGAAAAGCGTCAACATAAGGATGAAGTAACTCATAAGAGATTTCTCGATTTAATGTCACAACTGTCAAGTACTGTCTTTTCATTTGTTTAATAATCTCGCGAGGTAAAATATTACGCAATGCTTTTATATTTTTGTAAAATCTCAGTTCTACAATCAGTTTGTCCAGACATATTTTGTGATGTTTGTCAAATTGAGACCTCGCAAGTTGACGTTTAAACTGTCTAATTTGCATAGAACTGAACAGAGGAATGGAAGCATTTGTAAACTTATCGTAACATTTTTGAGCTAACTTGTAAGTCAGTATATTTTTGGGAAGATGTATCATCATCATCAAGTCTGAAAAACCAAGAAACCCAAATAAGAGTATTAGTCTAGTCCGTATTTCGCCTTCACATCTCTATACATCTTACTGTACTTTATCACATTGTACTTAGGATGAATGTTAAAATATGTTAAGGAGCATCGGTTACAAACAAAGTACTGAGGGTTAAACCTAACGTACCACCCTGCAACACTTTTAGTAGTATTGTTAACAGATGCTCGACATAATTTACTTTTTGGTATAAACTTTGAAACATGTTGTTGCCAACAATATCTACAGTATTTGTGATGTAGAACAACCACAGTTTCTGGTTTATCAGGCGGTATATATTCTTCAATATACCGAACTTCATCATATTTAACTGGATACCAAACAATTGTGTCATTAAAGACTGTAAGTTGTGGCGGAACCCTGCGGTTTCTATACCGTTTCACACCTCTTGGACCGTACACAGTATTATAATAATATTCTAGCTCTTTTACCACAGTAACGGGTAAAATTCCTTTAAAAGAGCGCAGATTATCATAAAAGTGCACGGTTGTCACTATACTATCCATAGCTGAACACAGTAGACTAGCAGGATCCTTAACCTGGTTTTGATTGCTTTCACCACCTTGAGCCATCTTGTTCTGAAAATAATACCCCGATATTTTTCATATAATTCAGACTCAATGTGTTTTTATATAAATAACTTTACTGCGAAAGTCAATGTAACGTGAAAAAACCCAATCATGAGTATTAAAGTAATTAATTTTGATCAGGAAGGGGTTGTTGAAAAACGTTATGTCAAGATGTTCCCAAATATAATGCGATGCGGTATCTTTGGACCCAGCGGGTGTGGAAAGACTAATGTACTAATGACCATAATACTACACAGGGAACCTCTGACATCTATCTGCTTGTGTTCACGCACTAGTTTTCAAGATAAGTATCAAAGTCTGGAAAAACTTGTGCAGAAGTATAACTCTAACCACCGAAAGAAAATTAAATATATGTCTGTGACACCTGACAATCTCCCTCCACCTGAAAAAGTGAATGAAGAATCCAGTGTCATATTTGATGACGTATTGACAGAAGGTCAAGATAAAATAGCTAATTATTTTCTTCGCGGTAGACATAGAAAAATTTCTTGTTTCTATCTGGCCCAATCATATACAAAAATACCTAAAAAATCAGGTATTCGTGAGAATTTCAACTATCTCATAATTTTTCGTCAAGATAACGTCAATTTGAGACAGTTGTATAACGAATATGTTACAAATATTTCATTTCAAAGGTTCAAGGAACTGTGTAATAAATGTTGGGACCTGCCTTATGGTTTTTTGGTTGTTGATACAGAAGAAAGCGCCTTCATACAGAAATTTGATCATGTTATAAAGTGACAAATGGCCTGACTATCGTTCCATAAATTATCAAAATTATTCACACTCTGTGGTCATTACATTTTCACTTTTTTAGATAGTATGTTATTTGTTCTCGTACTTGACCTGTTCTCATACATTTTCTATGTGTGTATCTCTTCTTAAACACCTTAATAAGAGGATTAGGTGATTTCGGGTTTAGACTAGGTATATTTCTCTTATTTACTGGCATTACTTTGTAATTTCCGACCTTCAACATTACATTTATACATGGTTTTCCGGTTGATTTTGTAATAGCAACATGTGTGTTTCTATTATTGTTTACAATTTGTTTCAAAGGTTGTCTGGTTGATTTCTTATGCACGGCTACATTTGAAAAATTATTATTTTGAGTTTTCAAAAGTGCCTGTGTATCGGAAAAATATATAGAAAAATAATCAAGCAGTTCATCCCAATTCATTTTTGGTGCTCTATATAACTCATCCGTCATTATATTTGCTAAATCTTCACTCAAAAACCCTTCAACAGCGTCAGTACCATCTCTGAATAGAGTAGGTGGTGACAAAGCTGTATCAGAGGTTACGAATGAATCATCAGCAATACTGTTAAAATATTCGAAAATAGTAAGCTTCATTTTTTTCAAAAAGGATGTCTATTGTAGAATAATTATTTACAACCTAACCAATAACGGCATAAAACGTATTGTCAAGGTCAAAAATCACTTAGTAAAAATAAATTAATTTTATGTACTTACTCGGAATAATTACTGGAACAAACGAGAGAAAACTGATAAATAAATAAATAAATGTGTTATAATAAATAACACGTAAATACTGTGTAAAAACTGAATAAAATAACTCGAAACAGCAAAATACTGAATAGCAACAGCAAAAACTGAATAGCAACAGCAAAATATAACAATAAATAGCTATCTCAGGATTCAGTGATAAACACTGAAGGTATCTAAACCTGAGAGCAAGTGATGAATATACTCTCTAACAGCTCATTTTATACCCTTCGAAATCCTCGGATTTGTGTGGGGGTAGAAATCATCCCTCCAGATACTATTTTACCCCCAGAAAAATATAAGGATGCTCATTGGTTGGCTTTCTGTGCTGTAGTATCTACGTGTATATGTATAATGATGTTTTAATAACATCATTTCTTTAATTGTATTCTTTCACCCCCTCCCTTCACACCCCTCCTACCCCTCACCCCCTCCCCCCTCCCCAAGTCTCGTCCCAGTGTTACCCCCCTCTCCCCCCTCCCCACCCCTTACCCCTCCGCCTGGGTCTTAGCCTCCTTGTAATTAACATATTAACGTATTTTTTCAAGGCCAAAATCGCCACTTTTAGGTACCACAGTTTTGGCGCAAAATATACAAGTTAATTTACATTTTAACTGCCAAAAAAGTCCGTTAAAATCCGTTACAATTCAAACTGCCCAATAGAGGCGATATATTTTTCCCTCCGAAAATATAACTTACAGCATTGGCTGGTTTGAAAATGACGGTTATTTAACGGTTTTTCTCAAGGTTAAAATCGCCACTTTTTGGTACCTTAGTTTTGGCGGGAAAATATACAAGTTAATTTACATTTTAACTGCCAAAAAAGTCCGTTACAATTCAAACTGTCCTATAGAGGCGATATATTTTTCCCTCCGAAAATATAACTTACAGCATTGGCTCGTTTGAAAACGGCAGTTATTTAACGGTTTTTTTCAAGGTTAAAATCGCCACTTTTTGGTGCACGAATTCTGCAACTTCATTTACATTTTAACGTATTTTTCCAAGGTTAAAATCGCCACTTTTTGGTGCACGAATTCTGCAACTTCATTTACATTTTAACGTATTTTTCCAAGGTTAAAATCGCCACTTTTTGGTGCACGAATTCTGCAACTTCATTTACATTTTAACGTATTTTTCCAAGGTTAAAATCGCCACTTTTTGGTGCAGGAGTATCTGTATATGTATAACGATGTTTTAATTAACATCGTTTCTCTAATTGTATTCATTTACCCCTTACCCTCCACAACCCCCCCTCCCCCCTCACCCCCTCCCCCCTCCCCAAGTCTCGTCCGAGTGTTACCCCCCTCTCCCCCCTCCCCACCCCTCCCCCTCCACCAACACCTCTCCTTGTTATGGACTAAGCTTGTACAGGTTTGTGAAAAAGTAAAAATAATACTGGAGGAATAAGTACAGTCTCGAGAAAAAATCATCTCTTCAAAACTAAGATTTTTTCACTAAGACAGAAATTATTCTCGAAAATATATTTTTATTAGCAAACCTTATTTTGTCAAGAATCTCGCATCATTGTAAAAAGGTATACCTCATTAGCAATGCATTGGCTCAGGTAGCAAAAGAATAGCCTCAGGCATATGTATCTGTATATGTGCCTTAAAAGGCAGAAATTTGGCAACATCTGCCTTGTATATTCTTCTATACTCGCAAGGTAAAAAAGTATTCTCTAATAATACACGAGAATATGTACAGTCTGGAGAAAAATCATTCCAAAATTATTTTTCACTAAGACAGAAATTATTCTCGAAATAATCTTACTTATTGCATCATATCTTCATCCCCATAAAATAATAATAATAATTTACGAGAATATGTACAGTCTGGAGAAAAATTATCATCCCCAAATTATTTTTCATCAAGACAGAAATTATTCTCGAAATCTTACTTATTGCATCATATCTTCATCCCCATAAAATAATAATAATAATTTACGAGAATATGTACAGTCTGGAGAAAAATTATCATCCCCAAATTATTTTTCATCAAGACAGAAATTATTCTCGAAATCTTACTTATTGCATCATATCTTCATCCCCATAAAATAATAATAATAATTTACGAGAATATGTACAGTCTGGAGAAAAATTATCATCCCCAAATTATTTTTCATCAAGACAGAAATTATTCTCGAAATCTTACTTATTGCATCATATCATCATCCCCATAAAATAATAATAATAATTTACGAGAATATGTACAGTCTGGAGAAAAAATTATCATCTCAAAAATATTTTTCACTAAGACAGAAATTATTCTCGAAATCTTACTTATTGCATCATATCTTCATTTACATGAAAATAATAATAATTTACGAGAAATGTACAGTCTAGAGAAAAATCATCTCAAAATATTTTTCACTAAGACAGAAATTATTCTCGAAAATATATTTTATTGGCAAAAACTTAGCTGTCAACAAACTTTTCCATTCAATCACACTTCTTTGCAAAAAGGTAAACCTCATTAGCAATGCGTGGGCTCAGGTAGCAAAAAGGTTGCCTTCGGATGTTTGTATTAGTATGTAAAGTTATAACCTCAGTCAACAGAAGAATACTCAGCTGGAGAGGAACAGTTTGCTGCCACATACAAGTATATTATTCATCTATACTCTCTAATGGTGAAAAGGGGATGACGAATATTATTTTTAACAAAGTAAAAAATTATACTCGAAAATCACCTTTTTTACCTTAGTACAGTCCGGATAAAAAATAAAGAATTATCTTCTCGAAAACTCTCTTCTAACTTCTATCTTCATTTACATTATAATAATAAAAATTATATCTGATGATTTAGGCAAAAGTACAGTCTCGAGAAAAAATAAAATTATTTACTCGAAAACTAACTTTTGACAAAATTACATCACTTTCATAATCATCTTATCATCCAAAGTGAAAAATATTTCTAGTGAAATCATTTTTGACAAAGTTTAGATTTTTTGACAAAAAGTACAGTCTCGAGAAAAAATAAATAATATTTCTCGAAAACTGCCTTTGAAAAAATCACACAATTGGCAAAAATAGAAAAATTAACGAGTGAAAATATTTTTGACAAAATTTCATCACTCTCATAATAATCTTATCATCCAAAGTGAAAAATATTTCTAGTGAAATAATTTTTGACAAAGTTTAGATTTTTTGACAAAAAGTACAGTCTCGAGAAAAAATAAATAATATTTCTCGAAAATGTCTTTGAAAAAATCACACAATTGGCAAAAATAGAAAAATTAACAAGTGAAAATATTTTTAACAAAATTTCATAACTTCACATAATTCAGCCATATTCTTTCAAAAAACCTGTTTTTGTCCTCAACAAGCCCCACCAATAGAAAAAATGGTGGGGGTAATCGTAATTTCACATAATTACGCCATATTCTCTCAAAAACCGGTTTTTGTCCTCAACAAGCCCCACCAATAGAAAAAAGGGTGGGGTAATAATAATATCATATAACTACGCCATTATATCTAAAAATCTCGAAAATACATGAAAATCAAGAAAAAATGAAGGTACTAACCTTAATTTTCCTGAGGAGCGGTGCTCGGCTGAACATTTCCCGTTGGGTAAGTACACCTCTCAACAGTAAGTGGAACGCCAATCATCGGAGTACTGATCGGCGGATGATTTTCAGCCAGAAAATAGCCATATTTTCACGAGCATATTCACATGTCCGGGAGCCCATATACATTATACCCAGAGGTTGGCTTCAGCCAACGGAACTGTACCCCGGTGTAGCCGGGGTACATAAGGGCGGTGATAGGGAGGGCATGACGTTGGCTTCTGCCAACGGAAACTGTACGCCGGAACACCGGGGTACATAAGGGCGTAAATGAAAGAGTAGGATGGGGCTATCCATCAACGGAGGTGATCACGATCACCGCTGTTGCCTTGAGCGGCAAATGAGCAGTAATTTCCCGTTGGGAAGGTGCCTCCTCTCAACGGGAAATGCTCGTGTCCTCAAGTAGCCCCCTTACTACTTATAATCATTCTACTTTTGTTTTTCACTGTTTATTTTTCTCTCATAGAAAAAAAAATGAATTCTCTACAGGTCTACCCGTCTATCTCTATACCATACTAATCTGTATTCATTTTTTTTTTGTTCATTTTCATTTCGTTTGTTTGTAAATATACTCGTACTATGGAGATGTTACAAACGTTACGAGGGTGGATAACAGTTGAACTTATAAGTAGTGAATCGATGCTTTTTTAATATCTCTATATATCGATTGCAGATAAAAATAGGTCTGTGAGCGTATGAGCTATAATGCCAATTCAAATAATTACACACAATCGATCTTATTAATTCAAAAGATTTCCAGGTTGAGAAAATTTGCATTAGTAGGAGAAAAGCGAAATTATTGAGCAGGTCCACCATCAATGAAACAAAACAGAAATATTGGTTGAATAATTTTATGAAAATGATTTGCAGCAGAAGTTGGTACATTTAATATTATTCTGTTTCTAGTCCATCCTCACACACACTACTGAGTATGTTGCTAATCTTGTAGGTGTCTGTTGATCGAATGTAGGTGCAGAATAATGTTATTGTAATATTTTTCACTTTAAGATACCGAAAGGCATAGGCAGACTTTGCTTGATGTGTTGTGGGGATGAGGGCTGAAATTTTTTATCCGCCGCGCTGCTTTAAAAAAAAAGAGGGTCAAATTTTTGATTTCAAAATATTTATTTTATTTAATGTATTTTATTTTGACAATATTTTACCCTCCTCAAGCCACAGGTAAACCCAATTCTGGATAATTTCGAGCATAATTTTAAGACGAAGCTAGCTAAAATGCTGAATTTTGTTAACTTTATAGCATTGTAGCTCTTCAATTTTAAGTTTAGGCAAAAAAATATGTGTGTATTTTATTTCAACGAGTTCTGTTCTCTGGTGCTGGCTCGTCGACTCGAAACTTTCAAATATTCGTGGACCTCTTCAATTCGATTTGCAATTATAGCAAATTGAATTCTACTAAATAAAAATCCTTCTACCAGTAATATGGAGCACAACTGTCACATAGCTATTTTCTCAGGCATAAATCGCAACCCATTAACCTTCGCATTTAAAACAAATCGTCTAATTAACGATGAGATCTTAATCCTAAACCATGCCTCATTAAATGGATGCTTGTTGCAGAAAATTAACGCCATGTTAGGCTGCAATAATCGACTTCAAAGGTTGCAGAAAATCATTCGGTTCAAATTAACTGGAAATTTATCTTACAGATGGATCACGAAGGCAACAAAAAAACTAATCGTAACAGAGAAGAATACGACCGCATCAAATAGATTCGTGAATGAAGGCGATTATTAAAAAGTCATTAGACTTCTGCAATTGGATAGCCTCTCTCTTTAGCTGTGAGAGTTAGGTGAATGATGCGGTTGACACAGCTCCAGGTATTGTCATTTGTTCGCAAATACAACAACATAATGAGTAAATCGTGAGCATTGACCGTGAGCTTGGCAGCAAAGTGAAAAAAAAATCTTTTCTTCAATTCTATGATCGTGAACTTGGACCACGATACAGAAGTTTTTGGAGCAGTTTTTTACATCTCGTTCATGCTTGTAGTTGTAAGGATAACGCACGTCAAAGATTGAACAAAATATTGGAAGTACATTCGTAGGTGAACATTTTTTCTCATCTCGAGTTGTTCACAAAAATGGATATGAGCCATACTTTGTATTAACCACAGTCATAAGTATATGTATAGCAAAATATAAAATAATGAAATAGAAGACAACCATACTGAAAGAGGTGACACTAAGTGTGACACTCAGCTGCTACGGCGAGTGTCTTATAGTTTAAACAAACTTTATGAACCTCTATACGTAGAAAAAAAAAAAAATTTTCTCTTCCATCATAAAAAATTATGTGATTTCATTTATAATCAAATCTGTCGCATGAAAAAGAAAGATACTGGATATTATCGAGGGACAAGGTCATAATATGAAATGAAATAAAAACTATGTAAGAGGAAGAGATCCTCATTGCATAACATCCAGTACTTTAGCTTTTTGGTGGGTGGGCAAAATTCGAAAACCAGCTATTCGATTATATTCTTAATATTATTGATTAAGTAACAGTATGACATCGTTTTATAAATGTGCGCTGGAGATAGCAGATGCGCTATGTGTTTTAGGTTAAGATCGTCAACTTCCTGTTTGCATGCCAAGAATGCTCATCGGATCTTGCACACCATGCATTTTGTTCTCGTGAGAACGTCGAGACTTTCTACTCATGCTAGAATTGTGGTATTTAACGTTAACCTTATAACCGATATTGGTGCAAACGTTATACCATCGTTTTAGGACACATAATTTTTATTTTCTTCCTTCCAGCTGCGAATTCTTGAGGAAGATTCAACTGGGCAGCAAAGATGATATAAGATCTATAGAATTTTGCTATACCATACTTGCGAATAATATTTGCCTATCCGAACTGAAGCTATCTATGTTTTGTATGAGGAAGTATTGAAAAAAATAGTTTGATAGCAAAATATAATTATAAGTATGCTGTAGAGTATTTGATAGGGCGACGTGTTTCGATGCTTTCAATATTTGCTGCGTATTTCTACTTCGTATGGTGCCTTGCATGCTCTGTTGAAAATTAATACAGTCGAACCTCTTCAAATCGAATTTTGATAAAATGAAAACTCCCATATAGTTAAAAAGAATATGTATACTCCCATGAGGCGCCCATAAAAATTCATCTTTTCTATTCCAACATCTAGCCTCGAGAAGTCGAAATTTTAGGAAACGAAAAGTGCTCGAACTCGAATTCTACTGCTCAGATCTATGTATTTCATTTTTTTAAAACCATTTTTTGTTGGCGATAAAAACTTCTGTAACTGGAAGTTTGAAATAACCGAGTCTCTAAAATTCGAACCTCTATTACTAGTTATCAAGTTCAAGTGTAGATACTTCGAAATATAGAATAATTTGCGAGTACATTTTTCTCAAGTTTCTTAGTCTCAGATTGCACCAACGATTTTTCAGATTAATTCAATCTATGCGACTATTTGCTAAAATAAAAATTATAGGTCGACTCTCTGTAGATTAAATTCTCTCTTTCACAATCGTACGCCAAATTATTCAAGAAATACATCGTTGATATGAAACTGTAGGCTAGAGAAGAATAAAAAGTGTAGGATGAAAAAAATGGTAATCCTAGATTTTTTGCCCAGTATTTAGTTTTTGTTAGTGTTACTGGTTTCCATTACGAAAACCAATACCATCAACAGATGGAAAGATAAAGTAATGAAAGACTATGTAACGTAGATATCAATATGGGCGTTGCCTTGAGAATAAATTGGATCAAAATTTTGTGAATTATAAGATGGGAAGATCATGGCACAAACAACCTTGTTAGGTATAGGAGTAATGAATTTTTCGAAAGGTATATAGTAGAAAACGGTATGATAATATTTATTTAGACTGTCCAAAAATTAGTGCACTATAAAACTGACTCAACACATACGCTAGTAGTGAACATCTGGTAGGTATAGCCTTATCTAGATAAGAAAAAAATCGACTAAATTACTATTTCTTTTAATATGTTTTACTAGTTGCACTTCCATAAGTCTATTCAGCTGCATTAAATTTGAAAAAAGTCATCATTTTACTCGTGTAAAACTACTCTACCATTAATACATTATATATTTTTGATTTGAATATATTGGGGAGCAGTTGACAGTCTAGTTTGATACTTCGTTTCACCATCCTTGAGTCACTATGATCGAGTCTGATCAATCAATGTTTATTACCTCAATCCGTTCAATGCTATACTGATGGGTTTTTTTATTTCGTCATCTGGTTGCATTATTGGCATTGGTAATCAGTAAATGATCAAAAAATTGATGAGTTCGAATCTCCTTCATTTATTTATACTGCGTAAAATGGCCGTGGAGTTGAAGCCCATTAGAAAATATCTAAATACATTTTTCAATATTTGTGCAGAGAGCCGAAGTATATCCTAAAAATTCTATTTTAAATTAATTAAAAGAGCTCATTTAGTAGCCCAGGAAAATTAGTTTTAGAAGTTGGGAAAACAAGAATAAATTGTTACAAAATATTTTATGCCTGCAATGTGTAGGAGGTGGTACAAGGAATCTGCGGTAAAAAATCTCGCCCTCCTTCCCCTGTGCTAGATATCCATTCAAAAGTATTTTATACTTATTTTTAATCTTCATTTACTGCACTTCTACAGCACCAAATGAGTTTTTTTTTTTTTAAATCGGAAAGTGGATGCAGAATCAAGTCTTTACTGAACTTCAGAATAGATATCTGGTATAGTTTTTGAGTTACAGCTGAAAAACCTCAACTTTCAACACTTCTAAGCTCCAGAGAGAAGCACAGGGGCTTCCCTCTTGTTTCAAAATCAAACACACTTTTTTTCAAAAGATACTTAGCCCATTATGCAGATTTTCAAATGTTCTGCCTACTCTATGAAAAATGCATTTTGCTCGATCCAGATGCGAAAGTACAATCCGTGAGAAAAGCAATTTCCATTTGGTCGACAAGCGAACAATGATGTCGCGAGTATCACGATTAACGAAGCTGGTCGGTACGTTTGTTTACATTTATTTGTACACTCGAGACGATTATAATGACCTTACCCTTCCACCATCTTGCTGGCTGTGTATCGGCAACCAAGGTAGAATCAAATGACAAAATAAAGCCTCAGTGCGGGTGTATACGGATGACAAACGATTTCTTTTATCCAGAAGATGAGCGAATTGGTAAAAGAGTTGAGAAAAAAAAAAATCACAAGAGAAAGAAAAAATGGCGCTTTCACCGAATACCTTGTAGTCTTCCTCGTGGTGTTGTTAAAATGGTGAGGAAGTTGAGTAAAAAAATCTTAAAGCACGACGCAGCGAGATCATGTTCAAATTAATGGTTAAACATATTTTTCAAAGTCGGTAGAAAAAGATTCGCATGGGTCTGGAGTACTGACATGTTTCTTTGAGACATCTGAGAGCTTTGCTATAACCTCATAGCTACTAAAACAGCAGTGGCTAAACCAAATGACTTTCGCACGACTATGCTTTCGGTTTACGACAAAAGTACTTTTTTGCACGTATTTTTTATTTATGACAAAAATTTATCATCATGAACATGTAGCTAGCCATAGATTCACTCGGAGAAAAAATATTGAAAATTAGTATGCTGTACACTAACGTGTAGGGACAATTCAGGTTTTATGTGAAAAATTAATACAAAATAATATTAAATAGTGCAGCATACTAATTTTTAATCTACGAGTAATCATTTATACTACATGTAGTTTTCAATATTTTGTATTAATGTTTAATAATTTTTCACCCAGTCTCATTTAGGGAAGTACTAGCTGACCTGGCGAACTTCGTTCCGCCTGTAATATCAAGAAATCAATAATATACATTCAATGAGCCCAAAAAATCATATATTTTATAGCAGAAATGTCAACCGCTAGAATCACAAATACAAATTACACAAATTAGGGAAATGTCCAAATGTACTTCATGCAAGAATACTCAAAGGCAAGTTCGAAGGTGAAGAAGTCCTTATTCCGAGAATCCCTATGATTCCAACAGATATGCCGTTGGAGTACAAATCCAGTTTCCAGTTTGTCTTGCCTTTGCAATGACCATAAACAAATCTCAAGGCCAAACCTTCAATGTTTGTGGGCTCTATAATGATGGCAAATAATGTCCGTATCTGATTTGGAGAAGCTGAAATAACTGCCTCAGCAATTGTTATGTCCCAATGAGAATCATTTTAAAGTAAATGAAGCTCTTGACATGCGACACAAAATGTTGGGCACACTACACCATTGACAGTTCGAAGTGATACAAATGAAGTTGGTCCATGAACATTTACCAGCGACAACCGCAAATAGAAACATTCATCACTTTTTGGATGAACGGTGTAAATACGACCTAGAGCATCAGTGGAACAAATATCTGGATAACCAGGAACCATATTGCCCTGCTTTCGACGTTGAAATTTCTTTATAGAAGCGTTCCACGTATAATAATGCGGCATTTCAGCATAGAGTAAATTTTGTGCAAATGTATCACTTTGGCAAATCAAGAAGAAACTGGTTAATGTTGTCGCTGGAGGTGATGCTGCACGTTGAACAACATTTGATTCACTGAAGTACACTCGCTGGCTGTTTTCTAAATGCACTACCAAATGCACAACAGTTGGGTGACGTTCATGAATAGGGAATGAAAAGATTCTCCGAATTGCCTCGCTGCAGCTAACATATCAACCAACTTGATAAAGTGTGATTTCATCATTTGCATCTTTATTTTGAACACCAAACGCTGCTTGATCGCTGTCTTTTGTGACATAATTGCAAATATATTTAATCGACTTTACTGAATGACAAAACTCAACATTACAATGCGCCTTGAATGTTTTAGAGAGAATTGGGGAATATGGAACAATCCAGCTGTTGTCGATGATGACATCATTTCCTTTCAGTTTTGTTGGTCAACAAAATAAAATCAGTTATCCTTGTCAACACTGTTAACTGAAGTAAATGCTCAATGAAATGAAAACAATTTTTATCAAATGTTATCTGTGATCAGAGATAGGTATGTGTCTGTTGGTTTTTCTAACCAATGTCGTATTGGATATTAAGGAATGAGCAAGCTATCAATTTGTTTCAACTTTGGCATGTGTTTGCAGTTGCAAAAATGTTTTTTTTTTATAGCGAAATAACCTTATGCTTCAATATCTATTATTGACCGCAGGATGAAGAGAAATTCATTGATGCCAAAATTATCAAAATCCGTTCAGTAGTTCTCAAGTTATAAAGGGTGTAACTAACAGGTTTTTTGACTTTCTTTTATATATATAGATAACTCATATTTGAACTTTGCACTTTGCTAATGGAATTAAGTTATTTTTCTGCAAAATGTTATCGAGTGTTGATGGTGTTTGTAAGAAGCGAGTCAAAACGCTTCACTATTTACACAGGAGGTGCATCTTGGTAGTAGAAAGCAAATGAGCCATTAAAACAAAATTTTTAAATTTTGGACGTGAGTCATTTTTTATTTCACCGGTTCGAGAAACATGCGTTTTATTTTAAAAAATGAACCATATTTTCAAAATATTTAATTTTTCTGATAATCATCCAAGTATCTGAAATGCATTTTTCACACCTTCAAAAATTGCGACTTGGTAGATTCTCGTATTATCGGTGAAGGTTGACCATATTACGGTGGGGTTTCGATCAAAATCAACTGGGATGGTATAATTTGATGAACTTAGTTGCTAATCATAGAGTAAACACATCTTTACGATTACGAAATCGATCTTCTCCATTGTCTTTTACTCGACATAATGGATCGCGTGGATGATTCTGTGTGATTGTTCGGACCTTGAAAGTCAAATCGTCGACCACATAATATAACTGGAAATATGTATTTCGTGAACGTGTATAAAGTTGCACGTGGGAATGAATTTTAATCTAATTTGTAAACTCGAGCTAAGACCAAATTTTGAAATATATTATCGACATTTTAAAACTATATGATTGGAATCTTATGAAAAAATTTTCAATATAGGTAACCAGAATATTTTGAACATAATCTTGTTAGGTTTTTAATATAATATCTCTTCCACAATATTTTAAAATTAATATCTCAAAATATTAACTTATAAAATTATTTTGGGAATATATTCGAGAATTTTTTATTTTAGATGGGAGAGAAAATATTTTCGTGAGATTGTGAAAATATTTCAGATGAAATACTTTCATAATTAAAAAAAAAATACTTTCTATAAAATGAGGTAAGTGTAGTAAATTAATAAGATTTTTCTTTGTAAGATACCTATCCTTACAATATAAGTGCTATGAAATTCGTAATATAGTGGCAATATTCTGTTATTTTTTGTAATTCGTACTAATATTGCGGATATTTCAAAATACATGTAATATTTTAATAGGAATACATAATTATGCTGCCCTTTACTGACATAGGCGATACCTACTGCATGAACTGCTGCAATATTTGTACAACGAATTCTACACTCAAAAAATAACATCCACATTGCTTTGGGCAAATACTATTAATAATAAAAAGTAAGAGTAATTTCCTAAATGCGTTGAAAGTAATTACCAAATAGATTTTTTCCTAAATAATTTAATTTTGTTGAAGATGGCTGAAATGAAAGGACGTGCTCAATTTCGGCGCACAGAATGAATCCGAAAGGCTCGATCAAATTTACGGTGCCATAAACGAGTAATGTCGTATAATTTTGTTTAATGAACTCACATTTTTGATAGAAAGTAATATCGCAGAAGAATAGAGAGAGGAAAAAAAATCGAGTCATCTATTTAATGCAATCTTTTGCTGTTGGTTCATCTTTTTGCGTTATTGTAATTGTCAAAGACGATGCAAACATTATCCGTTTAAAACCGGAAAGCATTAGCAATCACAATAGACAGATATTGTACGTCAATCTTGAGGTAAATATTGTAGGAAATTATAAGTCTTGTCTTGGAGAGAGGAGGGTAAAAGTGAGCATTTAGTGGAAAAAAATAGTGTAATTTCCTAAATTATACATAACATAGAAGGAAAGTTCTGAAATTCGCTGATCTTATGTTGTAGTCGCAAAAATGCTCTATTTTAATATACAATTGTGCTACCAAAAAGTAGCTCCCATTGGGGGGAGTTTTAATGTACTCGTAGGTAAGGAATCATCAAGTAAGTCAAATAAGAATTCTCTCTGTCTCAACGTCCACTGAAGATGAGAGTACCTACTGTTTTATAGCTGTTAGCTAAGCCTCCTACCATTTTCGTATGTACAATCTAATTTTACTTCAACTTCGGTTCAGAATTTAAGCTTGATTTCGTTAAGGTTAAGGGCAAGGCTCAAGCTCTATTTGTACACCCAGCCCTTGGAATTCGGAAAGTTTGAAAATTATGAACTTAATTTTTCTCTCACTCTGTAGTATATAAAAAGTGAGTTTGTTGATCGACCGAATATACAATTTTTCAGTATTACCTCGAAGCAAAAACAAAAATCTTCAGTCTACGTTTACCTGGCTCTCCTTTTTTGCCGCTTGAATGCAGGTTTCGGGTTTCAACTTTCAACCTATTCTTCACCCATCACCGTGATGAGGAAAGGCTAATTATTGTACAAAAACAGCGGAAAAAACAAACTGGTATCGGATACGCTGGCCGTTATTGATGCAAATCGACCTAATAGAGACCCAGTAACCCGAAGGATTGAAAAAATAAACGCGCAGATCCACCGAAGAATCGATCTAGTTTCTGACCGATGAGAGAAAATTCTATTGTTTGTTCGTGTTATGGCGCAATGGCGGATACAAAAATGATGCATGCTCATTGTGTACCAACCGACGAAGATAAATTAGTGCAAAAAAAGTGTAAATAGTCGTGTCTACGATCTTGCAGTGGCTTTTCTATTCGAAAAATCCTCATCTTTTCAACAAATTGACGCATTTTTACAAATTTTCAACACTATCTTTTCTTTTGTCTCGTAAAAAACGTGAAAGCTGTGAAAGTATAGAATTCGTTTCTGTGGTGCATCACGATTTTGGAGTAATTACTACAAAGTGGCCAAAAAAAAATTTGAAACGCGGTAGAAGGAGAAAATTGTGTAGTTCGCAGAAAATGAAAATTTTAGTTGAGGTAAAAATTGGTTCGCCAACTGTTAAGTATTGGTAATGTAAATTTATTGCTTTTTTGGAGAGTAAAAATAGAAATTATCTTGAAACTAGGAGGCATCGGAGAGGTTATCATTTGGGTTATAACTTGAACTTGTTTTCGAGTAGGTATATTATATTAATATCAGTGATGCTGATTTAACCACGTTGGATTATTGATACATGATTTTATTTATTAGATGTACATCTCACTCTCTCCTAAAGAAGAGCAACACTGGATGTCGTTCAAGTGCAAAAGTGACGTTTTCTTACTCGTATTTCAAAAACAGAAACACATGCAGACGATGAAAACTGTTTGGCAAATTACAATTGTAGATTTAGTTTTCAGAGCATCATCTCTGATTTTCTTATGACTTCCAAAATGAAATTGATTTACAAAATTCAGTCAAATAATTCTCATCCCTTGGGTTACACAGTTTATTGTTATTATTATTTAAAGATAAATAACTTTTAAAGCTTTGCAAACCCAATCAAATTATTCAGCGAATGAATATAATTATGAAGAGCTACATTTATTGAAAGGCTAAGGAACATTTCTGCAGAATTTTTTTTTTTGGAGAAGTCCTTTTGATGTGAAGTTTTATCCTTTGAAGGGATTTTCTTTTGTGATGGACAACATGGGACTTTCAGCCAGTTGAAATTAGTAACATCTGTGAGTGCTACATCTAGTTCAGTTAATTTTTCCCATTCAAGTACATTTTGAGTACTTAACTCTTCATATAATGTAACTTGTCATATAATTATGTGAATATATTATGGATAAATAAAAGTCAAGATCAACTTACTCGAATGAAAAGTGAGTGAAGGCGATGCCATGGAAGTATCTGGCTCAAGTTGGTAGAATCGTCTTCATAACACCTGTTGAAAAAATATTGTTTGAAAATACAATCAAGTAAATAAAATCAATAAACTACAATAATATTTCGAAAATAAGTTAAAGAAATCTAAAAAACCAATAAATTTACAAAAGTATTACTGAATTTAAACTATATACTAGTTCAAGTTTCATAGATTAAAACCTGATGTAGGTATTTAGGTCTACATAAATTGGCTTTTGACCTGTTAATTAGGTCTAACAGCAATTTTTCACCCTAATAAGTAGTGCTGAAATTTATTTTTCTCTTTACTTCTATTTCACCGGATAGTTTATTCATCAATACGTCTTTAGTATTTTATTATCTCTTTATATTATTATTTTATTCAAGACATGTATCGTTGGGTTGTAACTATGAGGTGGAGGGGAGCGCTATTTCCTAGTTAAATATGGGTCATTGGTGATTTATTTTCGACTCTGAAAATTTGATTAAAATATTTTATTGTCAACACGATCAGTCACACGATTATTCATCCCTTAGGTCTCGGAATTTTTAGTCAAGATATTTGTTTGTCTTCACTAATTTTTCTTCCGATTCTTTTTACTTGCCTTCGTACACTACATAAGAATTTCAAACTATTGAATTAGCATTACCCTAGGAGTAAATGAACTACGGAATTTATGAAATTTATTAAAATGATGCAATAACAATCATGAAATCTCAACATTTCTAGTATAAGTAGCACATATTATTAGTTATTGGAAATATTCAAGTATATTACATTTTTCAAAAACGAGATGAGCCATTATAAATTTTTGACATTTATCGATACTTACCAGTCATTCGTTCATAATAATCTGGTTTTAAGACGCTAAGTAGACTACAGATCATTATACCATGACAGATGAAATGGTAGCTGTTAAAATGGCACGTGGTCTTTCGATCGATGCGTTCGCATAATCGATATTGAATAGGTAGTCGACCTGGCTGGTTGTAACATTTGTAGAATTTTTATGTAAAAGAAAATTTCCAGGTTGATAAAAACGAATAACAGATCGAAGATACTCGCAAGTTAATCATTTTGGCCTTTGACACACTGACACACACAATTATCCTAACGAAATAGGTAAGTGATCTTTCGAAAAAGTTTTTGTAAGTTTTTAAGGAAACGTGTTTGGAGTTTACACGACATTATATCGAATAAAGGTCAATTACGTCACAAATGATTAAGATTCGCTGCTATATAGAATATTATAGATATTTACGAGAAAAAAAATTGTTTACATTAGAATACCATAGGGGGTATGTATTAGGAATTTAATTAGACATTTCGCGCCATTTGACTAATAATACTGTATTCGTAAAAATTGTATTATCTGCGAGTTAAAGGAAAATTCTGTTGAGAAATTGAAGGTTTTGATTTTTCATTCTCGAAAATTTGCAATCTGTTGGTTAAGGAAAGTAAAGTATCTATTCCATGGCAAGACGAGCAATTTTTTCGAGTCATATAAACAATTTCCTCAGTCCTTTCCTCGTAAAATATTTTTCACTATTCAATATGAATGAACCGCGTGGATACTTTTAGCAGATACGAAAATTTCTTAGGTATTGAAGAGGAAGACAATGATCTTGGAAGCGAAAGTGATTATGTAATAAAAGCTGCCAAATTAAAATAATAAACTCCAAATTTTCAAATACCATAAACATCGAAGCCTTCCATAAATCAGTAAAATTTGGAAAAATTCCAACATCACTCCTAAATTCTTTAAAACGGGTCATATAAGGATTATTAATTCTTCAGAGACATATAATTTTTTCTGCCCCCACATAACTGGTAGCTAGTGAAGTTTATTTACGTAATGAATGTTTGATTTTGGTCAATAGAGATCTGGAGGAGCCACCGAAATATTTGTGAGTCTGGTGCTGGAGTAAGACTTCCGATCTATTTTTCGCAGATACTTGCATAATTTCATAAATACAACAATACCATATTTTTCAATCATCTTACTTTTCGTTCTTAGGTTATTGCCAAATACACTACTTAGAAATAGGTGTTTTCATTCGCCTCTTCATTATGTTGGTTCAACAGCTAAATCAAGATAAAATTCCAGGAGCGATTGTTCTTCGATGTCAAAATTACCCGGAAATTGGCCAATTTCATTCGAATACTAGCCGGGTCGTGAATCAAATCGATTGATAAGCACCCAGATAATATTAAGCAGGTTCTAATACCGAATAGTCATTTCAATGTTCAGTTATTAAAAGTGTTTCTGCTCTAAAATTCAAAACCTCGACATTTTTTCGAGTTCGTACGAATCATATTTTCTCACATTAGAAAGATAAGCTTTATTTTAGCTACGAGTATGTGAACTATTTCAAAACAGTGGAATTTCATGCTGTCCATTTTTTCTTTAACCTACCTCGACTGTAAGAACAACCAGATATTAGTACATAAAATTGAACATTATTGGCAGCATATGATTTAAAAAAGTCACAACTAATGATCTCCATGAGATTATGACGTACATGATTATATGTTGGCGGAAATATCGATTGATAGGCAAAAATCTATAATGGCGCGCCAGCTCATTTTGTAAGCTCAATTTGTAGCTAAATGTGTACACTCGTTTTGTTGCAGTTGCAGTTCAGTTTCCTGAACACATTTTCCTGACTTGACATTCACCCGATATGATATTTTCCTGAAATTACATTTTCCTGACATTCATTTTCTTGACATTTATTTTCCTGACATCATTTTCCTGCCACCGTTTTCCTGAAATTTATTTTCCTGACACCATTTTTCTAACTGTTTGTTTCATTTGTTAACATTCTTATGACAGAACTATGGTGTGGGCTAATGTCGTCAGATTCTTAATTTCCTCAGCATTTTCTACATAATTATGTATCATAATCCAATACATTAGACCTGATGCGGGTTTGTAGCTGAACCCACTTAGGCTTGGGAGAGTTTTTAACTTGCTTTCCTAGAGCGAGTTCAGCCATACTAATTTCTGTGTTGGTGAAAATGAATGTCAGGAAAATGTAATTTCAGGAAAATGTCATGTCGGGTGGATGTCATCTCAGGAAAATGTGTTCAGGAAACTGAACCAGAACCTTTTGTTGCTCATTTTGTAGCTCAGTTTGTAAGCTCGTTTTGTAGCTCAATTTGTAAGCTCATTTCAAAAGCTCATATTGTAAGCTCAATTTGTAGCTCAATTAAGGAGCAAAACATAGCTTCGTCATGACAGATGTCCTCATATTACGATAACATTGGACACAAAAGGACATGCACAAAATCGACTAGAAGTCTCATTAAGGTTATTTATGATGACGTCATCAAACTTACATATGCTTGATGACGTTATCAAGCTTATATACGATAACAGTGGACACACACGGACACAAAAAATTTTGACTATACGTCTAGTAAAAAGAATTCATCTTTAATATTTCAGATTATCATAACAAAACTGGTGAATATTTTATCAAGCAGGCACCTATAAAAATCATTTCTTTTTAATACAAATACATAATAATATCTACTTGTTGAAACAAAAATACTTAAAATAATGAAAGATTTGATTTTTTTTTTAAATACTTACATTTTTTTCGCATAAGACATCATTCAGTTCTCAAAACTGTGTACGATTTATTTCACTACTGTGGAATTTTACGCAATTTTTTTTTAACCTATACCTCAACTGTAACAACGACCAGACATTGTTGTCGAATTTTTTATTAAACACCTCTGAGGATGGTGATTTTTTAATAACACCAGCTCATTGTTGCTCGCGTGAATTTATTAATTACGTTAATATAAACTCTATTGTCACGTTCACAGCGAAGAGATTCAAACAATTCTGGTAATATGGAAGACTATTTAAAAGTATTTCATAGGCGCCCATTTATCTGCACTTGATGTTTTTTAAACAATCTGATTAAACGAATGATTTGAGAGCAGGTCTATGGTGTAACAAGCACCTGCCAAAATGATACTCAGCCTCTATTTCGATGCCATTGTTAGCAGAAACACGAGTTAACTTTTTCTCTGTTACGTTTATATTATTATAATTTGGTTGGTAACCTATTTCAACTCATTAGCCCGATTCATTTTTTTAGCATTCGAAAACGACATAGACCTAATGATATTTTAAATTTTTCTCAGATAAATCTAGTTTGCCGGTATACTCTGCCATATTTTTATTATATTCGAACGTGTTTCCACGGGTATACCTGAAGACGACAATGGCGAAAGAGCATCCAAAGACACAGGTTTTGTCCTATTAATAGCTCCATCATGACATAATTTAAATTCTCTCTCATTTTTTGCCTTTCTCTCACTCTTCCCTGCAGTTTTCTTCCTATATCTCTTAACTTTTGCTTGAAAATTTGTCTCTCCTCAATTTTTTTCTATCTGTTTTTTTGTTTTCAACCATCAAAATATAAACTCGGGTCCAAAATTGATACGTGGTTCGTCGATGAGATCAGTCGATCGTGTTAACGTTTCATTCGTCTAATTTGTGCGCAGCCTAGCTTTTACGCAATCCAGTTCCCACAGAAAACACAAACAGATTTTCTCCGCTGTGTGCTCCAACTTTCAACTCGCTCAGATGCTTTTATTCGTATAAAGGATGGGTATTCGCCGAATCTCGGAAATCACCGAATCGTTTGTGCATTCATTAGTAGCCTACGTGACATAATGCACGACCTACATTTTTTTCTCTCTTTTTTAAATTTTCTCTTTGAAAATAAGTACGACTTTGCATTATTTCAGCTTTTGGAATTTATTTATTTTTCAGCACGTCGTCTTTTCTCTCTACCAGGACTGTTCAGAATTATCTAATTTGACGCGTGCCACGAATAAATCATATACTTTAACGTATGACTTTTGATAACCTGCTTGGAGACATAATATGTATAGATCTTGAAAAATTACCTCAGTAGTAGAACATCGATAGGGGACCATCCGGATGTTGTTTCCAAACGTTAAAAAGAGATGCACGAGAATTGAATTGTTCTTTCAATTTTTCACCGATTGATATGAAATTTTTACAATCTGTTGTCAAAGGATATCTCCATTGGGCCCTGGTTATGGAATTTTGAAATTTTTCTTCAAATCAATTCTCTAGGGACTGTGAAAATTTACATTTTTTCGGGCGATACAGCTCATTCATAAATTTAAACATAAAAATTCTGCAACCAGACCCACTGGAGACATTCGTTGACAACAGTTTGTGAAAATGTTAGATAAACTTATGCAAACTTGAGCCAGTAATTACGAGTAAAGTTCTGGCGAGCCTATTTTTCGCTAAAAAAAAATACCAAATTTTGAATTCGATCTGTTCGTATTTTTGGCCTGATAGTTCAACAATAAAATAGGAGGCAGTGTTAGTATCAAGGCTATTGGGTTGGTATAGTAATGGCAAATGTTGAAGGGACAAAAGGCAGATTCTTTTAAAACGGCATCTACCAAGTAATGCGACGTACTAATTTTTATTCGTTCTCCTCCTCTTTTTACATTTTTCTGCTACGAGAATGTTGAGTTTGAAAATTGGAAACTACGAGTACACCCTGAAGGTAACTAAAAAATCGATAGATTTATTGAGTTAGGAACTTACAATTATTGCTTATTTTCAGTGGCAAAAATGAGTGATAAAATGAACAATCTCGAAAAGAAATAATTCCGCTTAAAGAGAGAAGCCTTAAAATAAAAAAAAAATGAAAATAAAAATAAAAATAAAAACAAAAATAACACCACCAAATTATGTTACAGTTTTTATATTTACGAGTAAGGTGAATAAAAATGGGTCTATTTTTTATCTTTCTTCTATTTCTATAACTTTCTAACTGCTGTAATTCAAAAACTACAGGATGAATTTCATCAACATTTTCAGAATTCATTTAGAGTCATACGTGCAATAACATGTGAAAATTTCTTGTAAGTCAATTCAATTCAGAAGTTCTTTAGTAAAAACATTTTATTTTCAAAATGATTTTTCAAACTCAAAATTTTCATTCAAAAGTAGGATTTTAAAATTTTAAAATTAAAATTTTTCATAATATCTCAGCCAATTTTTAACCGATTGAAAGAAAATTGTTTGTAAAATGTTTGAAATAGGCACACATTTTCATCGGTCAAGAGTAATCATCAGCTTAAAATAAATTTTTCGACTTAAGGTATCATTTCATAGATCAGCATATTACATTATTTCAACTATCGTCTGTCACTCAAGATACCAAAGTAACCAGGAACCAGTATAAATGACCAATCAGGCTGTCTCACGAACCCATTTTAAACTATTAATGGCAAGAAATTCGTTATTGAGAGCTCACTGTACAGCTTCTAGCATTGACCCTTTCTATTTGTAAATTTAAATTTCACCTAAATTATAACTATAAAAAGAGCCTACCTATGTGGTACTTGTAGTAATTCCAGCACGAAAAGGCGCATTCATCTAGGAATTTTTCACTTCCTCACTTGGGAGAAGATCGTGCTGCTTTTTAATCGAATTAGCCAATGTCTACTCGTTAATAGAATTCCTTATTTTCGGAAGGCCTGCACTCTAATTTACTGTTATGTGCGTTAAAACGAGCGAAAAATTGAATTTTCCAGCGGCTGTGTGCTGGTGTCACGAAACACACTCCGTGACTAAAACTCGAGCTAAAATAAGTCATATACATACGTTATAGATACCTATTTAATAATATCCGGCCATAGTTTTCATTGCTCTCCTCTTATTTTTCCCCATGCGATATTGGAGAACTTGCATCAAACGACAACGACGAATACCGATATTGGGCAAAAGGTAGAGGCGAAAGAGGAAAATATGTAATTTTACTTCCACAGAATACATCTCACAGAATCCATGTTCGATAGAAGACAAGAAAATTACACTCGATAATATGTTATTGATGGCATGCAGTCTTGATAGTAATTGTTTCACGCGGAACTCCACAGTGTGCAGTGTGCACCTAAAGACACTTCGGACGAGCAGAAAATGGAGGAACATGAATTCTCCATAAGTCGTGAGTTGCTTGTACTTTAAGAAAGTAAACGATGTACTCGTAGGTGGGTGAGACAAACACGAGGAAGAAACGAATTAAACGAGCTACGTGGATAATCGTCTTCGTACAATTTTTAATTCAAAATGTGTCGAAAATTCAGTTTATTTCTTGTATCTTTATGATGCGGCAAAATTAGCTGTCATACTGAGTTTATATTTTCATGTGAAAGAGTCAGTCTTGCACCTTGTTGATATTTTGTGGTTATAGCCAACGGTGATAACATTCAAATAGCTTTTAAAAAAGGAAACCATAAACGATTTTTCATTTGAAGAGATAATTATGTAAGGGCTATCTCCAGTTGAGCAGCTGGAGTCGAATCGAGACATTTTTTAAACGTAAAAAAAGTGGTCATACTGATTCCCTATAAGTTATACTCGTAATTTCGGAAGAGACAAAAATTGAACTATCTTAATAAAAAAATCTCACGTGCCTCGAGTATACTTTCTGAATAATCCTCTTTTAGAATCATTTCATTATCCATGAAATTCTTAGTTGTCGATATTTTTTGGGGGTAGGTATTTAAAGTAAATTTAAATAACTTATAATTTCACAATTACTCAATCGTTTTAGAAAAATAACTGAAAAATCTTTTTAATTTAATACTCGATAGCCTACTCTTATATTTCTCATTAGAATAGAATAATCGATTCATTTGTGGCACCGAATAATACATAGTTTTCAGAAATTTTTTTAAATTACTAAAAAAATGTGATTTATTCTCTTGTTGCCAAAGACTGTTCATATTAATTATGTCAAATCTTCAATAGCTGAAGTGTACCTAAACATTTCGAACTTCCAATATAAAAAATTCTCTTTATTTTTGGAAAATCTAATTACTTTCAATATTTTAGCATGAGAAGTAAATCTAAAATACTTGATTTCAATTGTTTAAAAGGAAAAAAAATAATTTGTGACCTTACATGTGTTACAGGGAGCCCAAAATTTGAATAAAGGGAGCAAAACATTCTGGAATTTATAGTATTTTATTTTTTTATCAACAGCTGATTCACAGACTCACCACTTCGTCAAACTACATTTTTTATAACTTTCATTGATACCCTCATCCATTAATAAATTTTATTGAAGTTATTCAATTTTCATAATTTTAATTGCTTAAAAATAATTAGGTTCCACCCATTTTGGTAATGATGAGCCTGTGACGATAGCAGCTTATTAATAGGTAAGTAAGAATGAGAATAGACAGAAAATAATAGGTAATAATAATAATAATACGAGAAGAGGCAAAGTGAGACAGAAGTAAGGAATAAAATTTGTTGAATTTTACTTTTATTATTCCGTGCTCCATTTAAAATTAAATCAAGTCTTATCAAATATAAAATGCATATTTTACAAACGACTCTGCTGCAATAAATAATTTTATTTTAATGACCACTATTGATATTTAGTTTAAATGTGAATAATATAAATTTGAAGAACGAAAGTAATAAATTTTTTAGTGCCTTACATGAAGATGAAGCAAAAAAAACCTGTGTGAATTTATTGGGGTAACTATGTCTTGATTACAACGATGGATTTTTTTTATTTTATTTGATACTTTTATATATTTTTTATACATTTATTCGTCACTCTTTTTTTTTCTGTTGCAACCTATGACTTTCTCATTACATGAAATGGCTTAGCTCAGAAAATGAACCAGGAGAAAAAATTTGAGATTTAAACTAACCTACCGATTCTTTTTTCTTTTTTTTTTTTAATCGTTATTTTCTCGAGGAAGGTACCGTGCTCATCAATTTATAGTTATTCTCAAACTTTTCGTAATTTTATTGGCAATTGCGATTGGTTCCCATCGATGCAATTGACCTTCGAAAGAGATGGAGATTTGTAGGACAGATAATTGAATTATAACGAATTTTAGTGGGTAGAACGTCAATGTATTAATATTAAATTGCGTCAAAAAAATTCGAAACCAGATCCTCGGGTTTAAGTAGAAAAATAAACAAACGAAAAATGATGCTTATAATAATATAATTACAGTACAAGCATTTGAACTTGCGATTTCGTTATTTCAATGAAAATAATCATACTGATGTACGTTTTCAATTAAGTACTTCTACAGGTTAGTAATCCGCCATTTTCATAAAGTGGTCTCACAATAGAAAGGACTGGCGTCACTGGCATAGATGGACGTTACAGTATACCAACACTAAAAGGAATCACCTCACTGCCAGAAATACCTGAAAATGTCAGTCCTTTCTTTTGGAAGGAAAATTGTACTTGATTATTTCCATTTATTTGGACGATGAAGTTATAAGTTCAATAAAAATAAAATTATCAAAATAAAAATAAGAAAAAATTTTACATATTATATCACTTTATATATTATTATGTAGGTACATTGGAAATAGAGAATAAAAAGATACTTGAGAAAAAATCTTCAAAGAATTAAAATGAAAAAGAAGAAAAAAAGAAAAAATAAATTGAAATAAAAAAATGATATTAGGTACGTGAAGTTAAGAGTACCTATCAATCCAAAGGATAATGTCTTTACCCCATTTATAAAAACATGAATTAAGAATCTTTATGTTCTATTTTACAGAAACGAAATCCATGAAAATTATAGATGTTGACCTGATCTTATGGGAAGGAATAATTTGAACTAATATACGAGATTAGTCATTCGGTGCAATAATCAAGGAGTTGACCTGTTACCAAAATTGGGCCCTTATACCTTCAGAAAATTGGATTCGAGAGATAAGAAAACTTTTTTTCGAAAGTACTTAATCCAGTCTATAGTACACCCTGTTTGAAATTACTTCTTTTCACAAAATATTAGAGTTGCAACATTGTATTCAGCAGGTGTATGCTGATGCCAAAATATATTATTCAATATAATATTAGGACTGAAGCTATCTATGTAGATGAAAATTTCGAGCACTGTACTCTGAATAAAGCTATTCGTGTCAAAGTACTGTCAATGAGGTATCATTCCTTATATTTTGCTAGTAGGTACTTAGGTAGTGGCTGAAATTTATCTGAAATTCTCTGAAAAACCTTTTGGCAGCAATTTTCAGGGCCATAAGGCTTTTCTTGGTGTCACATTGACATTTAGTGTATAAGATTGGTGCTACAATAACTAATATACTCGTATTAGATATGTATTTCTTTTTTTACTGAAATACATGTATAATGGATACGAATTGGATTCAAGATATTTTCAGTGCCACTTCAAGTTTTTTTTTTTGGGAGGGGGGAGGGGAACTTGGCTTATCATAACCCGATGGGCAAAAAATGAGAAAATGATCCGGAAAATGAGAATTTTATCCGTTGTCAGTCCGTTTATATTTTCGATCATCGGATCTGAAAATTTGCAGTTATTTTTGTCATCTTGATTATTTTTCCAAATCCGTTTATAAAACGGATTTTCTGATTATAATCAGTGATAATTTTTGGGCAATTTTTCTAAATCCGTTTGTAAAACGATTTCACGGATTATAACCCGGGCCAACAAATATCATAAAACAGCCTTCACGGAAAATAATCCGGACTCATTTCCAGCAAGACTGATTACAATCCGTTCGAAATCCATTTCAGAAGCCGGAAAACAGGATAATTCCGGGTTATAATCCAGAAACGGATTATAACCCGAAATAAAACGGATCCGTTTTCAAAATATTTTGCCCTTAGGGAAGATATAGCTTTTCATGTATCAATGGCTACCCTTATAAATAATTATAAAAGATTATGCTTCAGAACATCTGCAATACTTTTTTACTTTTACGATTTTGCTCAGAAACTACTCTAGCGAAAATTTATAACCGGAAGTCATAATTCTGTCCCCTCAGTTAGCTCCATTTTTCTAAAAGCGAGCCGAATAAATTGTCGAGTTGTGGTTAAAACTCACCAAAATTTTCGACACTTTTTCCTCTACACCATCTTCGTTGGTTAAACAAATTCACTGGACACTACAGTCGAGATTTTGTCAAACGACCGAACAATTTCTCTAAAGCCGACAACAATTTATAAACATTCGCAAAAATTGAGAACTATTCGAGCGAAGAAACACTCGCGCCGATTACGGAAGAAATTTCACAGCTATGTAACCGCACTGGAAAAAACTCATGAACAGATGCCGCAACCAGACTGAGAACACTTGGGATGAATATGCTGAGCAAAGGTAAGTTACCTGAGAGACAACCTCTAACTAGCACTATGTTCTTCTCTTTCTCACATTATACATCTCTACTTCTCCTCCTTCGCTGCCCTTCTATCAGCCTATCTCTCTCTTCACCCACTCTGCAACTTTCCTCTACTCGTCGTTTCCACCAAGACTCGCTGGCGGAACAGCAGCACCTTCTAGCGGATTCCCACGCAAAGACTTTAAGAAGATGAACCTATCACGATAGCAATGTTGCAATGCCAAGTAGGTCAAGGACTTCACAATAAATCCAGCCGTGAAGATGTACGACGCGAGATACCCTATCGTCAAATACTTTTCTATAACATTTTTGTTGTTGTATTTTGATCCAGCACCTCCAGTCCGTGTAAATTGTGTTCTGCATAAAAATAGGAGAGAAAAAGTTCTCAAACATGACGCCACACAGGTAGAGGCGAGGGGGAAGAAACGTGTAATGAATAGAGCATGTAATATTGTTACGTCAAATATCTCAAGTTTTCACGAATTTTTGAATTTAGTTGCAATGTTTCGGCGAGCTGGTTAATTTTTAATTATACAAAAATACCTCGAAAGAAATTTACATTAATTAAGACTGTGGCGGGTGTCATTGAGGTGTGAAGTCATGAGAATAATCTATGAACTTCGAACAGGGTCAGCGTGTTCATTCATTAATTTCTGCAAAGAGTGGACCAAGATTTATAAAATACAATAAGTACAGCTACGTTGCAAATTTTGAGTATATTGAATGAAAAGTAGGAAAAAATTATCATCATGTCAAGAAATGACTAAATCATATTTTAATTTTTTTATTCTCGTTTTTATACCCTCATCTTTTAGCCCAGGAAAATTAGACTTGAAAGTGGTGAAAATACGCAATATATGTGTAGTTTCATCGTGAAAGCAATACATGAATTCTCTTTTGCAGCATCAGTTTATAAATTTTTGTAACAGTTTTATTCATATTTTGAATTCAAAAAAATCGCCAAAATTCCTAAAAATCCGAAAAAAAAAATCAAAATTCCTAAAGATCAGGAAAAAAAAATGCCAAAACGCCTATAAATCTGAAAAAAAAGTCGCTAAAATTCTGAAAAATCCGAAAAAAAACAGCCAAAATTCCTATAAATCCGGAAAAAAAAGTCAAAACTGTGGTAAAAAGTGTCGGCCCCTACTACATGTGCTTCCCGTTGGGGAGTTCAAAAGTAATGAAAGTTGTCGTTTTTCAGCTATGACTCAAATCTAAGCTAGAACCCCAATCTATTCCTGGTCGATAATGTGGTAAAAGAGAAGATATAGCACCTATAACAACTGATCCTCATATAAGGTAGATATTTATTGACATTTTAATGACCTGTAGAAAATAAGTCACTCTTTTTTGTACTTACAGTGCGCTGGACAACAAATTATTTACAAGCAAAATATTTTGCTTAGACTTAGGTGAATATTAATTCGAAGTTGCTTAAAGCCATTCACCTGTTACTGTTTAGTGTAAGCTGAAAATTAATGAGATAAAACAATAAAGTTTCTCACACAGTTTATGTTAGCAGCTTATGCAACATTTTACCCCACCAATCAAAATATTTCAATTTTATATGGTCTTGAATATTACATTCTTCAATCAAAGAAACCATCATTATTTTTGGTTTTCTCAATGCAAAAATCATACACGAAATTTCCTCGCACTTACTCGTATGAAAATTGCGTCTGTGCCCACTCGCTGTCGATACGAAATTTAACTCAGTGCCATGTGTATCGTTCTTGTCATCTTCAATGAAATAACGGTAATCTATTGACAATGTCATAAAAATCTCTTCCGATAGCGGCTACTTTCATCACCAATAGTTCTAATAAATTATACTATCCACTCGCTCATCTTCGAATTCTCTTCCTTACCCAAGATAGATCATCGAAAAAAACTTATTATCCCAAGTAGGAGATTGAACAAACCAGAAATTACTTGACACGTCCAATAATTGAACAATACATTAAGGCAAAAATCTTAATTGCTTTTGGTGCGTAAATACGAGAAAAAAATCTCCATTTTTGGAAAAGACGAATGCGCTTGAGATATGCTTTGTTTGATTACTTCTGGGGTCATCGAACGTCTATTTAATGACCTTACACTGTACAATTTTTCCTCACACGTCTACAAATAGCGAATTTATGGTAACACAGCTTATAGCTACTGGTTATGAAATCACGCGAGAGCTGGCGTACGCTGGAGTCCTGGAGTCAGCCCAATTATCCAAATGGACAGCCATATTTAAAACTATGGACTGCACGTCGTGATCTTCGTTCATTAATGCTAATTTTCAATATAGTAGCCGAGAACTAATCGATCATTAATAATAATTTTCTATTCGTTTGTTTTCACGAATGGCTGGCAGATTCGGTGCAAATCGTGAAATGCTGGAGCGCCGAATATTCGTGAAGCACAGAAGAGAAAAAATTATTAGTTGATTCGAACGATAGAAAGAAAAAATGACGAACGAGAAATAATTTACTGAGCTTCTTTTTTAGAGATTGACTCAGATTTGCTGTTTTGTTTGTGTAGTTACTCGTATTTTCTCCTGGTGGCTTTATTGTATATGAGGTGTTTTGTGAAAAGTCTGCTAAACGTAAGATGTGAATTGGTACATCCAAATGCTAATTAGGGGAAAATTCCTCTTTACATTGAAAAATTCAACTTTCTTAAGTGCGTCGAGTCCATTTTTGTAATTTATAAATAAGCTGCAGCGCATAATCTGGTGGTAAAAGTAGGAGATATAAATTTTTCTTTCCAGTACTATTTTTCGTGAGCCCAAATATTCAATCAGACATTTTCTATGCATAATTTTTCTGCAGGCTTAAACCATATTTCATTATTTCAATGAAATCTCGACTAAGTGTATAATTTTTTAATATTTTGTTAAAACTTACGTCATTTATAACGAGTTATTATATTTTCTGATTGATCAATACTTCTTTGCGGGCTATATTCTTAGTCAATATGTTCATCTTCATTTTTCTACTTTCCTACCTATATAATTACCAAAAATCATAAATTTTACTATGAAAATTTGAAAAGAATAAAGTATTAAGTGTTTTGTCTGAGGAGAAGTATGTAATCACCTTATACAGTTATGATTATTTACAGCCTGCAGTAAAAAATAGTTTGGGGTGGACACGAAAATTATTTCATAATATTTAGGCACAAACCTACTAACTTCTTGTTGTTTCCGTATTCTACGTAAACATAAAAAAAGTAACTTTAAATTATTGTGTTATTACGTTCAGTGCATTAAAATGCCATCATAATTACTCGTATTAGTATAGGAAATGGTATTTTTGTTAAATGCGTACCATCAATACTCGTACGTAAACGTAAATAATTATCGATTTTTTATAGTTTATCGGATAGTTTTTAGCAAACTTTTTGGAAATGATTCGATCTGGCTGGTAACCATAATCATTTTATCTTATAGTCGTAGAGAAACCTACATCTTAAGTTCACACAGGTAATCTAATTAAAGAGAGTATAGAAATCAAAATATTTGCAAAACGTTGAAAAAGTAAAATCGACCAAACGTGTGTAGACGTTATTATTTTAGATGACTTAAATGATTAAAATCTTTAGAACAGCAGGTTTTTGTTCAGCGCATAAAAAAAAAAAATTGTAAATAGGTATTTTAATCTGGCAAATATTCTTTACAAGTAATATAACTTATACTTATTAGTCTTCTTGTAAAAAAAAAACATAATTTAAAAACTAACAAACTAATCATTATCATTTATTAAAATTTAATCAGCACACCTGCACTATACTCGACACCCGAAGCTTTTTGATGGAAACACTTTTATTATCCTTTATTATCCAAGCCACTCGAGAATTAAATTTCTAAATACATTTTCGAAATATTAATACGAGTATCTGTTCAAAGGGTACAATTTTTTTTTAATCTTGAAAAATCTCTTCTGGAAAATAGATACGATTGGGACTTATACTCTTATCAACTCGCTGGTACACTGAATACATTACGAGTATATTTCATTTAAATTTAGTTTTTTCAAAATAGGTACCCTAAAAAAACTCAATTTTGAGTTACATTTTTACTGATTCTGTACCAAACACAACAGATTCACTCGCAAAACTTCAGGTTGATCTAATATTTTTTATAGGTCTAGATAGTACCTATATTCTCATATTTTGTGATATGTAGGGAACTAGGGACACCATGAATTTCAGCTCCATTGGTTCCCAGTATTTCCACGATCTACATTTCGCCCTCTAAATATACATATAATATATAATTATGAATAAATAAATAAATAAATAAGAAACAAAAAAAAATTTAATCAAGATATGGGTAGCCCATTTTTGGAATTTGAAGATTATGAATCGAAATAACTATTTTTCATCTTATACCTGTTTTCTCGAGTCAGACGAAAAAGTAGGAGGTTTTTTAATCGGAAACCTGCTAAAAGGTGGAATCTATTAACAAATTTTTAGATTACATAGCCCATTAAGTAGGCTAGTAATGGTTGGATAAGTGACGAACTTGCGTATCATCAGCTTATGCAACGCGAAATACTTTACTTCCATGTAAATACTGGTTTTACATTTATAACATTTTTAATATACTCGTACGACGAAAACGACGCATCTCCTCCAGATTATTAATAATTTTGTAAGAAATATCGAAAAGGTTGTACTTAATTACGGCCGATTGTAATTACGTAAATTCTTACAAAGACGAGGAAAAATTTTCATCTGTCATCGATGACATTTTATGCAAATTTTTTTTAAACCAGAAATTTTCGATATTTTAATAAATAACCTAGAAATAGTTTCCTACTTAACAGAAATAGAAAGTGTCGTGTATGAAGAATCTGTTTAGAGTGGACTATAGCAACCTTTGTTTCGTGTAGTCTCATTCTTCTCACAATGTCAGAACTAACTTGGTAATCATCGGAGATATACTAGAGCAGTTCTAAAAGTATTTTTTAAAAAAACAAGGAAAATGAGAGCCAATGTTTGGTCGACCTCTTAAACTAAATTCCTCATAAGCTGGATAATTTTTGATTTTTTCTATCGCCTAGAAATACCTAATTAAACATCACTTTGATAAATAAGTTGGCAAAAAGTAAAGATTTTTACCCTTCAAAAGCAAAGATCGTGCTGAGATTCAAAATGAAGCCGAAGTAATGGGGCTCCTAAATAATGCAAAGTTATTAAAGGCAGAAGCCCCGATAAGTGTCTTGTCGCAACACTAAAACGATGATTGATATTTACGATTAAAAAAAAAGCACGTATACCTACCTAAATGTACGTTTTCATTGTGAATAGGTCTCGAAAGAAAAACACATTTGCAGTTCATTATTTAGAAGATAATCTATGAATCTCATTCACCCAACTTTTGCTTAGTTATTGCTGGAAGAATGGATATAAATACATTTACATTTGCTTTCTCAAAATGATATTCTCGAATGCTCATTATTGGTGGGTCACGATTTACACGGCATTAATCCATTCAAAGCATTTCAAATGATTTTGGAACTAGAACAGCAGCATCGAGATTTATTGCTTCAATATAAGGAATACAACATTTATTATGATTTGAAATTTATAAATCCGTATAGTATATTTACTCGTATCAAAAACCACTTTTATGATTGAAATCAAGGTATCAAACTTTTGATGTTCAGTAATAGTTGAAAAATCGTTGATAAAATTCACCCACAGCTGAAGTTCATCAAGGTCAGACACGATGCCATTTTTTTTAAAAAGTAAGTATCTCTGATAACTAAAGAAGAAAATACAACGCAGAAATAAATCTTTGGTTATAAGATTGATTTATTAGACAAAACTGGGCGGCCACTTTCTCTAGAGCTGAAATTAGCCCCCCGCCTCTAAGGAAAATCGAATTTGTCCTCCCCCCAGTTGGAAGAAAATTAACAAAAATTTGACTCAAGTATTCTCTGATAATTTTTTTTTCCATGTTTTCAATTCGCACTCATCAAATTACTTATCAAAAGTTTTTGTAGCAGCTTTTCGGTAGAAAATCAGATATTTTTTAAATATATTTTTGAGACACACAAAAATTTTTAACTACATCCAAACAAATCAAGTAAAATCCACCTATATGCTTTTTATTTTCTCCTCATTAGCTTTTGGAAGTATAGGTATCCACAGAAAATTTCAGAAATATTTAAAGAAACATCTCTTTATATTATGCATTTATCTTTATTTCAACACTCGCTGCAAATGTTGCATTTATTTGTCTATCTGTAGTTTTGTACCTAATTAAACGTTAAATTCGTAGTAAAGACGAATTACAACATTTGCTAAACAAGTTTTTGGTGATTCAGAAGAGTTACCTACACGACTGTCTACAAATTTTTATGATCGTCCCACAAAATGAATGAACTTACTCAGCTCAGACCAATGCCTATTCAATTCGGCATTTCTCAATTTAAAATGAATTTCTCGTAGGATATTGGAGTGTCGAAATTAGAATTTGGTTGAATATTGTACGACAGCCAATTTCGCTGCGTGGTTTGCGGACGTATGTAACCAAAAATAGTAGAAATGCGACTAAATCGTCGAATCACATTCTATTAAATAAACATGAGTTACGAGAAACAGGTGGGATGAGATGAAAATAAAAAACGATCCTAGCAAGTAATTTAATAAGTTGAAGAGAAATGGAATTGAAAAACTAAATCCTGCCCTCGTGCGTAACTCTAGTACTTACAAAATAGCTGTAGCCTTCACGAAGAGTCGTGAAGGTGAAGATGAATTCTCTTTTGCATCAATTGTACGAGTATATGTATAAAAAAGGTTCATCAACTTTTCACGATAAAAAACATTTTCAAATCAAACTTGAAGCATACCATTTTTTATGTTTTGTATTAAATATTGAATTCAATTTGTAAGCTCAATTTTAAGCTTATTTTATAGCTCAATTTGTAACTCATTTCTTCGCTCATTTTGTAGCTTAATTTATAGCTCAATCTGTAAGCTCAATTTGGAGCTCAATTTGTAGGCTCAATTGGAGGGCAAAAAAAAAACTTCGTCCTGACAATCGTCATCATATGATAACATTGGACACACAAGGCCACCCACAAAATCGACTGAAATGATGGCGTCATCATACGATAACACTGGACACCTATGAACACACTATATTTCGACTAAACGTCTAGTAAAAAGAAATCATTTTTAAAATGAGAAAAACTGGAGATTTTACATTTTCCGATTGGTATTACCCCATTCTACCTTAAATAAACGAATAAGGCAATGACATACTCGTAAATAAAGCCAAATGTGTAGAGAACCAGCTCAGCTATATAACATGTAGGTGACACTTGAAAATTACCTTCAACAATTTTTTTTTCGAGTCAATTATTCTTTCCGGGCAAGTCATGCAGCTATATACCATCTGCTGGCTAATCATTCACACAAGCAAAGCTCTAAAATACAGTCATTACTCACTTGACTTAGCAGCACTGTTTAATATGCCAAACACGGAAGTGAGCCACTCTTTTGTCTTGAACAAAAAATACATCATTTACGACGCGTCCATTATGCAATAGTCGTCTCCTATGGGCTATCCAAATGGATGCGAAAGAATTTTAGCAAGAATCCGCAGTTGTGCGGTCGCATTATATTCGTCGGCCATTGAGTTTCGCAAAATTTTAATGGCTTCGGAGGAAAGTTCCGGCATCCGGGCGTAATTTGGTTGTAGAAACATTTTTGTCATAAACGCGCCCTTTTTTAATGACTCTCGTTTCTTCATCTCATGTCGTTCTTTTCTTTCGTAATTTGCAAAATTTTCAAGTACCGATCTATTCACTCATACTGCATGCGGGTATTTTCAGAAATTATGGAATTTAATTGCATGAATATTACTACCAACTTTCCTTCATTATTTGTATTTTTTCTTCTTTTTTTTTTTCTTCAAAATTATCTTGGCACGAACGAATAAAATTGTTCAGGTAAACTATGAAGTTAGAGTCTGCTATACTTTCCGGTTTTTCTGTCGTTTTACAAAATCCATATGTTCTTTCGGTGTGCGGCCTGCCTTATGAGAAATTTTTTCAAATGCGCCAAAATACCTACAGATGTGAGAAGAACCCAAAATATTCAAATATTTGGCACAGTAAGTGAAAATAAGTACATGAATATCCAAGAAAAAGGGTGTTTTAGCTTTTTTCCTCAGATTTATGGTTATTTTGGCGCTTTTTCTCGAATATTGAGGTACTTTTGGTCTTTTTCTCGGCATTGCTATGTTTGTTTGCTCTTTTTCAGAAAATTCAGGTCTATGGGATGTTTTTTTTCGGATTTTCAATCATTTTGTCACTGTTTCTGCTTAGGTTTATGGATAATTGAGACATCTGGACAAAAAACAAGAAATCTAGACGAAAAATGAGCCATCTGGACGAATAATGAGACATCTAGACGAGAACTGAGACATAATCCGGACGAAAATTGAGACATCTGGACGAAAAATGAGACATTTGGATGAAAAATGAAACATCTGGACAGAAAAAACTCTTGCCGGCTAAATGGGAATTTGAATTTTCGAGACAAAAAAATGCTGCCGGCTAAACGGGGATTCAAATTTTCCAGACTGCGGCGGAGGCAGGCTAAATAGAAATTCAAATTTTCGAGACCGATACATGCTGCTGGCTAAATAGGAATTTAGATTTTCCAGACCAAAAATATGCTGCCGGCTAAATGGGAATCGGTCTTGAAAATTCAAATTCCAATTTAGTTGGCAAAGTCTTTTTGGTCTCAAAAATTTAAACTCCCATTTAGCCGAAAGCATTTTTGTGGTATGGAAAATTCAAATTCTTATTTAGCAGGCCGAAATTTCAATTTTGATCTCGAAAATTTCAAATTCCCATTTAGCCAGCCTCTGCAGTCTTCGAAATTTAAATTCCCATTTAGCTAGCCTTTGCGGTCTTGAAAATTTCAAATTCCCATTTAGCCTGCAGCAGAGCCAAAAAACCTGAAAGTTCGAAAAGAGTCAAAATACCTGAAAATCTAAGAAAAATGGCCAAAATACCGAAATATTCAAGTAAAATAGCAAAAAAAAACTAAAAATTCGAGAAGAACCAAAATACCCAAAAATCTCTAGTATCCCTCATGTTCTTGGATTTTTCGGTATTTTGGTTCTTTTTCTCTGGTTTTTAGGTATTTTTGCTATTTTTTTTTAATTTTCAGTTTTTTTTCCCAAATGTTTTGGTGTTTTGGCTCTCTTTTTCTTATTTTCAGGGATTTTTGCTTTATTTCCCGCTGTACTTAATTTCGAGAATTTGAAAAATATAGTAAAAGTAGCTTACTTTTGACTAGTTTTCGAAAATTGGGAAATAGACTTTATTCTCGAAGTTGAAATTTTGGGAAAATTCGACAAAGGTATCTGCCTTTGCTTTGGTATTCATTGAATACGAAGTCGAGTACATGGAAGAAGGAAAAATCTATTCTCACGATAATTCTCATGCCATGTATTTTGGTACTGTCGCGAACAGCACGCTCCAAGAAGCTGTTATTTTGTTATCAGTTAAATGCAGTAATCGTTGAAGAGTGAAGACTGAAGTTGAAAAAACGGCGGCAACGACCAGCGGCTACTCAGCGGCTGTAAATGCATTTTTTTTTGTTTGATAAAATAAGAGATTTTTCATAATAATTCAAGAATTTAATCACTGTATACGTAATTAATATCTAGGTACCTAATACTTCTACAAAAAATCGAATGGTAAGAACTCGATTCAACAAGTTCATCAATTCACCCAGACATCGTTAGCTGTGATATTCAGCCTCTTATGAATCATGAAATTTGTAGTTGTACTCGTTATGTAATATAATTTCCGTGTTACAGATGCATCTCTTTGTGATCGCTGAAATACTGAATCTTGTTCATCAGCAATCTGTGAACTACGAGTACGAACGATCCGTGACAGAGAGGTAGCCTAATGAAAGTAAACAAAGGAGTACTTATTCGTAATTCGGAACGCATATAAATTCAAATCCTCCGCACTTTTTGTACTCTTTTCAAAAATACAGGCGCTATACTTTCAGCCTTTTTCTTCATGGAAGTTCTGATTAAAAATCAATGCGAATCTCTCGTTATGGGTGGATGCGAACACAGAAACCGGGCATCAGTATTGCATTTTTTATTTATTACACGAAAACGTTTCATATTCTATTTGTTTGAAAAAAAAAAGAAGGTATTTTCTCGATTCTTTTCATATTTTCATTAGAAGTACCTAGAACAAAATTTCGAAAAATATGAATTTAAAGCCAAGTTTAAAATATGTCTTTGCTTTTATCTTTTGCTTCCATTCATTGACCAATCGAAATGAAGAAAAACTAATTCAAATTGAACTGATTCGTGACGATTGGTTAATTAATACTGACAGAGGCAAACAAAAAAAAAATTCCCATTTGGCCGGCCGAAATTTCAATTTTGTTGTCGAAAATTTCAAATTCGCATTTGGCCGGTCGAAATTTCAATTTTGTAGTCGAAAATTTCAAATTCGCATTTGTCCGGCCGAAATTCAATTTTCTACATTTTGCAGTTTTACTATCTTTGTGGTAACTCTACTTTCAACTTTAAAATAATCATTCGAAAACAAGGTACTACCTAACAAAAGTAGAAACTTTAGTTTTACTATACAAAAAACTAATAACTACCTCTTTTTTACCATTTATTAGCAATGTACATCATAATTTTTAGTAACAATTTAAAATAGGTAAATTTCTTTTGGTTATGATTAATTTTAACGATTTACAATGGATATGAATAATTATTAATAATTTGGTACTTGTAATTGTTAATATACTCGTATTATAGGGTAATTATGTGAAACTTGAGATTGCAAAATTTACTTCCTAGTAAACTCATCGAGCTTATCCCCTAAAAAAATGAATTAATAAATAATTAAAATTAAAAAGAATAAATAAATAATTCAAAGTAGAAAGAACGATCATATTACTTTTTAATAGTACTTTGAATAAAAATTAATTTCATTTCGTATTGCTTAATCAAAGTTTGGTGTTAGGATTTCTATAATTATTATTCTAAATATTCGACAGACGTGAATTTCAATCCCCAAGTGCAGGACTGTTTTCTTTATCATTCATTTTTTATTTCTTTACAACTATAAATCATGACTATTTTTATACCATTAAAAAGAAACAAAAATGTTTTCCAATTTATTAAAATATTGTTTTCTTGTTACTTGGAGCTCTAATAACTCGAAAAGTTTGATGAAGTAATTCATGACTGACGAGTTTGGTTTAAGTAATGTAAAAACATTATTTTTTCAGACAATATCGAGGGCTTTTATTATAGATATTCATTTTACCATCACTTTCGTATTTTTCATTTGCAGAAAATATTTGATGGTCATTGTAACTTTCGTCAACATCAAACCGCAAGTTAAGATGCTTAATTTGGGCCACAGTTCATTTGTTCACACCTTTTTCTGTGGCCATAAGACAAGTTGCTGAACTGAAATGAACGCTGGCGAAATTTTAAACAGTGTACCACTTCCCAGGTAGGAATTAGGCAGACGACTCGTCAATAAATTACGTTTAAAAGGCACAAACGCACTTTTTGGGCTTGATGCGAGTTATACTCGTATTTTTGAAATATTAATCCTTTTTTAATTCTTCACGTAAGTACCAATCTTTCTCATTTCTTTCGTCGGAAAAAAGAGCGACAATTTTTATGAAGATTTAATGATAGTGATGGCAAGCTTTTGTTAGAGGCATTATGTTTTCTAAAGAAAAGATATGTGGCATCTTTCCACTTGGTTGTAGAATATTTGTAATAATTTTGGATAGGATTTGAAACAGAAATAATATTTCAAAGACTTGGATAATTACCCGTAAATTGTGTGAAATATAATCTTCCAGTTGAGAAATTTAGTGTAGCTTGCGCTCAGCTACAAGGTTTAAAAATTAAATTAAAAAATTACCCCAAATGAATAAACAAAATTCAAACACTAAAATAATATAAAATTCTCAGGGTCTTTTAAACCTTCAATAATACATATTGAATCATTTAAAATTTAAATTCAACTGCACAGCATAAATCATAAATCATAACTTTTAAAAACGTTTTTCAAGATTGAAAGAATTATGCAATTTGAATAAATTTTCGTTTTTCAAAAATGTGGTCAGAACTTCAACATTTATGAAATTTTGAAAATAATTTTGACATACCAACAGCACCGTTTTTTAACCTTCAACAAACTCTTTAGAAAAATATAATCTTTAACTTATACTTTTACTCTCTAGCATGCCAGATTTTATGGGAATTTCTTTAAAATTTTCAATAATGACTAGTTTCCAACAACATTGGAGCTGTAAATCTGAAGTCAATTCGATTATACAATTTGGGATCAGTCGACGCTAGATCAGCATCTTGAAATACAGATTTGGCAAATGCAGAATAATTTTGAATAGTCAAAATCCGTTTTTATTTGACTGAAATCTTCCACTGACGTGTCATAAACTGAGGTACCTACCTAAGTATCAGAGCGCAAAATTTTCTGGAGAACTACCAATTCAAAAAAATTTATTCTTCATTCAAATGCATTTTCTTGTGATTAATAACATGGCCGGCAATTTTTTTTCCCTTGTCTGGTGAAAAGTTCCTTTGATGTCCTTCACATGCAACAGTTTTGATTTTTGATCGGGCTATTTATTAGAAAATTGGGCGTGTCTCCCTTATTGCATAACCATTCGCCGTAAATACGTTACTGCTCTCGCACTCGTTTCGTCTTTTTACAATTTTCCTTTTCTGAAAAATTATGAGATATACCAGAGATATTGTGAAAATACGAGACAGTATATGTCTAATGCACTTACTAATGACCTCATCCCTCCCCCCCAAAAAAAAAATTCAATAAAATTGATGAATAATAAGGACATTAATTTATCTTTCGTTAATATTAATTTTTTTTCTGGCTAAAATTTTCAACTTTGTCGAATTTTTTTGTAGTTTTTCCAATTTTATTTAGGTCTCCAATTTTTTTCAGTTTTTTTTTTCCAATTTTATCTTATTCCTTAATTTTTTAAATGCTTTTTCCAATTTAAGTATTGCACCTCACAAAACTTCTCGTGCGGTGTATTTTGTGCAGTGCAACACACATTTCGCCGGCCATGATTAATAACATTTTCAGCGACTCTAAGATTCTATAATTGAAATTTTTATTTCTTCTTTGTTAAAATTAACTTCAAAAATAAAATCCAGTTTTTTATGCTAAGGTACGTTTGTTCGTGACGCGTCACACAATTATACAGACTGATGGAGGACGTCAACATAGGAAAATTGATCAACCAATAATTATACGGGCTTAATACTGGCGGATTATTGCTGTAATTTTAGGAGGGCCAAATATTACAGAAAATTTTGTTAGGTATTCAAGCAACCTTCGGACAAATGACGTCATCAAGGGCGTATCCTGTGTTATACCTAGGTATGATGACGTCATCATCTGAGTCTCCTATGTTATACGAGGTATGATGACGTCATCATCTGAGTTATAACATTGAGCTATAACAGGATCTTAAAAGTGTATGATGACGTCATCAACAGCTTTTTAAATGTTATACCTAGTGGGTACTCGTATAATATTGAGCAATCATGTACGCGGATAAATGACGTCACCATGTGCGTCACCTATGTTATATCTAGGTATGCTTACGTCATCATCTGCGGTTCCTATGTTATAAGTAGGTATGATGACGTCATCCTAACATTGGACTCTGACGGAAGGACAAAAAACTTGATGGACAAAATTTTGACCGAGGGTACAGTACAAAGAATTCATCTTCAACAGAAAACCAGGAGCCTGGTATCCCATTGTACCGAGTAAAAGTTGTTTTTGTTAACCTCTAAAGTGGGATTTCCTTCTTTTTTTTTTTTTGAAACAATAAAATACGAGTAAAAACTCCAGGTAACTAGTACAATATGGTACCTATTCAAAGAGGAAAATTCAAAATTGATTACTTCAAAATGTAAATCCGAGTCTTGTATTGGTCATATCATACACCCCCCCCTCTGGGCAAAATGAAAAACAAAAACAACCTTTACAAAAATCTCTCAACCAATCAGATTCGTCAAAATTCTTCGTCACTGGTTCGACTCAGCCCGCCCACTTTTCGAGTTTATTGAAATAAAACAAAAACCGAAAATCCACCCCTCGTTCGTACCCTGGTACCTATTGTTCCCAAATTGTTGGAAATTTTGTTTACCACTTATCTTTCAAATTCTTTGACCACTGACCCCTCCCCTTTTGATGAGCCATATTTTTCGATCAATCAGAATCGAGGTCATAGTTCATCAATATATTTTGGGATGACTAATTTATCTGTTCCTTTATTCTTTATCTTTCGTTTGTTATTGTGACAAACAACTTTTGAGCAAGTTTATTCAGAGCTTAGTTCTCATTCAACCTTCAATCTGTCAACATCTCTTTATGAAATAGGCAGCGCAGTTTGTTTCTAGAGGTCTGAGAGGACAGTATGTTTGTTCGTCTTCAAGTATTCGTGCTTAATTTTTTTAATGGTGCATCTTAACGTATTTAATTTCTTTTTCTTAAATTTTTCTAATTTAATTTTGAATTCGCGTGTTTCTTAATTGATTAATAGTGTAATTTGAAAATGCTGACAGCAAATCAGGTAAGAAATTTTATTTTACTTTGCATGATTTTGGAAATTTTTTCAATTGGCGTTACGTATTATGTAACCAGTAATTTTTCATAAAAATTTAAACAAATTTTGATTAATTTTTTTTGTGTGTCGAAATATTTTTGTGATGGAAATTTTTTCGATTGGTGTTATAATAATCAATAATTTTTCAGCAAAATTTAGAGTATGTTGGTGGCAAGTTTTGGTCAATTTTCTTTCTTTCAAGTTGAAAATTGTTTGGTTATTGGGATACGAACTTTGAAAATTTCTGAATACTCTGATTTTAATTTCAGTAATAATTTTATTTCGTGTTAATTTTTACAGAGGCATATAAATATCATGTTCATTTTAACATAAATTTACTATGTTCCAGTGTAAGGTATTTCAAGCTTTTGAATCCTTTTTAAAAATTGCGTGTTATTGGATGGCCAGTTGATCACTTTGCTAGTTTTAAATTTGAATACTTCACTGCCTGAATAATCACTATACATTATATAGTTTACTTAAACGTCAATTTTTAATTTTTATTTTATACGTTTCAGACTTGCCCTTCTGGTTATGAGCATTATTCGTCCTGCATGTACGACCACAGTCACGTCAATCAAAGTCTAGACAAAACTCTTACAACAATTGTAAGTACATTGAATTTTTGATTCGACTTGTGTTAAAAATTTTCTGATTTTAGTTATGTAATTTTCAGGTCGTGACTGGTACACCAAATTCCCCTACGAGACTCCACTGAGCACTACTTTGAGCAGTCCGAACCAACAGAAATATACATCCGCGATTTTGAATTTGACTGGTAAAGAGAACTTGGGATTGGGAATGAACTTGGATAGCAACGGTTTGGAGTCACCAATTATAGAAACATGGTAAGCGTTTGATTTTTTTTAAATTTACTTGAAAAATTCTTCTTTTTAGCATGTTTTAATTTCTTTTCAAAGTTTCGTATTGAAAATTTACAATTTGCAAAGTGGCCTTTCATTAGCATGCTTTAATTTTTTCGAACGTTGTATTGAAAATTTTCTCCAATATTTTTTCTGGAAGTCTTATAATTTTTACAATTGTTAATTCGCCTGTTTTAGTGCTTTTATAACTCGACTAATATTAATTTTGATTATTTTGCTAACGAGTTATATTCTCATGTCTTTTTTCAAAAATTTTAATTGTATTTGCAAATTAACTAATATTTGTCTGTGTTTTGTTCCAGCGGACGAGTTTGAGTCCCCAGTCTGTAGATATTCGTAATTCAAAACTCATGCTGGACTTATCTCGCATCAAAAGTTCAGTGTCCTCGCTTTTCAGTGACTCTAGCATTAGTACTGGCAGCTTAAATTCGGACATGAGTTTTTTCCCAAACAGTATTCAGACGTGTAGATCAGATTCGCTCCTAATTCAGAGACGAGTAGCCGTAGTGCCGAAAGTGTATCAACTCATACAGTAAGTTTTTTCTTTATAATTTTTTACAATTTTCCTCTCATTAACCCAAGATTTAAATGTCGCTTCACGGAAGAAATGCTGATTTGTTCTCTCCATCAGTTTGGAAATGTAAAGTTGAGTGGCCTGGAAAGGATTCGATCGCTCAGCCTAAACGATACGCCTATATAATTTTTGAAAATGAAATGCAGGTTATTTATCAATCTTTAATCGTTTTCTCAAATTTTAAACTAACATTTTGCTGATTTTTTTTCGATTTTAGCTGGATTTGTATAGGTATATCTGTTGCTAACTTTTATTTTGTTGTGCAGGTGAAATTGTTGCTGGAATCGTGCAGAGAAGGAGTTGACGAAGACAGCTTTTACTACATAATACCTACATCTCGCCACACCCGACCAAAGGAGGTACAGGTTATTCCTTGGTCAACAGCAACAATTCGGTGAAGACGTTTCAGAAGCTGGATCCATCGAAAACAATTTTTTATAAACTTCTCATTACTGTACATCGTGAGTTTTTTCCTATTTGACAATAATTGAAAATTTTTCAATTTCTACTTTCTTCCTCGTTTGATTTTGTAATCTGAACGAAATTTTCTGATTTTTTCCCCCTAGGTGCAACTTGACCCGTATTTAGAAGAGACACCGTGCAGTCCATGCCACATCCAATTGGGTCCGTACTTTTGCCGCGAAAATGGATGTTTTTGGTATTTCTGCAAAAACTGTTGGTCCTTGCTACACACGTCATTGAAATCTCATAACCCGCTGATGAGGAATTCCAAACACGGAGGCCTTATGAATGTAATGCCATTATAAATTAAGATTTTTTATTTCTTCAGAGAAGAATTTTGTTTTCACTTTTATATATTTTTTTGTCGTTCCTTACGTTGTACCAGTTAAACACTCAAATAAATTTTTTGAGGTGAGTTTATTTTTAGGCTGTCATTGTCACATGACCAAGGACTGAGAATTGTTCCTTGGTCCAATAATGCAGCCAACAGCCCTATACTTTTAATTTTGAGATGGACTACTCGAAGGAACAATATTTTGAGAAACCCTGACTTGTGTCATACGACGCCACCTGATCTTTGGAGGTTATTCTTGTGGCGTCGTATATGACGCCACCTGGTCCTTTGAAGTAATCGAGTAAAATCTGGTTTTTCTAGTGTTAAATAATTGAGGTATTTTAATTTTTGATCTTGCTCGATTGTACCTTTTAATACAATACTTTCACACATGAAATTAATACAGATAGCAACTACGTAATTACGAATATGGTTCAAAATTTTCCTTTATTATAGAAACTTAGTAAGCGTTTTAACCTTTAATTATTACGCCGATTTGAAAAATACCGCATGAAAAGTTTTTGGTGTTGAGTTGTTTTTACTCCATGTGTTTAGAATCATAGCTTGAGTTTTTACATTTCTCGTAATTTTATGTATTTCTCATTTTTGCAACAGAATCACAATTTTTAAGATCTACGTTCGTTTCAATTTTTAAAAGATCTAAGTTCATTTGAAAAATAACCCCAGATCTTACTGACAGTATAGATATAACTATAGTCCCATTTATTAGTGAATTTTCATTTTGGAAACTGGTTTTCATTTTTCATTGTTTTAAAGGTACAGTATGGCTCTCGTTTTGAACGGATTGTGGTTCGTCTTCGTGCATCGTGCTTTCTAAAGTACAAAAGAATAAAATGGTCATCGAACACATTCGAATAAATTTTTATCGGTGCAAAATTACGACGTTTCTAATTTTTTTACATCTATAACATCCAAATGATATCTTTTGATTTTTTTTCGACTTTTTCTCATTTATTCGTGTGATTGTCCTTCGGTAGCTTCGGTTTCGTTAATTTTTAATTTCAATTACAGATAATTATATTAATACAAAATGGGCGAGAAATCACGTGAACGATTACTACTTCCACTTCTTCGACTAATTGCAGTTATGATCTCGACTATGTGCAGTGATGTCTTCATAAGTACATGTTGCTTTTCTATGCATCATGAGTAAGAACATTTTTATTTTCGGATTTTCGTCACGTGCGTTTGGAATTTAGTTTGTAAGTATGCATATTGTATGGTATAGTCATGTTTTGAAAAACATAAGCATTATGATTGGATTTTGGGTGATTCTACTTGTACTTTTAATGTCCCAGCTATATATCTTGCCAATCTCGAGAGCTTGGGGAAATTGCTCTTTTTAGTTTTGTTCCTAAAGCTTGACTTTTTTTCACACCTCCTCGTATAGAGGTACATTCAACTTCAAAAAGGCAAGATATCTAATTTTGTTTTCAGTGTGAAGCCAATTTGAACTAACAATTCCTATCCTACAGTTCGTTTTTAGAAATTTTTTTTTTTCAAAAGATATTGTCCGAGATTAGAATTGGCAAGGGGATTTTCGAGGTCGCTGAACACGAATCCGGAAGCCAATTTTGGCGGCAGGTCTCTCCAAGCCGAATATGGAAAAAAAAAGGAAAATGGTTGAAATTGGCAAAAAAATTGAAAATAGTTGAAAATGGACTTAAATTGCGACGTAGAGCAGAGTGGGCTGCAGATTCGGATTCGGCGTGAAAAACTACATACTGTGCATATGTCTGCTGGTAATTTTCAAAAATGGTCAATTTTTTTGATTTTTTTTCAAAAAATTTTTTTCGAGGTTAGCGTGGATATGGGGGTTTTCGAGGTCGCTGAAGCCGAATCCGACTTTAGATTTTGGCGCCGACTCTCGCCAAGCGAGATATGGCCGAAAAGAAATGAAAAATTGTCCGAAATGGACCTAAAATGGGACGTAGAGTAAAATGGGCCGCAAATTCGGATTCGGCGTGAAAAATTACATACAGTACATTCCAAATTTTGTGCCATTCAGTTAGTTTTGAGTCTCTTATTGGTATTTCTCAGATCCACTAAATTGCCTTTTTTTTTTCTTGCAGATGAAACGACGAAAGCGGTTTTTCTCGGCGAGATAGGGCAAAATGAAAATGAAAAATGGTCGAAAATGGACTTAAATTGCGACGTAGAGCAAAGTGGGCTGCAGATTCGGATTCGGCGTGAAAAACTACATACTGTGCATATGTCTGCTGGTGAATTTCAAAAATGGTCAATTTTTGTAAAAATGGGCAGGCTCATTTTTTTGATTTTTTTTCAAAAAATTTTTTTCGAGGTTAGCGTGGATATGGGGGTTTTCGAGGTCGCTGAAGCCGAATCCGACTTTAGATTTTGGCGCCGACTCTTGCCAAGCGAGATATGGCCGAAAAAAAATGAAAAATGGTCCGAAATGGACCTAAATTGGTAAAGAGAACTGGGGAATGAACTTGGATAGTAACGGTTTGAAGTCAAAAATTGGAAACATGGTGAGCGTTTGATTTTTTTTTAATTGACTTGAAAAATCATTCAGCATGTTTTAATTTGTTTTCAAATTTCGTATTGAAAATTTACAATTTCTTTGTGAATTCACTAGTGCAAGCCCATTCATTAGCATGTTTTTATTTTTCTGACCTTGGTTAATTCCCCTGTTCTAGTCCTTTTATAACTTAACTAATATTCGTTTTGATTTTTTTTGCTGATGAGTTATTCTCATGTATTTTTTCAAATATTTTCATCGCCGCACCCGACCAAAGGAGGTACAGGTTATTCCTTGGTCAGTCAAGGACAGCAATTATTCCGTCAAGACGTTTCAGAAGCTGGATCCTTTGAAAACAATTTTTGTCGGAGCCCTTCATGGTATGATGAATGCTGAAGGACTGTTTCGTGTGATGAACGATTTTTATGGAGGCGTTTTGTACACAGGTAAATGTCCTCGAATTTATATTTCAAGTGCTCGTTTTCTTTCAATAACTTTACAATTTTTCTATTTTCATTTGTAGGTATTGATACGACTAAGAACAAGTATCCTAGTGGATCCGGACGAGTGACATTCACTGATTATAAAAACTACGCGAAGGCAGTCACTGCTGCTTTTGGGGATAAGTATTAAGACGCCCAGATTAAATAGAAAAGTGAGTTTTTCCTGTTTGACAATATTTGAAAATTTTCCAATTTCTACTTTCTTCCTCATTTGATTTTGTAATCCAAACAAAATTTTCTAATTTTTTTTCCCTAGGTGCAACTTGACCCGTATTTAGAAGAGACACCATGCAATCTATGCCACATCCAATTGGGTCCGTACTTTTGCCGCGGAAATGGATATTTCCGGTACTTGTGCACAAACTGTTGGTCCTTACACAACACGTCATTGAAATCTCATAAGCCGCTGATGGGGAATTCCAAACACGGAGGCAAAATGAATGCCATAACTGTTCTACATTAAAGTAAGTAAGTAGATAATTTTCTCGAAAAATTTTGTCAACTTTTTTTGGAATAATAAGCTAATTCCATTTTTTTTTGCGTTGCAGATTTGAAGACTTGGAGTTCCGCATTTGTATGTATAAATCTGCACATAATCATTTTGTTACGTTGATTGAAGAAGCTACAATTTTTCAATTTATTATACAAATTGTTGTTAATTTAATTTCAATTCGTAAGTTATTCTCGCGTGATTTTGATTTTATTTATTTTATACTTAATTTTCGTATAAGTTTAACTTGGTAAATACTCTGAAAAATCTGCTCTATTAGGTATGCATCTTGCTTCATGGATTCATTGAGAAATTGTAGGTATTAAATAATAGTTTACTTTTTTATTCAATTTCATTGCTTCATTATCGTTTGATTTTTACAATCTTCATTAAAAATTTTTTTTTTCTCTTCACAACTATCAAAAATGTGGGTGGAGAAGTTGGATGTATTCTCGAAGGAAGAACTGGCAGTGGAAAAGAAAATTGCTGCTGCTGCTTTACCAGAACAACAAGTAAGTAAACTACGAGTAATTCCCAACATTTTTGAAGTTTTTCATACCTGCAGATTCATTGAGAAATTTGAAAATTTTAGAAATCATTTTACATGTAAGTATCAAATATTTAACTTTTTTTTCAATTTCATATTGCTCCATTATTGTTTGATTTTTCCAATTGTGGTTTTAAATTTTTTTTCTTGTTCACAGATATGAAGAATGTGAGTGAGGAAGCTGAATGTATACTTGAAGGAAGAACTGGCTATGGAAAAGAAAAAATTCTGTTGCTGCTTTACCAGAACATCTGAAATCATTTTAGTTGAAGCGCTCGCAGTCAAATAAATTTTTTGAGGTGAATTTATTTTTAGGCTGTCATTGTTACATGACCAAGGACCGAGAATTGTTCCTTGGTCCAACAATGCAGCCAACAGACCTATACTTCCACTTATACTTCCAACAATACTTCCGCATATAGTTCCGACTATACTTCCGATTATACTTTCGAATGTGTCTAAGGGGAGGGCCTCTCCTTAGACACATGCGTGGATTAGGCCTTTACTGGGGAAATCACGCTAAAAAAAGCTGTGGACAAGGCCTGTAATAGGGAACCATATTGAAAAAACGCGCCGCGTACTCTACTCCGTGGGTGGTGAGGAAATGAGTATAATAGGTAAGCTATTAATCACAATGCTTGAATGGTCAATTTTCTTTCTTTCGAGTTTAAATACGTTTGGTTATTCTGTTACGAACTTTGAAAATTTCTGAATACTGATTTAGATTTCAGTAATAATTTTATTTCGTGTTAATTTTTCAAAAAGCACATTTTTATTATGTTCTTTTTAACATAAATTGACTATGTTCCATCGTCAGGTATTTCAAGCCTCGAATCCTTTTTAAAAATTGCGTGTTATCAGATGACCAGTTGACCACTTTGCTATTTTTAAATTAGAATACTTAACTGCCTGAATGATCGCTATACATTATAGTTTATTTAAATGTTGATTTTCAAATTTTATTTTATGTGTTTCAGACTTGCCCTTCTGGTTATGACCATTATTCGTCCCGCATGTACGACCATAGTTACGTCAATGAGAATCCAGACAAAAACTCTTAAAACAATTGTAAGTTCATTGAATTTTTTATTCAACTTGTGTTTAAAATTTTCTGATTTTAATTATGTAATTTTCAGGTCGTGACTGGTACACCAAATTCCCCTACGAGACTCCACTGAGCACTACTTTGAGCAGTCCGAACCAACTGAAATATACATCCGCGATTTTGAATTTGATTGGTAAAAAGAATCTGAGAATATCGAACTTCGGATTCGGGTTCAGCGACCTCGAAAACCCCCATATCGACGCTAATCTCGAAAAAAATTGTTAGAAAAAAAATTGAAAAAATGGAAAGGGTAACCTCATTTTTACAAAAATTGACGATTTTTGAAATATTCCAGGAGACATATGCACAGTATGTAGTTTTTCACGCCGAATCCGAATCTGCAGCACATTTTTCTGTACGTCGCAATTTGAGTCCATTTTCATGGCCAAAAAAAAACAACAAATGGTCAAAAATGGACTTAAATTGTGACGTAGAGTAAAAAGGGCTGCAGATTCGGATTCAGCATGAGAATGTACATATTGTGCAATCCAAATATGGTGTTATTCACTTAGTTTCTAGTGACTAGTCTCTCATTTGTACTACCTCTATGTGATCGAGTGAAATTAAATAAATTTTTGTTGCAGATGACACGATGAAAGCTGTTTTGCTGCGGTTTCTTTCCAGTTTGAGTTTCTACATTCCAATTGCCCTTGGGAGTATAATAGCCGGATGAAAGATAGGTAATTATTTTTGTAGCTTTATAATTTAATATTTTTTTATTTCATTACTGTCGCATTCTTTCATAATCCGTATGTAACGCCAGTTTATAATTTTCAATTTTCATCCTGCAGCTTATTTTTGGTCGGTTTTATTTTTGCAATAAAAATTTTTCGAGTTTAGCATTGCAAAAAAATGAAAATTGGTCGAAAATAGACTTAAATTACGACGTTGAGTGAAATGAGCAGCAGATTCGGATTCGGCGTGAAAAACTACATACTGTGGACATGTCTCCTGGAAAATTTTAAAAATCGTAAATTTTTGTCAAAATGGGAAGGTTAACCCCTTTGCATTTTTTCAATTTTTTTTCCGACATGGGGGTTTTCGAGGTCGCAGAACCCGAATCCGAAGTTCAATTTTGGCGGCGACTCTCGCCAAGCGAGATATGGCCGAAAAAAAATGAAAAACGGTCGAAAACGGACTTAAATTGCGACGTAGAATAAAATGGGCTGCAGATTCGGATTCAGCGTGAAAGAATACATACTGTGCATTCCAAATTTGGTGTTCTTCACTTAGTTTTTAGTATATTTGTATCTTTATGTGATCCACTAAAATTTAGTACATTTTTGTTTCAGCTGAAAAGTGGGAAGCAGTTTAGGTCCAGTCAAAAGACACGCTCGATATGCAAGATCGACTCCGCATATAACAACACACTTTTGTCCTTCCATAAAGGAGTTCCAATGCTCAAGATCTAGTATAAAATTTACTTTCTCAAAGAATATTTTGAATCAGTCAAGATTTATTGTAATAATTATTCATTTAAAACTTGTATTTGCCATTTTTTCCCCACACATGTGAAACCTATCTGTATAAAATATTTATTTTTATTTGAAAATGAATTAATAAAAAATTTTCGTAAATATGACTAAAATTCTTTTATTTACGAGCAAGCTATAGTAACTCACTGGAAAATTGGATGAAAAAATGAAAATTCATTATTTTCGGCTGAATGTCTCAATTTTCGGCTGGATGTCTCATTATTCGTCCAGCTGTGTCAATTTTTGAAAATGGAGCGTGTGGGGGGGTACTGGTACTAAATTCGAAAATATTTGAAAATGTGGGGGGAACCTGTTACTAAATTTAAAAATATTTGAAAAAGGAATACGTGGGGGGGTACGTGTTACTAAATTCAATATTTGAAAAGGGAATACGTGGGGGGGTACGTGTTACTAAATTCGATATTTGAAAAGGGAATACGTGGGGGGGTACGTGTTACTAAATTTGATATTTGAAAATGGAATACGTGGGGGGGTACGTGTTACTGAATTTGATATTTGAAAAGGGAATACGTGGGGGGGTACGTATTACTAAATCTAAAGGGAATACGTGGGGGGGTACGTGTTACTAAATTCAATATTTGAAAAGGGAACACGTGGGGGAGTACGTGTTACTAAATTTAAAGGGAATACGTGGGGGGGTACGTGTTACTAAATTCAATGTTTGAAAAGGGAATACGTGGGGGGGTACGTGTTACTGAATTTGATATTTGAAAAGGGAATACGTGGGGGGGGTACGTGTTACTAAATTCAATATTTGAAAAGAGAATACGTGGGGGGGTACGTATTACTGAATCTAAAGGGAATACGTGGGGGGGTACGTGTTACTAAATTCAATATTTGAAAAGGGAACACGTGGGGGGGTACGTGTTACTAAATTTGATATTTGAAAATGGAATACGTGGGGGGGTACGTGTTACTGAATTTGATATTTGAAAAGGGAATACGTAGGGGGGTACGTATTACTAAATCTAAAGGGAATACGTGGGGGGGTACGTGTTACTAAATTCAATATTTGAAAAGGGAACACGTGGGGGGGTACGTGTTACTAAATTTGATATTTGAAAATGGAATACGTGGGGGGGTACGTGTTACTGAATTTGATATTTGAAAAGGGAATACGTGGGGGGGGTACGTATTACTAAATCTAAAGGGAATACGTGGGGGGGTACGTGTTACTAAATTCAATATTTGAAAAGGGAACACGTGGGGGAGTACGTGTTACTAAATTTAAAGGGAATACGTGGGGGGGTACGTGTTACTAAATTCAATATTTGAAAAGGGAACACGTGGGGGGGGTACGTATTACTGAATCTAAAGGGAATACGTGGGGGGGTACGTGTTACTAAATTCAATATTTGAAAAGGGAACACGTGGGGGGGTACGTGTTACTAAATTTGATATTTGAAAAGGGAATACGTGGGGGGGTACGTGTTACTAAATTCAATATTTGAAAAGAGAATACGTGGGGGGGTACGTATTACTAAATCTAAAGGGAATACGTGGGGGGGTACGTGTTACTAAATTCAATATTTGAAAAGGGAACACGTGGGGGGGTACGTATTACTGAATCTAAAGGGAATACGTGGGGGGGTACGTGTTACTAAATTCAATATTTGAAAAGAGAATACGTGGGGGGGTACGTATTACTGAATCTAAAGGGAATACGTGGGGGGGTACGTGTTACTGAATTTGATATTTGAAAAGGGAATACGTAGGGGGGTACGTATTACTAAATCTAAAGGGAATACGTGGGGGGGTACGTGTTACTAAATTCAATATTTGAAAAGGGAACACGTGGGGGGGTACGTGTTACTAAATTTGATATTTGAAAATGGAATACGTGGGGGGGTACGTGTTACTGAATTTGATATTTGAAAAGGGAATACGTGGGGGGGTACGTATTACTAAATCTAAAGGGAATACGTGGGGGGGTACGTGTTACTAAATTCAATATTTGAAAAGGGAACACGTGGGGGAGTACGTGTTACTAAATTTAAAGGGAATACGTGGGGGGGTACGTGTTACTAAATTCAATATTTGAAAAGGGAACACGTGGGGGGGTACGTATTACTGAATCTAAAGGGAATACGTGGGGGGGTACGTGTTACTAAATTCAATATTTGAAAAGGGAACACGTGGGGGGGTACGTGTTACTAAATTTGATATTTGAAAAGGGAATACGTGGGGGGGTACGTGTTACTAAATTCAATATTTGAAAAGAGAATACGTGGGGGGGTACGTATTACTGAATCTAAAGGGAATACGTGGGGGGGTACGTGTTACTAAATTCAATATTTGAAAAGGGAACACGTGGGGGGGTACGTATTACTGAATCTAAAGGGAATACGTGGGGGGGTACGTGTTACTAAATTCAATATTTGAAAAGAGAATACGTGGGGGGGTACGTATTACTGAATCTAAAGGGAATACGTGGGGGGGTACGTGTTACTAAATTCAATATTTGAAAAGGGAACACGTGGGGGGGTACGTATTACTGAATCTAAAGGGAATACGTGGGGGGGTACGTGTTACTAAATTCAATATTTGAAAAGGGAACACGTGGGGAGATACGTGTTACTAAATTTGATATTTGAAAATGGAATACGTGGGGGGGGGGGTACGTGTTACTGAATTTGATATTTGAAAAGGGAATACGTGGGGGGGTACGTATTACTAAATCTAAAGGGAATACGTGGGGGGGTACGTGTTACTAAATTCAATATTTGAAAAGGGAACACGTGGGGGAGTACGTGTTACTAAATTTAAAGGGAATACGTGGGTGGGTACGTGTTACTAAATTCAATATTTGAAAAGGGAACACGTGGGGGAGTACGTGTTACTAAATTTAAAGGGAATACGTGGAGGGGTACGTGTTACTAAATTCAATGTTTGAAAAGGGAATACGTGGGGGGGTACGTGTTACTGAATTTAAAGGGAACACGTGGGGGGGTACGTGTTACTAAATTCAATATTTGAAAAGGGTATACGTTGGGGGGGGGGGTGTTACTAAATTCATAAATGTTTGAAAAGGGAATACGTGGGTGGGGGGTACGTGTTACTAAATTTAAAGGGAATATGTGGGGGGGTACGTGTTACTAAATTCAATATTTGAAAAGGGAACACGTGGGGGGGTACGTGTTACTAAATTTGATATTTGAAAATGGAATACGTGGGGGGGTACGTGTTACTGAATTTGATATTTGAAAAGGGAATACGTAGGGGGGTACGTATTACTAAATCTAAAGGGAATACGTGGGGGGGTACGTGTTACTAAATTCAATATTTGAAAAGGGAACACGTGGGGGGGTACGTATTACTGAATCTAAAGGGAATACGTGGGGGGGTACGTGTTACTAAATTCAATATTTGAAAAGAGAATACGTGGGGGGTTACGTATTACTGAATCTAAAGGGAATACGTGGGGGGGTACGTGTTACTGAATTTGATATTTGAAAAGGGAATACGTAGGGGGGTACGTATTACTAAATCTAAAGGGAATACGTGGGGGGGTACGTGTTACTAAATTCAATATTTGAAAAGGGAACACGTGGGGGGGTACGTGTTACTAAATTTGATATTTGAAAATGGAATACGTGGGGGGGTACGTGTTACTGAATTTGATATTTGAAAAGGGAATACGTGGGGGGGTACGTATTACTAAATCTAAAGGGAATACGTGGGGGGGTACGTGTTACTAAATTCAATATTTGAAAAGGGAACACGTGGGGGAGTACGTGTTACTAAATTTAAAGGGAATACGTGGGGGGGTACGTGTTACTAAATTCAATATTTGAAAAGGGAACACGTGGGGGGGTACGTATTACTGAATCTAAAGGGAATACGTGGGGGGGTACGTGTTACTAAATTCAATATTTGAAAAGGGAACACGTGGGGGGGTACGTGTTACTAAATTTGATATTTGAAAAGGGAATACGTGGGGGGGTACGTGTTACTAAATTCAATATTTGAAAAGAGAATACGTGGGGGGGTACGTATTACTGAATCTAAAGGGAATACGTGGGGGGGTACGTGTTACTAAATTCAATATTTGAAAAGGGAACACGTGGGGGGGTACGTATTACTGAATCTAAAGGGAATACGTGGGGGGGTACGTGTTACTAAATTCAATATTTGAAAAGAGAATACGTGGGGGGGTACGTATTACTGAATCTAAAGGGAATACGTGGGGGGGTACGTGTTACTAAATTCAATATTTGAAAAGGGAACACGTGGGGGGGTACGTATTACTGAATCTAAAGGGAATACGTGGGGGGGTACGTGTTACTAAATTCAATATTTGAAAAGGGAACACGTGGGGAGATACGTGTTACTAAATTTGATATTTGAAAATGGAATACGTGGGGGGGGGGTACGTGTTACTGAATTTGATATTTGAAAAGGGAATACGTGGGGGGGTACGTATTACTAAATCTAAAGGGAATACGTGGGGGGGTACGTGTTACTAAATTCAATATTTGAAAAGGGAACACGTGGGGGAGTACGTGTTACTAAATTTAAAGGGAATACGTGGGTGGGTACGTGTTACTAAATTCAATATTTGAAAAGGGAACACGTGGGGGAGTACGTGTTACTAAATTTAAAGGGAATACGTGGAGGGGTACGTGTTACTAAATTCAATGTTTGAAAAGGGAATACGTGGGGGGGTACGTGTTACTGAATTTAAAGGGAACACGTGGGGGGGTACGTGTTACTAAATTCAATATTTGAAAAGGGTATACGTTGGGGGGGGGGGTGTTACTAAATTCATAAATGTTTGAAAAGGGAATACGTGGGTGGGGGGTACGTGTTACTAAATTTAAAGGGAATATGTGGGGGGGTACGTGTTACTAAATTCAAAAATATTTGAAATGGGAACACGTGGGAACACCCAACAAGTACTAGTATACAAAATACTTGTTACCTCTTTTATAGAGGTACAGGTACAGGTATCCGTTTTGTTTTTACTTACTCGTGCAGCCCTCTGGTCTGGATGCCCCAATGTTTGTCCAGTTGTATCATTTTTTGTCCAGGTGTCTAAATTTTTATCCTGATGTGCTTGGCAAGAGTTTCCGCCAAAATTGAATTCCGGATTCGGGTTCAGCGACCTCGAAAACCCCCATGTCGAAGCTAACCACGAAAAAAATTTTTGGAAAAAAAATCGAAAAAATGCAATGGGGTAAAACTTCCCATTTTTATAAAAATTGACGATTTTTGAAACGATTTTTGAAATTTTCCAGGAGACATGTGCATAATAATATGTAGTTTTTCACGCCGAATCCGATTCTGCAGCCCATTTTATTCTACGTCCCAATTTAAGTCCATTTTCGACCGTTTTTCATTTTTCTTCGGCCATATCTCGCTTGGCGAGAGTCGCCGCCAAAAACCAACTTCGGATTCGGGTTCAACGACCTCAAAAACCCCTATATCGACACTAATCTTGAAAAAAATTTCTGGAAAAATAATCGAAAAAACACCAAGCGGTTAACCTTCTCATTTTTACAAAAATTGGCGATTTTTACCAAAATATTTTTACAATAGTCCAAAGCATTATTTCGAAAATAATATTAAGAAAAAGATATTTCCACCACTAGTAGTTTTTCATTTCCAAAATATTTGTATAAATCACTAATTGCATAACTGGTTTGCCGTAAATACGAATCATGAATATTATTTTTCTTTTTAGATTTTGCGATTATTCGAATTTTTGGAGGAGCCATGCTAATTGCATAACCGATTCGCCGTGTATTTGGAATTTAAGCACGTGTAAGCCGGCGCAACCCTGTGCAAAGTGCAAACTGGTGAGAACCAAGCGATTTGTTTCCTCCGATTTCACTGTTGCAAGAATTCCTGAAATAAGAACACGTGTGTCTTTTAAAATTCGATTTTCGTTATTGCGAAATGACTGCAGAGTTAAAAAAGGATCAAATTTTTTAATCACAAATTGATAAATACAGTTCAGAAAAATTCTTGATCGAACTATTTGAAAAACGACTTACTCCAAACAAATATTTTCCGCGAAAATGAGCCCTGGGTTCACTTGTCATAATAAAATCCTAGTTAAAGGTCTACTCACAAGCATTATTTTTCGACGAAGGCATTCAATTTTTACTTTCTCATTTACAGTGTCAGTATGGGTATAATGATTAAATATTAATTATTGTCATTTTCATGGGTCCGTGACATTTCAGCTGTTTTTGGTACGTAATGTTCAAACAAAATAGCTGAATGACACGAAACAGTTGTAAGGTTCACAATTATATAGACCTCGAAAAGACAACTTGAATATTTAAATAGGTAGGTGCCAAACTATTTACGCTATCTCTTGATTAGATTTAGTTGTAAAATTTCTAAATTTTAAAAGTAGACTGTAGTCTTTAATCTGAAGTCTGTATGGGTAATTGAAGCTACGTATAGAAATTCTTCTCTCGAGCTTTCCAAGACTTTTCCCTGTTTCCTCTGTTAAAGGTCAGTGATACGCTTTCATATCCTTTTTCTTCCAGTTTTATATCTGTTTTGTATCTCATAGATACAATGATATATTCACCAAAAAACTCATCTCAACAAGAATCTGGAATCCATTTTTGGCGGCGGCTCTTGCCAAGTGAGATATGGCTAAATAAAAAAGAAAAATGGTTGAAAATTGGTCTAAATCGTGACATAGAGTAAAAATGGCTGCAGATTAGGATTCAGCGTGATAAACTACTCTCTTATTACAATACCTCTATATGATCGAGTGAAATTTAATAAATTTTTGTTGCAGATGACACGATGGAAGCGGTTTTGCTGCAGTTTCTTTCCATTTTGAGTTTTCACTTTCAAGTTACCTTTGGGAGCATAATAACCTGATGGATGACAGGTAATTATTTGTGTAGCTTTATAATTTAGTTTTTTTTTCTCCTTACTGTCGCATTCTTTCATAATCCATGCGTAAAGCCAGGTTATAATTGTAAATTTTCATCCTGCAGCTTATTTTTGGTCAATTTTATCATTTCAACAAAAATTTTTCGAAAATAGCATTGTAAAAAAATGAAAAATGGTCGAAAATGAACTGAAATGGCAACGTTGAGTAAAATGGGCTGCAGATTCGGATTCAGCGTGAAAAATTAAATACTGTGCACATATTTTCTGGAAAATTTCAAAAATCGTCAATTTTTGTAAAAATAAGAAGGTTAACTCCTGGGGGTTTTTTCAAATTTTTTTCCAAAATTTTTTCTCGAGATTAGCGTCGATTGAGGGTTTTCGAGGTCGCTGAACCCGAATCCGAAGTTCGATTTCAGCGGCGACTCTCGCCAAGCGAGATATGGCCAAAAAAAAAGAAAAATGGTCGAAAATGGACTTAAATGGCGACGTAGAGTAAAATGGGCTGCAGATTCGGATTCAGCGTGAAAAATTACATACTGTGCAATCGAAATTTGGTGTTCTTCACTTAGTTTTTAGCCTCTTATTTGTATCTTAATGTGATCTACTAAAATTTATTACATTTTTGTTTCAGCTGAAAAGTGGGAAGCTCTCTTGGGTCCAGTCAAGAGACACGTTCGATATGAAAGATTGACTTCGCGTATAATAACACACTTTTGCCACCACACGAATGGAGTACCAATGTTAAAGATCCTATCTAAAAACCATTTTCTCGAAAAATATTTCGTATCAGTTAAGATTTATTGTAATAATTATATAGGTATTTAAAACTTGTGTTTGTCAATTTTTCCCCCATACATGTGAAACCTATCTATATAAAAATTTAATTTTTCTTTGAAAATGAATAAATAAAAACTTATCGTGAATATGACTAAAATTCTTTCATTTACGAGCAAGCAATCAATAGTAACTCACTGGAAAATTGGATGAAAAAAATTAAAATTTATGTTTTGTGTTGAAAAAATACCAGAAATATTCGTGAATATGGAAGAAAATCGACCTCAACACCCTCCATACTCATCTATGAGAAAAGTTGGAGACTGATATTTCACTTTAAAGTTTTCAGATTTCAACTGCCATAATTTATCAACTTCCTGAAAATTTCCAATAAGATTTTAGGTCGTTGGCTGGATTCGTGCTGTCTCAATTCTCACTCAGCTGTCTCAATTTTCGGCTGGATGTCTCAATTTTCGGCTGGATGTCTCAATTTTCGGCTGGATGTCTTATTTTTCGGCTGGATGTCTCATTTTTCGGCTGGATGTCTCATTATTCGGCTGGATGTCTCATTTTTCGGCTGGATGTCTCAATTTTCGGCTGGATGTCTCAATTTTCGGCTGGATGTCTCAATTTTCGGCTGGATGTCTTATTTTTCGGCTGGATGTCTCATTTTTCGGCTGGATGTCTCATTATTCGGCTGGATGTCTCATTTTTCGGCTGGATGTCTCAATTTTCGGCTGGATGTCTCAATTTTCGGCTGGATGTCTCATTTTTCGGCTGGATGTCTCATTTTTCGGCTGGATGTCTCATTTTTCGGCTGGATGTATCATTTTTCGGCTGGATGTCTCAATTTTCGGCTGGATGTCTCAATTTTCGGCTGGATGTCTCATTTTTCGGCTGGATGTATCATTTTTCGGCTGGATGTCTCAATTTTCGGCTGGATGTCTCAATTTTCGGCTGGATGTCTCATTATTCGGCTGGATGTCTCATTTTTCGGCTGGATGTATCATTTTTCGGCTGGATGTATCATTTTTCGGCTGGATGTCTCAATTTTCGGCTGGATGTCTCAATTTTCGGCTGGATGTCTCATTATTCGGCTGGATGTCTCATTTTTCGGCTGGATGTCTCAATTTTCGGCTGGATGTCTCATTTTTCGGCTGGATGTCTCATTTTTCGGCTGGATGTCTCATTATTCGGCTGGATGTCTCATTTTTCGGCTGGATGTCTCGATTTTCGGCTGGATGTCTCATTTTTCGGCTGGATGTCTAATTTTTTGGCTGGGTGTATCATTTTTCGGCTGGATGTCTCAATTTTCGGCTGGATGTCTCATTTTTCGGTTGGATGTCTCATTTTTCGGCTAGATGTCTCATTATTCGGCTGGATGTCTCATTATTCGGCTGGATGTCTCAATTTTCGGCTGGATGTCTCATTTTTCGGCTGGATGTCTCATTTTTCGGCTGGATGTCTCATTTTTCGGCTGGATGTATCATTTTTCGGCTGGATGTCTCAATTTTCGGCTGGATGTCTCAATTTTCGGCTGGATGTCTCATTTTTCGGCTGGATGTATCATTTTTCGGCTGGATGTCTCAATTTTCGGCTGGATGTCTCAATTTTCGGCTGGATGTCTCATTATTCGGCTGGATGTCTCATTTTTCGGCTGGATGTATCATTTTTCGGCTGGATGTATCATTTTTCGGCTGGATGTCTCAATTTTCGGCTGGATGTCTCAATTTTCGGCTGGATGTCTCATTATTCGGCTGGATGTCTCATTTTTCGGCTGGATGTCTCAATTTTCGGCTGGATGTCTCATTTTTCGGCTGGATGTCTCATTTTTCGGCTGGATGTCTCATTATTCGGCTGGATGTCTCATTTTTCGGCTGGATGTCTCGATTTTCGGCTGGATGTCTCATTTTTCGGCTGGATGTCTAATTTTTTGGCTGGGTGTATCATTTTTCGGCTGGATGTCTCAATTTTCGGCTGGATGTCTCATTTTTCGGTTGGATGTCTCATTTTTCGGCTAGATGTCTCATTATTCGGCTGGATGTCTCATTATTCGGCTGGATGTCTCAATTTTCGGCTCGATGTCTCATTTTTCGGCTGGATGTCTCTCATTATTCGGCTGGATGTCTCAATTTTCGGCTCGATGTCTCATTTTTCGGCTGGATGTCTCTCATTATTCGGCTGGATGTCTCAATTTTCGGCTCGATGTCTCATTTTTCGGCTGGATGTCTCAATTTTCGGCTCGATGTCTCATTTTTCGGCTGGATGTCTCTCATTATTCGGCTGGATGTCTCATTATTCGGCTGGATGTCTCATTTTTCGGCTGGATGTCTCAATTTTCGGCTGGATGTCTCAATTTTCGGCTGGATGTCTCATTTTTCGGCTGGATGTCTCATTTTTTGGCTGGATGTCTCATTTTTCGGCTGGATGTCTCATTTTTCGGCTGGATGTCTCAATTTTCGGCTGGATGTCTCATTTTTCGTCCAGATGTCTCATTTTTCGTCCAGCTGTCTTAATTTTCGTCTATAGATATCTCATGTTTCTTCTAGATGTCTCAATTATCGTCTATTGAGCCATCTTGAGACTACTAAATAAAAATTGAGACATCCAGCCGACAAATGAGACATCTATACCAAAATTGAGATATCCTGCTGAAAATTGAGACAACTAGACGAAAATTGATACAGCTGGACGAAAATATGTCACATCCAGCCGATAATTGAGACAACTAGACCAAAAATGATACATCTAGCTGAAAATTGAGACTGCTGGACAAAAATTGAGACAGCTGGTCGAAAAATGAGACATATCCAGCCGAAAAATGAGACATATCCAGCCAAAAAATGAGACATTTAGCCGAAAATTGAGACATCGAACCGAAAATGCAGACAACTATTAGAAAAGTGAGAAAGCTGGACGAAAAATGAGACAGCTGGACGAAAAATTGGACATCCAGCCAAATATTGAGACATCTAGATAAAAATTGAGACAGCTGGACAAAAAATGAGACAACTAGCCGATAATTGAAACAACTAGAAAGAAAAATGATCCATCCAGCTGAAAATTGAGACAGCTGGAGGAAAAATTAGACATCCAGTCGCAAATTGAGACAACTAGACGAAAATTGAGACAGCTGGACGAAAAATGAGACATCAAGCTGATAATTGAGACATCAAGTCAAAAGTTGAGACAGCTGGATAAAAATTGAGACAGCTGGACGAAAAATGAGACATCAAGCCGATAATTGAGACATCCAGTCAAAAGTTGAAACATCCAGCAGAAAGTTGAGACAACTAGACAAAAATTCAGACAACTAGACAAAAATTGAGACAACTAAACGAAAATTGAGACAGCTGGACGAAAATTGAGACATCCAGTCGATGTGCGAAATTCAATTTTGGGGTTCCCATCGTTCATATTTCAAAATAATCTCACGATAAAAATCAGCATCAGGTACCAGTCATCAAATCAACCAAACACGTGAAATTTATTCAATTTTCCTTGTAAATTTTACAATCCGTGACAGTAGTAAAAATATTAATGACGATGTACTCGTAATAAGCACTTCATGTTTTGAAAGGTTCATATTCTCTTTTCATGGTTGCGTAATGCTGAGGTATATCTTTAGATCCATGTAGGATGAGCTGCAAATGATCTACTCTCCCTTGATATTTTCTTGCTCGAATCTGTCAATCAAAGAGTTTTATTTCGTAAAATATCAAACTTTTAAATTTTATGGAAACATAATGTCAATATTTGGTTACTGTGTTGAATAAATAATATATGTAAAATAAACATCAATAAAACAATTCTAACAGAAAAATCAAGATATTAAGTGAATGTTTTTCAAGCAGCCTGAAACACCCTAAATTAGGCTATACATATATAGTACATAAGAATAATCTGCACTTACTTGATCTGATACAATCACAGTCCATTCACCTGTCGGATTCTCTCCCCAAAATTGAAGCGTTAAAAATGGCCAACTTATAAAGCCATCTCCGCTATGATCCCCCCTTCGAACTTCCATAAGTTTACTGGTGGTACCTGATAAACAAAAATTAAAAATTTGCTGTAATATTACTTTTTGGGTCCCAAAATTATTATCAATCTCCGAAATATAATTTGAGCCTTCTTCCTAAAAAAAAGTGACAATTTTCATACATTTTGACTGGAATATTGCTGGTCAAATCTCCAGAATACAAGTAAATTTTCCTCCATTTCATTTCAAAAATATAAGAATAATAGAAAAATAAATAAACAATAGAATAAAATAAAACACTAGCCTATATGCTCAGACAACTCTCATTCTTCTGTTCGAATATTGCTTGCATGAGAAGCTCTAATCAAATTGTTTTTGGGATGTGATGTTTTCAGTTTCTAAGAAGAAAAAAAAAAGAAAAAAAAGAAAAAGAGGTTACCTGTAGGTGAAATCAGCTGAATATCAATATGACCTCGGTCTGGATATCTGACAGTAGCATTCAATTGGACATGTTCTAAGTAATTTACACTTCCATGGCAACCATTTGTCACTACTGTCCCTCGGAATGGTTGAGTGCTGCTAAAAGAGCTTTTTTTCTTTCTGCAAAAATACAAATACCAAAATTTCAATCCCTGCAAGACGTCTACCAAAAAAATATTATTGAAACCGTAATTTACCTAATAATGAAAGGTACCGAGCATATATACTTTTTTGGTACATTTTTCCACTTAAATGCATGATTCACCATTTTGAAAGCATCTATCAGTCCAAACCCGAATTGTGGGGTGAACCAAAAACCGAAATCATTTTTCGTCCAGTCAGCACTGTGTATAAGTGGAGCTACTTCTGAAGTCCATGCTAATAGATGGTGTACATCACGCCATGTCAGTCGAGGACTTGAAAAATAATTCAAGATTATAAGTACTAGTTCAAGCTTATCCTTAGCTTTAAAATGAAAACTAACTTTGCTTGAAGAACTAAAGCAAGGATTCCAGCTGCAAGTGGAGCTGAAGCTGAAGTTCCAGAATGCTCTAAAGTGCACGAGTTGTAAATGTCTGTTGTAATCTGAAAAAAATTACTCATAATTTACTGATAATATTTGTAGGTTACTTTCACAGAGAAAAATCAGCTAGCATCAAATCACTTTGAATTTCCAGCAGTAAGACTCAATAATTTATAAAATAATTTTTTCACTTTTTCAGAAATCAGAAGTTACGTAACTTAAAGTTATTTCTGCAAAAGTCAAGTTCTCAGATTCCTTTTCAAAGGCTGAAGCTTGTCTGCTTTCTTATGGCTTTACATTTAACTATCTTAATGCCAGTATTTTCATATCCTAAGGGTACAACATAATACCTTCAATGGAACGTACTATTTTGATTTCATCATGAGCACTACCAGAATATGCTGTAGCCATGATAGCTGGGCATCGTTCAGCATAAAATGGGACCGACCCAGTTTGGGTAGCGCTAGCAATGGCTATCGAGTAAACACTATTTATGTATCCATCAGCCCCACAATGATCTCCAAAAACTCCACCATTGCCTGCTGCGAACACATACAAAGATCCGAGTCCATTTCTTCCCTGAAAATTTCATGATCAAATTCATCAAATACGAGTACATAGTATTGAAGTGAGTTGATCTAATAAATAAGTAAAATTGTCTAGTAAAAAAAAAAAGGAAAATAAAGATCCACTGACATGAGTGATTCCTCGATGCAAAGCCAGGGACGTTAAATGACCAGGTCCATCTAAAGCCTGTCCATTATCTTGTGGTCCCCAAGAGCCACTGTATATTTGCACTTTGTCTAATGCATGGTTTACAGCCTTGGCTTCGATGACATCGTCAGTAAACCCATCCAACAATGTGATTCCTAGTAAAAAATTACTCGCAGTACAGAAAACTATGAAGTGACATTAAAAAAAAAAAATTGTTTCAATTCTGATTTTACAGAATTACTATAAAGGCTAATTTAAACTACTGAGGTCCATACTTCAGACTTTAATTTTTGACTTACATTTCAAAAAAATTTTTTCTATCAAAGTTTTGCATTTAATTATAATTTCCTAAATTCGCATAAGGAAAGCCATAAGTACCTTAAATTTTATGTTTTTTAGCGTTTCATCTGCTGGGATGATTAATCGATTAATACCTTTAAAATAATCGATTATTTTTCGGATTAGTCGAGTTTTTATCCCTCAACACTACATTTTAAAGACTTCTATTGGTTTTCTTTGGAAAAAAATTTTAATGGCATTCAAAAAATTTCTAAAAATTACGTTACAATATTAACATTTTTTAAAATCAGCCATACCTCCAACTTTAGCATTGAAAGCTATGCCAACTCCACACTTAGTATTATTTGCTTTCATCACAGCCACACCAGCACATCTGGTTCCATGTCGATTTCGTGGATCCTCATATCGAGGCAGTACATCAGCCATATTTCTATTCAGATTAAAACTGATATCTTCAATCTGCAAACAAATTCTTGTCTATTAATTAAAACTTGGAATTTTTTGCTTATAATTTGGTTAACTTACAAAATTACTAGCAATGTCTTCATGAGTGTATTCGACACCGTCATCAATAATCAAGATAGTAACCCCATCTCCAGTCATATTGTAGACCTTGTAGACGGGTATCAAATTCATATCCAAACCTAGTGTAGAAGAATTCTTTTTTCCAACCTGTTTGGACCATTCATTAAAATAATAAGAATCAAAAATTTTGTTGGCGTTTATTAAAAGCTGAAAAATATTTGAAAAGGATTTTTTTTTAAATTCCAAAGTATAAGCCTCCCCTACCCCCCTCTATTCAACAGGATGATTTTTATTTCAACTCAAGCTTTCTCTTACCTCATACCACTGCAATGACCATAATTCATCATTAAATGCTCGTTCGTACAGAATTTTGGTATCTTCAGCAGCATCTGAGAGACCATTAGATGTATTCGGAGTCAAGGTCATTGACTTATGTTTTGATTCTGTGTCCTTAGCATGGTTCAAATTCAGTCCGAGACTCTCGTGGTCCAAAAAATCTCGTTTATGTAATTGACGCTTGAACAGCTGCTGAGCCCAGGTCACCTGAAATTACGAAACCGTCTGATTTATGGTCACTATTAAAAACCATACAGAAATTATAAATTAATCAATGAAGACAGTTTTTACCTCATCGTGCTTTGTCAGATGCAATGTGCAGTTGGTATTCTCGACAGGATGCTCGAGTGGGTAATCCAATTTTTCAAAAATGTGGTAGTCCTTGAAGCCATTTACCTATAAATAAAACAGAAATTTTCAATCGATTTTTAAAATACCGAAATTGTACTGTCCACGGGTATCTAAATTCACCAAAACATAAAAGTCAAAGATGAAAATGGTAGAACTAAAGAAGTATTTTTCATGTTGAGAAAAAGTAATATGTAGTTTTCTCTCACTGATTTGTCCATTGAAACCGAGTTACCTGTCAGTCATACAGGGTGTTCTAGTTTGGATTAGTGAATTGGCATCACTGAATAAAACTCAGGCAAACCAAAAAAAAACAATTCCTATAAAACTACTTTTTTGTCTAAACTCGAATAGTAGGTGTTATGTTACAAATTCAAGTAACTCGGAGTTTAACTAGCTTCATTTTAGTTATATGCTTATTATTTCCTCAACCCTTATATACCACCAGGGTATATGCAGAGTATAATAAGCAATAACGCTTACGGGAAGTCCAAGGGCCACCTGAAGAAAAATCTGATAAAATTCTTACAAACTTTGCAAAAATTATTTCTAACAGGGAAATAACGAAGATATATTTTTAACAGCTGCTATATAACTACTGATTTATGTTACTTCCACTTTTTTTAGTGGGCAATTCAGCCCATATTTGTCTTAAAAGTAGTCTACTTTTTCATTTCTTATTATTTTTCTGTAGTTTGAAGATTTGATGGAGGTAAAACTTAATATATTAATTAGAATTGTCATTATAATATGATTTTGCCTCAGCTTGAAACTAAAGGAGCTGTGGGCCTTCTCTCACTCTCACAAGCATTTCATTTCATATCTTCTACATCAATTTACTAAATACTGATAATTATTCTGTAAAACCACACTTAAAAAGCTTTTCTGGTTTTTCTACAATAGTCCAGGTTTCACACTCATACAAATAAACACTTCAAACACCAAACTTCGGTAACTATCTTTTGATCCCCTGATTGATTTTTTCGATAAAAGGCGAGAACTTTTTCCAACCAGATCTGAATAACTATAATTGAGAATATATTGAAAAGTATTTTAAAAATCAAAATAAATTAGTCACTTTCATTCAAATAGGAGAATTGCTCATATTATACTTTTAATTCCTAAATTAAAAAAAACAACAACAACAACAACAACAACTTACATGGCCATGATAATGAAAGCCTTTTATCTCAGCTATTTGCTTGGCTCTTTCACTGCCAACGTCTACCTTCACTAACCACGTCCTGGAGAAATGCTCTGCATTTTCCTTTCCATTATGGAACTGCAATGCGCAGATAATTACCGAAAATTAGGCAATGTAAAAATCAATTAAATCGTCCACAGTCCACGATCTCATCAATTAACAAAAGCATTAAGAATTAATTTTATTGTAAAGCAGCACTCTGTGAGTGTATTTTAACAATAGAATGCATTTCAATTTACTGCACATGATAAGCGAATCAACTGCATTACCGGATAATGAACGACTTCTTCGAGCAGGTATCGACTTTGCACCAGCACCGAACACAAATTCCAAATGCAAAACACCACTAATACGATTTCATCTTTCATCGTACTGGCACCGACTGAATTAAATTATGCATTTGCCTCAAGAGAAAGATTTGTTTTTTTTTTCCTTCACTCTCCCACAAAACGACGGCTATAGGTGATCGTCAAAATGTAACGATAATTAAAAAAGAGCAAAATAATAATGAAGCAAGGGGGACAAAAAAATCTTATTTACCATAACTAGTTTTAAAATGCATGATTTGACGAGTGTACGTGTGTGTGTGCTCTTTCTTATTCATTTGTTACAAAATATATAATGCTAGATAGGTTATGTTTATTTAGCTGCTTGCAAATAAAATCGATTACGGGTACATGATCTACAATATGGATTACATTAAAAGTGTTTGTGCCAACATTTTAATGTATGCTTTTATTATGTACAGAGAAGAAAGTTTGCTGACAAATACATTTGTCATCAATAGGAGACGAGCTGCTATGGTACGTCAGAAGCATCAAAATCAAATTTGTTTCGATTTTTCTTTGGATTCATTTTTCATATTCAATTTTAACGAGCTTTTAGAGGTGCAAATAGGAGTGCACTCAGAAATTTTCCAAGAGAAGATTGAGTCTACTTGTAAAGGGTTACATGTGTTAAAATTACACACCCACTTTTTTTAAAATTGAAGTAATATATACCTAGGTGTAATATATAAAATTGAACATACATCAATACTTCCCAAAATCCTATCCTGAGCTAATTCTCATTGATTCTTATTGGTGTGTAAGTTTTTACACACGTTACTTTTATTTATTTCCCCACCCCCCACCCCCAATTGCTTTGTTTTAGAATCACTGACAATTTTACTAGCGTGTAATTTTTCACCACACATTTTAGCTTGAACAAAATTTTTTTTCAACTTTGGTTTAGAATCCTTGACAATTCTGCTGGTGTGTGGTTTCTACAGCATGTTGTTACCTTTTCATGAAATACCCAATTTTCTAAAAAATTGCTTCACTTTGTAACTCGTTGCAATTAAGCTGGTGTGTAATTTGTTACACACTTTTACTTTCAATAAAACAATTTTTTTTCAATTGCTCAATTTTGGAGCTTCTGATAATTGTGCTGATATGTAATATTCTACCAATGTTACTTTGAATAAATTTTTTTCAAATTGCTTTTTCTTGGAGTCCCTGAAAATTTTGCTGGTGAGTAATTTTTTACACACGTTATCTCAAATAATTTTTCTCAAACTGCTTGGTTTTGGGACCCATGTGGCGTTTAATTTTTTACACATAATAGGTACCTATATGTTACTTTTCAGGATTTTTTTTTCAATTATTTTGTTTTGGTATCACTGGCTTGTGTATAATTTTTTGCACACGGGAGACGTGACCTTCAATGGAAAATTTTTTTCAATTGCTTTGTTTCAGGATTCCAGACAATTCTGCTGGCATTTAATTTTTCACAGATGTTAGCTACTTTTTAGAATTAAAAAAAAAAAATTACCTACTCAGTTTCGAAACCCTTGGCAATTTCGCTAATAATTTATTTTATACACGCGTTACCTGGCATAAAATAATTAAAAAAATAATTACTTACCTACTGTTTCGGAACCCCTGACAGAGTTCCTCGTGAATAATTTTTTATACGTCATGTTACCTTTAATGAAATGATTTGATTTTTGTCACGTTAAAACTAATAAAACATTACTTTCTAAAACTCAACTGAAAGACAAACGTTAAAAACTTCGAGTAATGAGGAAATATTGGCTTTTTTCGACATAGGTCATTGCCTTCAAAATGCAAATTATAGACACCTAAAACAAAGGGAAAAGGTGTATTTTGAAAACTTGAACTGCGAACAACCGAAAACTAAATATTTGGAATTAGATCACTCCGCAGGCCCGGAGTTGTGTCTCAATTTTATAGGAACAATACTTCAAAAGCTTCTTTTTTTTTAGTTTCAAATTTGAATAGTTATTCTTATATTTACTTGACTATCATTATTCTGCGTCTACATTTGTCTATTCCTACATCCGGCCGGTTTATGACACCCAAAAAGGACGCCATAAGCCCACACCATGCTAAACTTCTTTTTTTCCCCCAATTATTGTGTAATTGGGAGTTCGACGAACTTTTCTGATTTCTCCGAATGCTACAATATTAGCCAAAACACCATCTGTGTATGTTGGTGCACGTTGTAGGTGCTTAAGCCCTTTGACAAGAATCACTCGTAAAACCATAGCAAACTCTTTCATGTGGACGGAAGCGATAATGATAGGCATGTTTATTTGAATTAAATATACAATTTTTTCAAACTTTCATCAACTTAAATTTTTTTTCTCGAGGTAGTGGGAGAAGTTTTATTCTAAAATACTCGTAAGTTAATAATACTTTCATACAATATGCGTCTCAGTAATAAGAATTCGTGCCAAATAGGCCGATTATGTAATGAAGGAAAGGAATGTACAAAATCAAGGTCAATTATACAAATACTAGAGGAAATTTTTTGAAAAAATTCAAATCACTCTCAACGAACGAGAACAAGAAAGTTTGATCTGTTCCTGGAAACCAGTTAAAAAAGGTTAATATAGGTCCTTGTATAGAAAAGTATGCAAAAATAAAAGAGTATTTAAAATAAATGTGATTTGTTTAAATTAATTTAGTGAGAGCAGCTGATTACCAAGGCTTTATTATAAAGAAATTATAATATACTTTTAGAATACTTCGACAGGAAGCAGAAAGTGGACTTTACATAACAAACTGGACTGCGCAGAAGAAAAAAGTTGGATTCTTAGACTTTGAAAACATGAAACTGGAGTGCGCATGAAGATAAAAACATTTAAGAGCTGAAATTAGCTCCTCCCCCCTCCTGCTCCCACCACCCATCCGAAAGAATGAAATTAGCTTTCAATCCATTTCGAAGAAAATTTAATATCTTAAAATTTTAATTCATTTGTACCAAAATCAAATAATTTAAATTTATTTTTACATTTCTCATCAAGTGTCCCTCCCCCACCTCTACCAACCCGAATTGAATATGAAACATTGTTTAGGCAATAAAGAAAAGTTCTCCAACAACTTCTTCAAATTTTTCAGAATGAATGAACAGCCTGAAAATACGATGGAATTGAAAAAAATTTTAATGTTTTTACAAATTGATTACGTTTCTTAAATAATGATCATATTCGCGAGAAAATTAAGATTATTATTTAAAACTTTTTTTTTCATCTGATTTTTCTGGCGGAAGTTTGAATTCGAAATACGTTCTTCTTTGTTTGTAGTGTTCAGGCATTGTTTTGGTGCCGTGAAATACAAAAATTAGCTGTGTTACTTGTCCTTCATTGTTAAATGAACCAGTCTGAAATTGAATAAAATTGCGAAATATTAAAAATTTTACGTTGAAGATAGTTCCAACAAGAAACAAAATGCAAATGCCACTGGTAGACATAATAATTATGTACGATGAAGAAATAAAATTTCAAGCTCGATCTGACTTGATGAAATACGAATACCCCGTTAGGCGTTACTAATATAGAATATCTGTACAGTAAAGTAGAAAGACTGACTAGAGGTTCAAGGTAAAATTTCTTTTAGTAAGTTTCTTTCCCTTCAGCGTTTTAAATGAATATTTTATGCATATGACACGTACGTATAATTGCAGTTTCATTGCTTATGCTATTGTATCTGATCTGTGAGGCAAAATTTACAATAATTACGAGTTCAAAAATTTTCAAGTATAAATTCAAAAAACTTATTTTCATGGTACTTTCAATGGTTGGATACTCTCGAGAAGTGAAGCTAAAATCTTGCATTTTTGAAGAAAATAAAAATATTTACTCGTACGATGTTAAGTCTCAGTTAATTACGAGCATAATACATATAAAATTATTTGTAATATTATCAGATCATAGTTTTAATCATGAAAGAAATTTTCATAAATTGTCAACCATCTGACATGATTGATTATCTTTAAATATTATATGGATTTTGATTTTTTTGTTGTTGCAAAAACATAGGTTCAAACTTCAAACCTTCTAACAAATATTCTGTAAAAATAAAATGTAGATCAACAATATTTTGAAATAATAACTGAAAATATTATGGCCTTGTGAGAGATATTTCTAAAATAAGGGGATATTGCTAGTTCGTGTTCAGTGATTTAAATTAATATAATTATAATTATAATGTTAGCACATAGAATTCTTTCAATGATTTCACATTTCAATTTTAATATAATTTCAAGACGTAACAATTATGGAATAATTTCAATTTATAGATAACTTATGAAAAATTTATCAAAATGGTATGTAGTAGGTTTTTTCAAGATCAACCGTAAAGGCTAACGTGCGTGTAAAAAATTACCCATTCACTTTTTCCCAATGAAGGTAACATAAATAAAACATTCAAATGTAATATGTCAACATTATACCAAATTTACTATACCTGTATAATGAAACTTGAAAGTAATATACTATGTATATAAAAAAAAATCATTCATGAGTGAAATTGAAAATTATATTAATTCGTACTTTATTGTCATTACCAAAGTTGCAATAGGTACTAAATTAAATTAACTTGAATTGTATCACTTAGATAGTTGCAAGATTGCAACTCCCCTGATGAAGTAGCTGAAGGGTCAAGATTGAAAATAACTCATTAATCTATAACCGACTCAGCAAGAACGAATGAACAATTGCTTCCCAAAAGTAATAAGGTAGAAAATAAACAACAAATTAAGAGGCAATATATGGCAACAGTAGGTTAGGCATCAGAAAAAGGACAGACAGGCAGCACAAGAAGCCTGAAAGCCGCGATTTAATCACTCCGAGCGATCATAAATTCGCAATCATCATCTGACTAATAATGGTTAAGTTAATAACCACTACTGTTGCAATTGAGAAACTGCAAGTGATGTTATATACACGAATGGCAACACGGATATTCAACGAGTTCGTAACACAATTATCAACCTGCACAGCACAGTGCGTGGCAGAAGTACGCGCGAGAAAGTGACGTTTCAGTTTCGAATGTGGTGAATCTACGAGTACCATAATAACGTATTTTAATAGGATACGCGTCAACCCAAGATTTTCACATTCTTTTGACGAGATGACTTCGAGTGAGAGGTCAGGCCTTCAAAATTAGCCGCCATACGGAGGACTGAATTTTTGGATAGTAGGAAAATGGACCCTCTCTCTATTTATATCCTTGGTCATGGCCAATTTTTAATTGACTATAAATAAAAGCAGCATTATGGCAAAGTTTAAAATTCAGAACATGGTCATGGCTATGCGATTTCAACCACTGAATTCTTCCATTTCCAATATTAATAGATACAAAAAGAGAAAAGAAAAGAAAATCAAGCAAGAAACATCAACTCTTTTGTAGAATCACACTTAGACAGTACCTGGTCAAAAATTTTTATTTCCCAAGTGCCTGAAACAGATTCTCCCCACGCATGCACCGAATCAAAAGCCCAATTATGAATGCCATGAGGATTTGCATCTTTTGGTCGTGGCTCCAAAATTCTAATTTTCGTTCCTGGAATACATATTGTGCAATTTGTACAAGATCATCAAGTTAAAAAGTAAAAAATATTAATACATTTTCATAAGAGCTTACCTGAGGCAGATTTTAAAGAAATCTGTAAGTCTCCTCGCCTTGTGTAATTTATTGTAGTAAATACTTGAACGTGCTCCAAAAAATTAACTTCAGAGGGCAGTCCTTTGCAACCGGTTGTTTTGAATTGTTTTTTATAACCTTTCAAACGCTGTATTGGTTCGTTATTTCTGATTCAAAAGTCAGAATGGGAAGATTACTTTTTTCAATCTTGGTTTGACCAAGGTTTCAACGCCTTAAGGTAAGTACTAGATCAGCAACCAGTATTTGTAGTAGGCTACTATATTGGTCAGTTTTGTAGATAACGTTGTTTCATTTGAATAATTAGCAGTTTCTCTTTTGGAACAGATCATAGTGCTGATATTTCAAAATGCTCTGCTTAGTGGTTAGTGTTTGCAATTTTTCCATATTACTTGTCAATATCTGAGATGAATTATCAATAGATCGATGTTTGAAAAATTATCAGGAATTAACTACATAGATTTGATGTGGTTAATATTAAAGCCAAAAAATTGCAAATATTGGATGGTAACAATAGTCAACTGTGAAACATTTTTTCCTGAAATACTTATTGATAAAATTGCAAACACTACTACTGGTCTTATGTTATTTGATGGAGGTAAAGAATATTCAGCTCACTTACGATAAATTTATTTTTACTACACACGTTGATAATGGAGGCACAGGCGAAAATGTCCTTGCGAATGTTACCAATTTGAATATGTCGATCATACCAAATCCAAAATCCTGACTGAAATAAATTCCGGTCACACCTCTGACCCATGTGCCAGGATTGTCTTGGAGAGGAGCAACTTCGCAGGTGTATGGAAAAAGATGCTGTATATCCCGCGCAGTCAACTTTGGACTAAAAATTGTCATAAGCTTTTATTTAAGGCGGGTTTATACGCTCCGTTAACGTTTTCACAAAGCCGAGAACAAATTCCCTTATTATCAAAATGAAATCGTCCTATTTATACCGTTTATTGGAATGGAACTGTATTAAAACATTGAAAAAATTTCAAACATGAAGCAATACATAGAAGATAAAAAACAAACATTTCTTATCACGGAGTAAAAACATGTTTCATACTCTTTCCATTATCATTTTCCATAAAAGATGGAAAGCAAAAACGGCATTGGGAATGTGAAAAAGTTTTGGTGCTCGTATGACCAGCAGCATTGCGTTCCATTGATTCATCTTTTTAGGGAATTTGTTTTCGGCTTTGTGAAAACGTTAACAGCGCATCTAAACCCGCCTTTAACTCGTTGCCTGGCAATCAGAGTTCGGAAGCCGTAAGATATGGCTTTAGCTTTCGGCTTTTAGCTTCTGACCTTGAAAATAAAACTTACGCTTTCAGCTTTTGGCTTTTATGATAAAGCTTTCGGCTTTCGGCTTACCAGTTTTTCCTTAAAAAATCGATGGCTTTTGGCTTTTAGCTTTCGGCTTTCGGCTAGCTTCCAAACTCTGCACTTTACACTTTACTTTTGTGATTTCATTTCACTGATTTGCTGATTTGTGATTTTTTTTTTGTAAAAACCTAAAAAGCCGTATAAAAGCCATAAAAATACGGCTTTCGCTTTCAACTTTTGGCTTTTTTGATAAAGCTTTCGGCTTTCAGCTTACCGGTTTTTTCTTCAAAAATCAATGGCTTTCGGCTTTTAGCTTTCGGCTTTCGGCTAGCTTCCGAACTCTGCTGGCAATAGAAAATGTAGTTTGATAGATCGCGCACTCGGTGGCGCTAATGTAGATGTATTATTCACATTGCATTGTCAATGTAATTACTTATTAGAATAAAATGTAACCGAAGTAAGAAACACTTGTGGTCAGTGTAGAAGGCAGTGTTCAAATCCACTTGATCACCAAACCACTACAGAAAAAATACGTATAAGCTACAAAAACCAGAGTTTGGAAGTTGTAAGATATGGCTTTAGCTTTTGGCTTTTAGTTTCTGACCTTGAAAATAAAACTTTTGCTTTCAACTTTTGGTTTTTTAAACAGAAATTTTGGCTTTCGCTTTTTTTTTTTACTAAAATTGAATGGCTTACGGGTTTTAGCTTTCAGCTTTTCACAATGATAAACTTTTTCATAGGAAATTTTATGCTGAATTCGAAAATTCAGGTGATAATTATCATTTCATTCGTCAAAAACTAAAAAGTCATATAGAAGCCATAAAAAATACGGCTTTTGCTTTCAGCTTTTGGCTATTTCTATAAAGCTTTAAGCTTTCGGCTTTCTGGTTTTTTCTTAAAAAATTGATGGCTTTTGGCTTTTAGCATTCAGCTTTTGGCTAGCTTTCAAACTCTGACAAAAAGTGTCAAAAGACCATCTAATTTTCAGCTATAGCTTATTACCTGAAATTAAGTTAGTATAAAGAAAATAAAAGACTACTAACTTGGCTTCCCTAGCAAGTCCTATAGCTGCAGCTACTGGAGGTGCTGATGCTGAAGTTCCTGTGTGACTGATCGTGCACCTATCCTTCCCAACGTCGGTAGTAGCCTAAATGCTCAACAAAGTTGATTTGCTATTAGTGTAAAACTGAATATTCCCAGTAAAAATCATGCCATATTATTACACTTACCACATTAAAAATACTGGATCCGTCGCCTGAATACGCAGTCACAAAAATACTAGGACATCTTTCCGAATAGTTGGTGACTTTACCTTCCATATCAGCACTGGCCACAGGTATTGTATAGATGCTGGTAACAAATGGATCACACGAACAGTTGTCCATGTCTTCTTTACCGTTTCCTGCAGCAAATACGAATACCACTCCTCTTCCATTCAGACCCTACGCCAAAAAATGATGCAAAAGATAAGCTAGAATAATATTTCATCGTTAATTAAGCAGTAGAAGTCATAATTTTAGTTGAATTGAGAATGGATTTGAGGCGACTTTCTGTAAGTACCTATGTAGGATAAGTAGCTTGTCGAAAGAGAGTTGAAGCACTTTGTTGATTCCATCTTTGTGATGTGTACCTACTTACACACCTCTTCACAATTTATTTTGGACTTGTTTCAATGCTACACAATTTTTTTGAGGGGAAGGAACGTGGGGGAAAAAATTAATTACTTCAGTAGCAGCTGTCTTCAAAGCTGCTTTTGTAATCTCACCACAATGAGCCATCGTCATTCCATCATCATTTGGACCCCATGAGTTAGATACGACCCAAACTTCTTGGTAACGAAAAAGTAAAGCTTCACCATCAGCTTCATCCGATGATTTCTTAGGACCCAATAGTCTAACTCCTGGAAATTAATGAGAGTTGAGACGAAGAAGATTCAAAATGTACATTTTGAAGAAATCTGTGGGGGGCGAAACACTTGTTAATTAGTAGGTGCGAATTTTTTTTCTAAAAAATTAGTTAATTGCCTCCTGCTTTTTTCCTGTGACCATATAGTACATGTACAATACATAATAGCCGGCGAACTACCCCTGCCTCATAGAGCGGTGCTATCAAAATCGCTCAAATGACTCGGTGGAAGTTGAAGTTTGGTATGCGCAGAACCCCCTAATCGTTCAAATCAGCTAATGTGACGACACAGGAATGATTAATTTTAGAAGCAAATTACCAGCGTCACTAAAGTGCGTCCGTAATTGAGCCACATTTTCATATAACTGAGCATACACATTTTCTATTACGAAGAATATGCTGAAACTATAATATTATGTTGCGATAACAAAAATCTAGCTTCATGACAATTTGTCACCTAAAAATTTGATACCAGATAATTCAACATCAACAATTTATTAATAAACAATTCGTCACATCGCATACATAAATTGTTCGAGTTCGAGACCAAATCTTTCCGACTGGCCATCCAAAATTCGTCCACAACATTATTTTTATCGTATTTCTCACTTTGTACTCATTTGTGTAGAGTGCGTACGTCGTCAAAATATCCCCCCCCCCAAATTTATTTTTAATAACCAAGTATTACAATGGATTTTGAGCCATATATTGCAGTTTGTGACAAGTAAAGCGGGTAGCCTCAAACTAATAAATGGGCCATAATTATTTGTTTTGCAAAGACAAAACATTTTGAACAGTACCTATTGAAGGTGCAAATTGTATACTGAATACAATATAATGTGTCTACTATACGTATAGTTTAAGTGGAGGTTATGAAGTGGTTGTACCCACTGTTCCGCTACTGGAATCATCAAGAAATATGAAAATGCATCACCTCCTATAGTGGCAAGAGGAGCAATGCCAACTCCACAAACTAAATTATTTGCTTTCATTCCAATTTGTCCAGCACATCTGGTACCATGGGAATAAATTCTGATTACTGTGTGCACCGGATCTGGTTCACCATCATTATCGATTAAATCCTTACCAAAATAAGAGTCCTGTTGAAGAAGAAGAGTAGCGGCTTCATAAATGGTCAAGAAAGAAGAAATTCAATGGTTGGTGTAAAAAACAATGAGCAGTGATGACAAGTGAATGGAACTTGTCTTGAGATGAATTTATGAGTTTTCAGGATTTCGATCGAATGTCATTTTAATGCATAACCAATGGCCATCCTTGAATTTAAAAAATTAAAAATGGCAATCGAAAATATTATTTTGTTGTATTGGGTTATATCCTCAGTAGGTATACGAGTATCATCTTATGCCACTACTGACTCGGTCATTTTCCATACCAGCCCTTCAACCGGTTCATTAGATTGACTACAAAATAGGCTCTTTAATCAAAGGGTTGAAAAAATAATTTTAATAGGCACTTGAACACGTACGTAATTATCTTTCAAATCCAAATGCTCCGTTTCAACTCCATCGTCGATAATAATTATTACTATTTTTTTTCCATAATACCCATATTGAGTCCAAACTCGCATCACATTTAAGTCATATTGGGGTCCGTCTGCACCTTTTGAACGACAATCGTGCTGAAAGAAATGAGTTCATACCTCATCACGAATTTTGACTTTTTAAAGGGTGAAATTTAGATGTGAGTTGCATTAGCTTATACTGGTCTAGAAAAAGTAGATAAAATATCTCACATTTCGTTTATTATGTACAAGTAGTAAAGTACTTAATTAAATGAATGAATAATATAAAATGAATGCATGTGTCTTATACTTTTTTCACACAACAAGTGCTTGGAATACTACTTTCAGGAAAATTGTTGTGAATTCAGTTTTCAGAGAAATTGTTAGGTATCGAAAGTATAGTCTGTTGGCTTAGTTTTTTCTTAATTGATTCTAATTTCAAGTAAGTAGCTTACTTATAAAAAAAAAACTTGAAAAGGTAATGGCTATAAATTCTACAATAGTAGAAGCAAGTAGATCATAATAATTTTTTATGATAATTATAATTGAATTCTTGGTGAATATGTAGGTACCCTAAAACAATCACTATTAAAAATTTTCGTTTTATATTGGGTGTACTATTTACAACTTTTCACCTCAAAAAAAGAAAAAGAAAAAAAAGAAAATCAAAGGAAAAAATAAAGGATAAAATAAATCGACGAACAAAAAATCATAAAAAATGAATTTTCGTTGAAAAATTACTTAAATTAGTGGAAATCACAACCCTAAATACGTAGCTACTATTATTCAGACAGTAGTGATAAATACGAGCATGAGTTTAAAAATTCTACTTATAAATAAAAATTAAAGGCTTGTGCACTGATTGGTTCGTAAAAAAAAAAAGCAAAAGCAATGACAAAAGTGAATTCCCATTGTATACGTACATGAGACTTTAATAAAATTAGAAAATCAATTAATAAAAAAAATAAAAAGAGGATGACAGACACAGTCTACAAAGTGATATTCGTTATTACACTCCTTATAATATTTATCAAGCATATTACTTTTTCCCTGGAAAAGTAAACAATACAATAAAAAAAATTATAAATAAGTAAGTAAATAAAATAAAACTATTTTTATTTTTTCATTTTTTTGTCAAGTATATCTTCGTTTAACAGGGCCGGATTTTGGAGTTGAAAGAGGTGTGGACAAAGTGGTGGAGGCCCGTTTTAAAGGGGATAGGGGGTCAATTACCAAATTTTTCAAACATTTTTTTTAAATGAAAAATTTTTTCTTCTTTTTTTTATGACGAGTGGTGGAGGCCCTTTGTTGGTGGGGGCCCGTGGACCCTGTCCACCCCCTAAATCTGGCCCTTACGTTTCAAATCATGACTTATAGTATTTTTATTATACTAATTGGATCTATGTCAATAGCATTTATAAATTAGGTAGGTACCTATTCTTAATTTTAACTTACATTTTTTTTTTCAATTTTTAGCTCATTTTTTAAAATTTTTAGCTCAATTTTTGGACTAATGAAAAATTATTGATGAACTGGGTGGAAACCAAGAATGTTGTCAGCTGGTCTACCAGATGTCTTTTTTACACACTCGTTGATGGTCTGTTGTGCTGGTAACTTTATATTTTGAATCTAATACTAGTATTGGTATGCTCTGGCCTCTCTTCAGTTCGAATAAATCTTTCGCCTTTTACTAAAGATTTCCGTGGAGAGGGGCCTTTTATGAGCTTCATAAAATTTTTTGAGCTCTGACCTAAGTCAGAGGCTAAAACATCGCACACCCTCTACAAAACTGATACAACTCACAAAAATTGAGTTTTGAGTTAGCAGTGAAAAAAGGGTCTATAAGGGTCCTACTTTAATCCTCCGTACTCACCTTGGGGAAATTTCACCTCCAGACCCCTCCAGGAGAGTTATATCAGTTTACAATTTCAGAAATGTGTAGCTATTCAATGGACAAAACTGATACAACTCAACTTTTCCATATAAAATGAATAAGTTTGGCAATCTGCAAAACCGATACAACTCAATATTTCTCTACAAAACTGATACATCTCACTTAAAATTAACACACAAAACATTGAAAAGTGTCATTGCTGCCTGTAAAAAAGTGATACAACTTGCCGGGGGGCTATTGGTGGATTGTTTATGGGGAAAAGACCAGCACATTCAAAAACTACACTATACATGGAGTCATTTGGCTTTTGAATGAACAAAATCCGTTAAAAATTGATTTAATATTGACAGTTTTAAAATTGAAAATTTCAAATAGCTCTCCTGAAAAAACGGTTTTTTCAAGTTGTATCAGTTTTGTAGTGGGTGTGCGACATGATAATACAAGTAATTACTATCCAATCCTAACAGCGATACTGATAATCTAATATCCGAGATTTGCTCTGGGGTCAGATGCAGAAGTCTGAGCAGAGAAGTCTCGAGAATTCTTCAATGTGAATGAGTGTATTAATCTCAACGACGGATTTCATTCTGAGACAAGAGACCTCCACAATAATAAAATATGTCAAGTATTCATAATTATTTCAAGGCATTATGAAGTTACGTACCTATGTATGGAATTATTTGGATTTTTAAATTTTAATCATTTGGATTTTAATACAATATAATTAATTATTCAAATACCTATTTTAAACTTATTGTAGTTTATTTGATATTGTTTATACTTCTTTTTGTATGTTAATATTATGGATTTGTATAAATTAGCCCAATCAGTATTATTATGGTCTAAAAAAACTTTTTTATAATATGTATGAACTATGAACACTAGGAAATTAAAATCGCTGGAGTTCGAATCGTGTCAATGTTTATTTGTGTGAATTTAAGGCCACTGACTGTGTAATACATACAATTTCAAAGAGTAATAGGATTTTGAAAATTCGCCGAGAATATTAAAAAATATCTACAACCAATATTACAGAAAAAAAAATATTGCTAAAATAATTATTATAACTGCTATGGAAATATTGTGAGGATATTTTGATCTCATTACAATTCAGAAAGCCTCGAAAAATTGATGTTTCGTTTGAAATTTATTTCCAAATCCATCTCCAAAATATTTTCCCCTCAATTAAAGAAAAATATTCTCTGCAAAAATATTCTTACAATAATTTTACGAAATTGAAAATATTAATTCAAAAATATTAAGAAGATTATTTCAAAAATTAATAGAGATATAGGTACCTAATACGTTCAAAATATTTTAACTATTTTTAAAAATTAAAATATTATTTTCACTTGATATTTGGATAACATTGTATTTTAGGTACTAATGATACTAACAATCATATTTTAAGAATGAAAGGTGATTTTTCCAAATTAGTTGGTCCCTTATGTAGTATTCAAACTTAAGAAACTAGTAAAAAGTTCATTAATCGAAAGGGGGCAGATAAATTTTTATTCGAATTTGAAAACTGTAATACGATTAGCTATATTATAGTTAAATATATAAATAATATTTTCGCGAAATGCAGGGAAGGAGAACTATTGATAAACCAATGATTTCAATCGAGAAATGAGTATGTATATGGTGTGCATTTCAGTTCCATTTATTAAAATTGATTTACTCGGTAAAACTCGAATTGTCCTTATTTTCAAACAATTCGAACTAAGTTACTCACAGATAAATTGGAATCTTTTCTTTCAACTATCTAAAGCAGTCGAAAATTCGTTGAAAGCAAAGGAAAATGATTTTTGGATTCAAGTCGCATTTGTAGTCTAACTTTTCGTATTTACGGCACTGTACGTGCAAATTTACGTAAAGCTGTATCGCATGTTGCATTTCATTATTTAAGTCGTTTTTCGTGGTTAATGATAAATCGAACTCTTTCAAGCGTTCGTGCTAAATCACAGGAAGACTGAAATGAGGTTAAGGGGATGGGTGATTTTTTAAACAATTTATTATTAAAACCGTTAAATTCAAGGAAATATATTAATATTTTTTAATTTTTCAATATTCTCACTCTTTTATTGAATAATTCAGTTGAAAAAAAAAAAAAAGGATGAAAAATCCGAGGTAATTAGGATTAAAATAATGAGTTAAGCGTCAAATTATGTTTTTTCTAGCTCCGAAGAGCATTTTACATTGACCCACTCTATTACACCTGATAAAATTTTCTGTGGTGCAGATTTACAAAATTGTGTAGCCTATAAGTAATTTAAATTTGAAATTTCAAAGACTTTCAATATCCCATCCAACTTCAGTTTACTATGTTATTGTGTCTTTAAAGAAACATTCACTAAAATAGTTCTACATTAGCACAACAGATGGTGTCAGCGTTTTAGATGATAGTTTTGTGGAATTTCGACCATTTTCAAAGAGGATTTTTGGCAATTATTTGTAATAATATGTGATACTGTTTACTATTTCCAATCATTTCAACTTTCTTCTATAAAAAGAAAATACAATTTGGGAGAAAATGTTCAAGTGCCACCGGAGGCAAAAACTGTTCCATTAGGCCAGAAGAGAAAGCGAGGACAATCATCAAAGGCAACAAGAGCTATTCTTGTCTAATAAATTCAAAATTTTAAGCTTCAATTAAAACTGAATTTTATTTTATTTTTTAATAACTTTTTGACAATTATTGGGAAAATCACTTTTTTTTTTTTTTCAGGGTACAGATTTTGCGGGCATTTTTTTTTTCATCTGGCAAACGTCATTCATTTTACGTGATTTATTTGTTCCATAGTTGTGAGATATTATTACTGAGTTTGATCTCTCTTTTTTATGGGCGACATACCATTTTTTTGGGAAATATTTGATCTTTCGAGCATTATATTTATTTCTGTTCATATGCATAGTTTTTTCCATGCATTCCTCTTTGTTTTGCGGGCTGAAAAATCACACCCATTTGAAAATCACTAGTTTTGTGAATGTGATCAGGATTTCACCTCATAGTAAGATTATTTTTTTCAAAAGTGCCGGGCGTTTAAATCTTTGCTCGAGAGCATTAGCCACTACTATGATTTATCGTGAATTTATACTGACCAACGTCCACTGAGCTGGAAAATAAGGGTCAGAAAAGTATTTTCCATAATTTGAAGCCGAGCTCTCCTCTCTGGGACAAGTGAGACGGTTTATGTCAACGACACGTCTGCTTTTGCGAGTCACTGCCCCACATTGTTCAACCCAAGATACCTGCAAAAAGTTTGTAAAATATTGCCAAAAAATGTAATTATAGTCTCATTCTACTAGTTTGTATCCAAATCCATACTAAAATGTCAGCCTAGTATTACCTCGTCATACTTTCGAATTCTTTCTGTCAAATGTTCATTTTCATAACTTCCAGAACGTGGGTGTCTTGGATGCTTCAACACGTACACATTTGGTAATCCATCAATCTAGAAATATTTGGGAAAATGGCAGAGCAAACTTAATCTAATATTTGAAAAAAATAATGCTCCAGCAGTCCAACTTCTTTACAAGATAATCTTCAACTTCTTTGAAATGTGTATACCTACCATTCTTTATCGATATTATCAACAGCAAAAATGTTGACTTTAACCCATCACTTTTATTTTTGCAGTTTGTACACGTGTAGATGTAATACGAATAATAGGTTGTGATGTATCTGTGTTTTTATAGGGGTTTATTACATTGGAAGGACAACTTGGTCTAAAAACATACAACTTTTTGATCAAAGAGTCAAGTACTAAACCACTATTCCATGCAGATTCCCACTAATAAAGCGGCTATTTTTGTATTGAACCTGGTTCAAGTTTGAACTTTAATCAAGCCAATATTGTACTCACCCCCCCTCCCCCCGCCCAACATCGTAGATAATTAACTATCTGTCTGCTTTAAAAACTATTCAAAAAGCTCTTTAACTAACGAAGTTTAAAATTATTGTAATTTCATAAGAAACTTCAGCTTACTTCACGTTCAATTTCAAGCCCTTCGTTTCCGGCAATTTCTTCAGCTTTCTCTCGACTCCCTTTTACATGAAGTTTCCATTTATTGGTATAAAAGTCGACATTTTTCTTTAAAACACCTATACGACTATGAGCACAAGGCACAAGCACTAAAAATGAAAAAATATACCAATACACGACGTTCATATTTTTCTCTATGCACAGCAAGGTCCTCTTGTTTAACGAGCAAAGCTTTTTCAAAATTTTGGTCGTTTTCACCTTCAAAATTGCGTCCAATTAGTTTCATTGCATAATTTATAGACGAGCATCACACGGTGATAAATTTATTCTGTGCACCATATGTTGAAGAAAATGTGAAAATGTCTGCACGAATGCCAAACGTGATCCACATTTTTTGGTTCCTATTTTTCAAAGTTTCGTGTTCATAAGTCATTTAGCTGTCTGTTTATTCGAACTTCTAACCGTGACAATCAGTAATTTTCTTTCTTAATTGTTGGAAGTTGTGTTTTGAACAGACCAAGAATCTGTTGCTCATTTGTTTACTGAAAAATTCTAGAGAGCAGAGTTTTTGTGAAGGTAACTTTTACCATATGTATACCTATAGACTGGTACAATAATTCTGACAAATATTTTTAAAACTAATATCACGAAATGTTTTTATTGTTGAGAGAACATTGGCATTAAAATTATAACACATATCTTACATTATTTTGATTTTATACGTGATCAGCATTTAACATTATAACTAGAATAAAATCACATTGTTGAAATTTTCTTTTCATCCTTGGGGTGGAAATATGAATGGCAAAAGAGCTAGAAAAAGAAAATTTCTGAACTGTAGCTGGAAATATTTTATTTCACTTCATCTCACCAGAGTTAGTAATCTTAATGTATAATTATAGGTTCATGCAGAAAAAAATTAATCAATTTTTAATTTTTCTTCCTATATTACAAGTATATATGATTTATTTATTTATTTTATTATAATTTTTTTTGGGGGAGGGGGAGGCCGGCCTCGTTACTTGATAGAAAATTTGACTAAATAACTGGCCAAGGAAATTAAATCAAAAATCAAAACTTATGAGTTGAAAAATTTCAACAAATAATTTTTTCAGTATAGAAAAATTTACATCCTGTGTTAAAGAGTCACAGTACTTTCTATTTAGTAAAGTAACTGAAGTCTGTACTATATTAAATAAAGAGTTCTGACTCCTCAACAGATATGTTTCACAATAGTATGATCCGGTGAAAGTCGATAATCAAAATAGTTTTTATAGTTTTCAATTTTCAATTGTCAATACAAGATTATACTTACATTTTTTCACTCTCCAAATAAATCTATCATAAGTTCTACGCTTTTGGTAGTGAAGAGGCTTATCTTTAGTGCCGTGAATAATCAGAGCTAAAGATTCAACAAATCCGAGATTTGATTTCGGACCAGTCTGAAACAAAAAATGCTTTACTGCTAAGAAAGACTTCAATGGCAGCAACATCAGATCTGTTATTTTGTCAAGAGGGTAATATAAGCTCGAAAATACAAAAATCACGAGGAAAGTCAACCCTTTGAAATGTGTCCCTGAGACTTATTATGCCCCCAATCTCATCAATGCTATTGATACATTAATCCCTATTCTCAGCAGTCTAAGGAGATTTCAGCCCTGGTAATAATTGATTTGAGCCTAACCACATTCAGAGAAATTGTTCAAATAACAAAATATAATATTTCTAAAATGCTCACAATATCCATGAATTTGACAACCCATTCACCTCGAGGACTTTCTCCCCACATATGTATCGAGTCCATGATCCAGTTTTTCAAGCCTTCTTTACTTTTGTCACGTATTCTGGACTCTAACATATGGGACACTGTTTCTGAAAGAAAAAATAAAGAGCAGATACTTGTACGAGTATGTACTCGTGTATGCCATAACCACCTATTTGCTTTCACAAAACATGATACAAAAGTAGACATCTATGTTCTTAAAGCTAAAAATTTGTTTTTGTCAGAAAAGCAGCCACAATTTTTTAAAATTCGTTTACATTGTTTTAATAAATTCACTGATGAAGTATTACAAAATCGCACAATTTGAAAGGAATATTATAGTTCTCAATGTAACGAGCAAATAAAATTTTTATAGGAAAACAGGGACAGTTCAAGATTTATTATAGATATTCTTAGTGTTCTTAGTATTTTTTACCATCTTACTCGTAGATAGTAGGTATATTTTATAACGTATTTTTGTGGTAGTTTATTCTCTAAATCTTGAATTATTTCAGTTTTCTCATACAAAATGTTGAAAATTACTATAAAATATAAATTATTGTTTTCAGGGTACACTATTATCTACATTTCTACAGCGTTGATGATATAGCATCAACGATAAAAATCTGTGAACCATATTAAGGGACTGGCAAATGCTTACTAGCTGGAGAGTATAAATTGATTTTAATAGCTCCTCGCTTTGAATACTGAACTGATGTCACTAACTGGACATGTTCGATGTAATTCACTTCACTGGGCAATGACTGACATGCGTTTGTTTTGAAACTGATGCTAACAGTTCTTCTTCGATCGAAACTAGTGTCATCTCTGCAACACATACTTCTTTGCATGAGATGTGGAAATTGCTCATAACTTACTATATTCAATTGAGACTAAAGAAGCTTCGTCACTATAGTACTTAATTCATGCTCTGACTTCATCAGGTTGGTTCCTGATATTGCCCTTTGCTGACTGTTCATTGCATGATTTAAGACAAAAATTGATTTTCATACATTTTTTTTAAATTTGAAAATGGTTCAAGTAGTTTTTTCATACACAAAAATAGTTTCTTTCAGTCACAAATCACTACAGATTAGTTAGTGTTATCCTCTTGAAACGAACGATAACAATGAGAGTAGGTTCTAACAGGAATTTTCTACGATTTGATAGAGAATTTCTAAATTGTGCTACTTTGCTTACACAAGTCTGGCACGTAAAACGCACGAATTCATTGGCGGTAGAGATTCCATAGTCTGAGCAAATTCGACCAACCGAAGGGCATTTAGCATTCCAAATCCGAAATTGTGCCCTACAATAAAGCCAGCAGCATTCATCCTCCAAGCACGAGTTTCGGCTACAGGTGCTATTTGCGCAGTATAAGCAACTGCATGTTGTACACCTCGCCATGTAATATCAGGCCTGTAATATAATCAATTTTTCATAGAAATATTTTCAAGTACCTAGGTAATGGTGGAATTTAAAACTAGAAAGTTTCCAGTAATTTGGATTTTTGATAAAATTATCGATTGGTAAAACTACGGACTCATTCTATCATTCAACTCTGATTCATATTTTATGTAATTTGAAAGTGTCAGATGTAGGATGAAGTATAGGGTGGTCGCGCGACGTTAAAACGCGTTTTTCTCAAAAACTTGTTTTCGCACACTAGGTACCTTTTTGTGAATTTTTTAATTTCTGCCCCTCCCCTCAAAGTGGTTCTATTTTATGAAAAAAGATCTACCCAAGTTTCACCTCCTCACTAAAAGTCGAGTGGTGCCTCAAAGCCATCTTACATTGAAAATTATAACAGAATTGGAATTTTTAAACTGTTGAAGTAGGGAATTCCTTCTTTAGATGATCATTCATATTTTGATCACATTTATACTCATAGTAATGAATAAATTATTTTTGAATTCAACAAACGAAAGTAGTATTTTCAAAAAAAGTTATCTCGAGGTAAGGTCCAAACTCCAAACCTTCTTAAATCCCCCTGATCTATTTTCTAATCTCCTCGCCGGGAGCGGGTTGTAATGTACCCAAGTTGAAGTAGAAAATACGTATCTCTATTTAATTCCCCCTTTGAGAGATTAGCACAAATTTTATTCTTACTTGGCCTCTAACAAAAGTGTTACTATTCCAGAAGCTACTGGCACTGCTGCAGACGTTCCGGAAAACGATGTGGAACATTTATTGTGAAGATCTGTAGTAACCTAGTGTGGCAAAATAGTATCATATGTATCATTTGCATTGAAATCAGCGTTTTCCCAAAGGCGTTGTAAATCCAAAAAAAAAAAATTGGAGAACATTGAGAGAAGTTGTCCAAAATAGGTCAATATACCGATACATATTTCTCCACAAAATTTGGACAGGAACAAACCTTCTATTGATTCTTTTTCAAACCATATGTCTCCAAGTTAAATGAGTAAATCTGTGAATATGGGAAATATCTATTGTTGCCTCTCCGCACGTGGTGCTTGAGGGCATGTGGACAAGTATTTTAAAAAAGAAAGGAAAAAAAAAGAATGTTATGATGGCCCTTGTTTTTATTACTGGAGATGAAAATTTTAGGAAATCAATGAAAAATACATTTTATCAACTTCCTTATGCAGATTATCATTTACCTGAGGTGACTAGAATGCTAAGAAGTATGTGAAAATCTCAAAATACAAAAAAATGGACTTATCACGTTTTGGACACACGCTCCTAAATACAAAAACATTAATGGTAAACTTATATGCTTCTCACAATATTGTAAGACAGTTTATTCCTACTGTTTCCTGCATAAACTGTGGCTATTATAGCAGCACAGCGTTCTGAGTAATGCGTAAAACTGCCATCATAATTGACTGCAGAAATGACCATCGTGTAAATGCTGTTGACGTAACCATCGCATGCGCAAGTGTCGTCATGATTTTTGCCATTTCCAGCTGGGAATATGAAAATAGTTCCGTTTCCTTTTCGTCCCTTTTCATGAATACCAGCCAAATCAAATCAATTTTCACTAATAACAATAAGTCAAGTGGGCTGGACGAGTTACAATTGAATTCTTACCTACCACGTAAATACCCAGCTTGATTGATGTTCTTGCAAGATCCCCTACTGGCTCCATTGTTTTACCATCATCTGCAAACCCCCACGAATTACTCATGATATCAACTTGGGTGAATTTGAATGCTAAAGCTTTGGCCTCAGCTTGGCACGACTCCATCGTGATATCAGAAGCTATCATTCGAACAGCTGGAAGAAAGATGAATGTCGACGAGGACACAATAATACACCTCATACGTGCTTACCATATTTTGGAGCAGAAATGAAAAGCAATTTGAAAACTACATTCAGTATATGAAAATTAGACGAAACATGGCCTTAAAAAAGATACAAATCAAAAAGAAGAAAACTTCTGGCTGCCAGTATAGCTGAGAGTAACTATACACATTTTATTTCTCTGCTCCTGACAACATTGACAGTATAGAACCAGGAGAAAATGTGGAATAGCTTTATCTCAGAGCCTCATAAAAATATGAAGATGATTGCGAACAGTATTTTATGATCTACATTTGACCGCTACAGAACCAATGGACTAAGTGCCATTATCAGGAAAAATGAGTTAATGGGTGAAATATATTTGTTGCCACAGTTTTCTTGAGCTCCTGTGAAATTACATGTTGGGCACTTGGCTCACGGTCGCTTCTATAGAAGTTCATTCATTTTAGTGTGGCTTACAACCCACTCAAAAATGTAATTACGTATTTCCCACATGCAGACATTGGACAACCCAAGGCGGCAGGGGGCTGTCAGAAATACTCTACCAATTATCTTGAGATTTTTGTGAGGCACTACAATAAACTTAATCCACATTTTCCTGCTGGTTCCATGCTATCAGTGTTGCCAGGAGAGGAGAAAAAAGTTGTTTGTTTTGTTTATAACTCTTCAATTATCCATTTAAAAAAAATATACAAAGCACAAAAGTTGTACCTCATCAAAGTTGCTACAACTTCTGAGTTTGGCATAATTGTGTGTCCTAGAATAATGTATTCACGATAGCACTAGAGAGTATTGTTTCTTTTACAGGAGTGGGTAAGATGTTTACAAAAATATCATAATTGCAAAAGTGATAAATATGACACGTAGGATATTTTTACCGCCCAATGTAACTAATGGAGCAATTCCTACGCCACAAATCCCATTTCCAGCTCTCATCGCGATAATTCCTGCACAATTAGTTCCATGATTATCTGGTCTGATCGATAGTGATTGTTTCGGACGAGTATCCTTGCTATTATTAGCAAGATTTAAACCTAAACTTTCATCCTGCCAAAGAAAAGAAAAGAATCCCTATATTATCATTACTACCAGAACCAACATCCGGTCTAACTTGTCAACTTCAAAAACCTTTAAGTCATAAAAAAATTTTCGCTCATTTCTGGGCTGATTTAGCATTACTGTAAGTAGGTAACAAAAGTTTGTGTGCGAAAAATTGGGTGATGATTATTTGGCGACTTGGCAGGTTTTTGACCTGGGCCGTATATATATAAGAGTGTGGAGTCACTTTCTGGTACATCTGGTATAAGAATAAATAAAATTAGAATTGCAAATCGAAATATAGTTTTTTAATGAGACAAGTCAAAATGAAAAAATTTTAATTGAAAAAATAACTGATATCGAGGATTCATTATACATGTAACTGACGTTAAAAGGGAAAAATATTGAAACATAATGCAAGTGTTGCCTTCCATCGAATTTAATCAAGTTTTTTCTTTGACCTTAACGTTTTTTCCGTTTTGACTTGCGTCACTTGGGAGAAAAAAATCTTCTATTTAACATTTTTTAATTTCCAAAGATAAAAGACCAGTTGTACACCAAGGAGAGGTGATTCTAATTTTGAGTTTGAATTCTCCTTTCAATGAAAATACCATAACTGCCGATTAACTCTAGATTAAGGAGTTGATCGATTATGGTAAGGCCACTCGCTGTTCTACTGATATACAGTATTATTTTAATCTGTGGATAGAACTGGTAAATATATCTTCAATTAAAAAATACAAAGTTCATTTTCAACAATTTTCAGTTAACTTATCAAAAGTAGTAGGAATAGTGTTAAAAAATGTAATTGGTTTTTCTCAAAATCTTTCGAGAATGGAAAAAATTATAATAATATACCTAGCTTCAAAAATATAAAGGCCATCGAAATCATATTTTAAGTTAGATAGGTACTTACATACTCACATAATTATCTCGCAAATCTGAATGGGTATACTCCACTCCGTCGTCGGTGACGATTACTTTGATATGTCTACCAAAAATTTTGTATTTGTACCATACTGGAAACACATTGAGATCATAAATTGGAAATGACTTGCTGGGTCTGCATTCTTGCTACTTGAACATATCATAAAATTATTAATTTTCAAGAAATATGAGTAGTTTGTGTCATAAATTGATGCAGTCACAGTCAGGGCCAGCCTATATGATTTTGGTTTTGCTTTCATTCGTTAACCGGTAAGCGAGAAGCATTTTTATTGTATGTACTAATTTCTTTCACGCTAACTGGTTGATTAATAAAATTAAAAGACACATGATACACATGACATATTTTCAGAACAGACTGAGCTCAATTTACCAAATACCACTGCGAATTAAACAGTTTGTCAGAAAATGCTCCTTCATATTGAGGGTTTCCATACTGCATCATTGCAGGACATTTTACAGATTTCAGCTGACGTCTAACGTGAGTCAGTTGTTTGGCCCATAAAATCTGCATAAAATTTGCGATAAGTTAGAATAAATTATGGAAAAGAAAATGCGATATAGTACAGATATATATTATGTTCAAAATAACTTCCAAGATAATGTTACCTGAAAAATATATAATTTTTAGACCAGCTGGTTGATAAAAAAAAGGCATATGCGTTGACTTCGGGGAGTGTGTGGATTAAAAGTCTCCCATATAAAAATTATTCTGTCGCCCGGAGAAGGAGCAACGGGGCCAAATTGCCTTGGGCTCAACAAAAGGTTTCGATGGTATAAAAAATTGGAGTGTCTGGAATTGAAGTAAAATTATTTTCATTTGCCCTTGATTCCCCATCCGCCCTCCGCCACCACTCTCCACAGGACCACATTTTGCCTCGAGTTCGATTAGAACTCCGAGTGGCCCTTGTAAGAGAACCATTTTTATTTTGTTTATCCGTTTTGAAAATGAATACTATTTTCGCTTATTTTTCATTTCAAACTATTTTTTTTTTTTAAATTTTTTGCTGTATAGTAGAAGTTATTTTGAACAAACGATAAAATTTGTTTCAGTACTGCACCTGAGAATGACTAAGTAAGGCTTGGGTGATTTTATGATTCTCATATTTACTTCTTTTTGGGTGTCTTCTGTGCCTTATACTATATAACTGGGGGACGAATGAAAGCTGAATAAAGGAAAAATATTTATTCAACATTAATAAATTACTTTCTCAATAATAATAAGTGGTCATCCGGATTAGCTCAACTTCTTTAAAAAGCAAAAATATTTTTTCTCATGGTTTAAGTGAAATAAAATAAGGCTTTCCCAATATGCTTCTACCAACCAGAACAAATTTTCTACTCACTGACTCGATTATTTCAAATTCTCTTATGCGAGTAATATTTTCGACCACCTCTTCGTTGCCAGACACCAGCACGACCCATGAATCTGAATAATACCTGACGTGCTCTCTCAAGAATCCAGTGCGACAAAAAATTTGAACAAAAAATGAAATTAAAACAATTATTCTACCGACTAGAAACATTTGTGAATTTTGAAACAGAACTATATTTCGATGGATAAGACTGTGACGCACAGACAGAAACGTATGGGTTTCAGTTTGCGAATAAGGCATCATCAATTTTAGAAAGCAGCAACATAGTAGAATATGCAGCTGTCGTATTCGCGTATTCAGTTTTCAAACTAAAATGTGAGCTGCACAACTTTTTTAAACAACACACATTTGAAAGGTATGAGTAATGAGCAATTGATCATGAGAGACATAATGTATGTGCACAAACATGAATGATAAACAGGTAATAATTATTTTCAAGTGATGACATTTTTCACGTACCTACCCGAATGTAAGTTCATTTTTTTCAGCAGGTTTTTAGCCGAGAATCTCCTTTAGCGCTGGTTTGACTCTAAAAAACCGCAGCACGGAGACAGATGTTTGATAGAAAACGGTTTATTGACTTTGACTGACTATCACAATTATGCCTGGCACCTACAAGGTAAAGACGCCAAACATCGCCCAGGTAAATTCTTCTTTAGGACTTGACATGTTTTTGACCAAAATTACAATCTCGGCCGATTAAATTTACCAGTAGAATTTGAATAGTTCGAGATCAAAATTAAAATGTCGGCCAGGGGGGACTAAATTCAAAAATATTTTAAAATGGAGCACACACAGCTATATGTGGAAGAAATTCAGAATTTCTCAAAAATGGAACACATATAGCTAGCTAAAGGTTCCGGACCAAATAAATGCTGCTGGCTAAATGGGAATTTCAATTTTCAAGATCAAAAAAATGCTGCCGGCTCAATGAGAATTTAAATTTTCCAGACCACAAAAATGCTGTCGGCTAAATGGGAGATTCAATTTTCCAGACCACAAAAATGCTGCTGGCTAAATGGGAGATTTAATTTTTCAGACTAAAAAAATGCTGCTGGCTTAGTGAGAATTTCAATTTCCAAAATCAAATAATTCTGCCGGCTGGCTGAGAATTTGAATTTTCTAGACCAAAAAAATGCTACCGCGGCTCAATGAGAGTTTAAATTTTTGATATAAAAAAAATGCTGCTGGCTAAATGGGAATTTCAATTTTCAAGATCAAGAAAATGCGACCGGCTCAATGAGAATTCAAATTTTCCAGATCACAAAAATGCTGCCGGCTAAATGGGAATTTCAATGTTCCAGACCAAAAAAATGCCGCCAGCTTAATGAGAATTTCAATTTTCAAGATCAAAAAAATGCTGCCGGCTCGATGAGAATTTAAGTGTTGAAAGATTAATAAAGAGTTCTTCACCGTGAGGTTTTTATCCGGCTGACCCCTCTGGAGACAGTACGGTTTCCCCACTTAAAATCATGTGTTTTCCTTTATAGTTTTAAGGGATGTGCAAGTGATTTAATGGGCACTAGAATTGTATAAAAGCAACAAATTTTTTACCAAATTTGTATAATTTTAAAACATAAACTAATGGTTCATGAGACCACTGTAGTTCCATTCAAAAACTTGCTTTTCTACCGGGGGCCCGCATCGCTAGAATTGTTTATTTCATGATCTCGGGATTTCAGAAAATCCAATTTCGGGAGTTTTCATATTTCTTTCTTCTTTTATTTCTTCATTAATGAGGGGAAGGGGTGGAAAGTTCAATTTTGCAGCCTAATTACAAGAAAAGTACTGACCTGATTGAGCTGAAATTTATACATAGTGTATGACTACAAGTCTTGAGAGTACATTATTTAAATTAATTCAAGTCCACTCGTAAGTTGATTTTTGAAAAAAGCACTTAGGAAAGTTCAAAAAAATAGATATTTCTTACAAACCCAAGATATAGAATGAAAAACGTGACCAATAAAAAATAAAGAAAAAAATGTCTACAACTTGAGAGCGTTCATAGGCATTTTTATTTCAAGCAAATGTACACTGCTATGCAAGAAGACGATAGGTGAATACACTTTTTGAAATTTTACAGGAGCAAAAAAAAAAACACTGAAAAAGGGGACTATCCCCTTCCTGCATGGCAGTGTTCATATGCATTAAGCTAAATATGACACATAGGTAAATGTAGACTAAACAAAACTTTCAATTTTACGAATAAGTCTATTGAGACTGCGTTAAAGAAAATTTATAATATGTTCTGGTTGTGGAATAATGAAATGGTTTATACTTTGTACCGTGAATCAAAAGAACAGCTTGATTAACCTTTCCTTCAAGAGCTGTTGACTGACTGATCTGAAAAATATTACATTGAATTATTGCCATATGAAATCTCACTATTACAATTTGTTTTTTCACTTTTTTAACGAATAGAAGCACGAATTGTGACATCATTCCTATTAAAACGACACTGTTAATTTGTGATAGAGACAAACTAGATCCAAATATTCATGCAGTATAGCTTTAGTATGGATCCAGAATTCTAAATTGAAATTATTTATTTAATCCAGAAGTTATTGTTTTCTTTTTAAACTTGAAAAGGGGCATCTAAAACGAACAATTCCAATTTCAATAATACGTAAGAATGAGGTCATAAATAAATAAGTCATGTTCTTTGTCGTTTGATATGGGATCAACTTTGCATTGTAATCTTGTCCGGATCCATTTCTTCATCAAACTGCTCTTTGCGGTGTCGGTGAGTTGCGGCCAGACGCTGGAAATAGGGGTGAGTTGCGGCCCAGTTTTTCTTTCCCCATGGGTGAGTTGCGGCCCAGGTTTTCTTTCCCCATGGGTGAATTGCGGCCCAGTTAATTGCGGCCAACCTTCAGTCTATTAGCGTGACCCAGGAGACGCTACGAGGAAGTTGACTGAGTAGTCTCCCAAAATGTGTGAAAATATTTCATCATAAACATAAAATTATTATCTAAAGCACTTTTCAAAACTCATGTCAAATAAATAAAAATAAAAAAAAATTAAGAAGAAAAGTACAACATGGAAAATAGGAATGCTCATTTTGAAATCTTCTTACATACATTAATTTCATATTGCTTATATTTTCCTTAGTAATTATACAAAGCAAACCGTTTTGAAATTGGTTAAACCAAAGTAATTCGTATATATTCTATCAGTTTCTTAAGATGGTTTGAGAAATACCTACTTTTATACTTTTAATATTTTAGGTCTAGATTAGATTTTTTATGCACTCAGCCATTTGGTTGTGCCTGACTATAGATTGCTCGCATTCCAGAGGAAACCTTCACAACTCAGAAATAAAAATAAGGAGGGTGGACTATACAAATGGAGAGCTGAAAAAACCCATTGGCCGCAACTCACTCGCTTCTGCAGAAAGTCTGGGCCGCAACTCACTCACTTCTGCAGAAAGTCTGGGCCGCAACTCACTTCATAAAAAAGGTACAAAATCAATTTGGGCCGCAACTCACCTACAGCCGCTCTTTGATTGATTAACCATTTCAAACATTTAGGAATTCTTTGCTGATGACTTTTACACTTCGCAGTACAATACTTGAATGCGGAACTTTCTTATGAATGTGTAGCTAATCATATTGAAAATATCTACCAGATACCAAAGAAAAGGATTTGACTGTTGTGATTTAAATTTTTGTTCAAAATTTCCCTTTTATTCAGACATTTTCCAATGACATGAGTTTTTAATATTAAATGACTTACTGTATCATAAAAGACGATGGACCATATTCCCTGTGGCGATTCTCCCCAAAAATGAACTGTATCCAGGACCCAATTGTCAAGGCCAACTGAAGATTTATCCATTCGTCTATTGTCCATAAGAAGAGACTTTGTTCCTGTATAAAAATACAAAAGAATACAAAAAATTTCAGCAATATTAGTATGGCTTTGAAAGATGATTTATTTACGATTTATTTCTACATTTATCCTAAATCCTTTACTTATTTATTTTTAAAAAGTTATCAACTCTGTTTCTTTTGTGGATGTTAATGCAAACGTGTTTAGAAGAAAATTACTCGTAATACCTCAATTAAATAAAGGTATTATTCGTTTTAAGCTCCATATTTTATGTACCTTCACCATATTGGATCTATTTTATAATTTATTGAATTAGTATTGACATGAATTCACTAACCAGATGGGGATATTAGAAGAATCTGTATGGCTCCACGTATTGGATGCTCAACACTCACTATTAATTGAACATGTTCCATGTAATTCACCTGACTTGGCCGATTCTTGCAACCATTAACTGATACTTTTATTTTAAGAGCTTTTTCTCGACTAAATAGTGCTTCACTCCTAACAGGTAATTGTGCAAAATATATTATGTATTTAGATTTGTGTTGTATGGTTGGTTGTATGAAGACCATTGTGAGTCAGGTTGGAGCTGGGATAAGTCTGAAACCTGGTAATGGCACGTGGTACAAAATGAATTACTTTTTTCTTATCGAAAAAACGCAACTATTCATTGATGAGATGTGTCGCATAGTCTTGGCAAATTTAACTGCTTGGAACGCATCCACCAATCCAAACCCAAAATCTGGGCATACATAAAATCCGGCCTTGTTACGGGACCATACTTTATTATGAGCCAGGGCTGCAACTTGGCTTGTCCATACAAAAACATGCTGAATTTCACGCCATGATAGATCATACCTGCATATATAAGTGAGATTAATATTAGGGTGGTCCTCATTTATATGTTATGAAATATTTTTTGTTATTCTCACTCCCACTTCCCACTTCCGCGGGGTTCCATTTCATGAAAAAAATTCTACTCAAGTTTTATCTCCTTATTAAAAGGGGAGTGGTGCCTCAAAGCCACCGCAATATGAAAATTATAGAAAAATTTGAATTCTGAAATTGATGGAGGTGGATAGTTTGGGACAAGGGAAGCCTTCGTTCAAAAGATCATTTATTTTGTTCCTTTTACATTTCACTACTAATATTGAATGAATTTTTTATCAATTCAACAAACCAGAGTAGTGACCAATTTTTTAATTATCTTAAGGGTATGTCCAAAATCTCTCAATCATCTTGACCCATTTTCTCATCACACTGGGTTGTTTAGTAGCATTAAATCAAGGGAGAAAATACATATTTCTATGCAGTGTTGATTATAAAGTAAGAAAGCATTAAATCAAGGGAGAAAATACATATTTCTATGCAGTGTTGATTATAAAGTAAGAAAATGCTAATTTTTGCATGCAAAAAATTTTCAGTACCCTGGAGGCGTCTTTTTTTCTCAACCTGGGGGCTGAAAGTTTAATGAATTTTTTCCCCCATTAAATGGAACCATTCTGTAAGGTGAAGTAGTTCAAATAAAATAAAGACCTCCCTAATTAATACGAATGTGTGGTATTTTCAGATAGTAAATCTGCGAATGAAGTATGTTGCATGAGTTATATACTTTAACCTTCTATTTAAATCCTAGAAACTAGAAAGTGCAGTTGTTATAATTCACAAAGTGGTAAGTTGATTGAAATCAGGTGAGTGGAATAGTGGAAAAATGAGATACAAGTATGGGTTTGGTGAGTAATACCCAGTTATTTGATAGGAAAAATTCATTCAATTTTACCTGGCTTCCAAAATTAATGCCGCGATTCCAGACACCATTGGCACTGCAGCCGAAGTTCCTTTACAATTTTCGTTACAGGAACTTTTTACACTTGTTGTAAACTGAATAATGGGAAAACGCATGAAAGTTTAAGCAGAACGAAATCAATGCTAGAAACTACAGAGTGAGGGATGACAAAAACCCGCATGTTATTTATGTAGTAACTGCTCTCCATACTTCATTTACTCTTTTACTTTATATTTATACTTTAGACAAACCTGATAATGTTAAAGTGAGATTCTTTGTAGGTTTCAACTTATTTGAAACAGAAAGTGATGCATATTTGTGACAAGTTTCAAGAGAGTATATAAGGTTATTCACTTTTACTCGTAGCATTTGAAAATCCAATTTGCTGCATCTAAAAGTGATTCATATATGTTTGCATGTGTGTTACCTTGATTCACGAATGCAGCAGGGAAGAGAACCTGCAAATTCATTTATTAACTGTTAATTTAAGGGTGTAGTCTACGTGTGCTTTTTTTGTGTAGTTCACGATTTTTTGTTTTTCTCGCTCAATTTAGCATCAAATTTGCTGAAATTTGAATATGTTATCCTTGAATGTATTTTATATGCCCGGTATAAGCCTTTTTTTTATTTTCAAAATATAACCGAGCTCTTTTTGAGACCCTTAAAAAACACCTTTTTTGGAGCTCCAAAAAAAGGTTTTAAAGAAACATGAAAATGAAACAAAGGGCTCCGTCTGGGCATAGAAAATACGTTCAAAGATGAAATATTCAAATTTCAGCAAATTCGATGCTAAATTGAGCCAGAAAAACGAACAATTGTGAAATACATAGGAAATCACACGTAGACTACACTCTTAACAAGTTTCTCGCCATAGTACATTATCGGCACACTAAAAGGCAGGGACGCCAATCCGCAGGGATTAATCCCTGAAACCATGGATTTTTTTACTGGCTTGAAAAATATTGGGATGAAACTGGAATTTTAAAAATAATTTCAGTGATTTCCAGGATTTTTTGTTTTTGCTTTAGGGATTTTCTGAAATTTTCGCAAATTTTTTTTTTTTTGATTTGAAGGAATTTGTCTCATGTTTCCAATTATTATTAAAATAAGCGATGATATTATTTGGTATTTTTTATCCTCGTAGTTTCAAATTTTTTCAATTGAAAATTTTACAGATCATGTTTTTAAAAAGTTTTTTTAGCGGCTAAAATTCAAATTTTCAATGAAAAAACTAGTTTCGGGAATTTTTTCTTACAGCCAGAATTGTTTTATTTTTGTCTCAAAGAGGAGATCTTCAACAACTTGGGTTAGCAAAGCTGCTAAAAAGGAACAGCTTTATCGAATCAATTCATATGGCTGCATTCATGAATTAGAATGATACACAAGCAAACACATCACTTTCACAACTAGCAAATGAGATTTTCAAATGCTGTGAATCAAAGTGAATAACTTTGTATAGTTTATACCTAAATTGGAGTGTAAACAATAAACAATCAAACCCACCAAATAGCATAATTCGATTGGGAAATACTTTCTTTGGTGAAAACATGCTAAACATATTATTATTAAAAAATTAGCTTTTTGTAAATCCTTCGGTATATTTTCTCATGACTCTCACATACAGGATTTAATGACAATTTAAACGGAAATAAGTACGAACAATGTCACTGCTAAGCAGAGAATTTCCATCACCCGAATAAGCAGCTACTAAAATACCGGAGCAACGTTCTGAATAATAGACAGTATCGCCATTGCGCTTGACTCCACCAACTGTTATAGTATATATCGAATTGGCAAAAGACTTGTGAGCACATGTGCCGCCATACGACTTTAGATTCCCAGCTGAAAAGACGAATATTATCCCCTTATTCTTTCGTCCCTAAAAACAAATTGAAAATCATTCTAGAATGTGGTTTTTAGAAAGGAGATGCCCTGTGCATGTGCCATGTATCTAGATATGATTGTTAATTTCACAAACGGACCGTATTTATGTTGGAATAATATCAGGATTCTCAAGTATGATTGGCTTTTCAATTTCAGAAGTGCAGTGTTGGAATTTTAAAATTCACACTGGTTCAGGTTTAGAATTTCAAGAAAATATATGAATATTCTTTTGTGAAATGCGGGTAAGACTAGATTTTTTTAATGAATTTTTTAAAATGAATTTTGAATTTTACTTTCTAAAACCTACCACAATGATTCCGTTTTTGAGAGCACCCATCACCAGATGACGCATAGGTTTTAAATATTTTGGAATGCGAAGATCACTCCAAGAATTATTTGATATATCAACATCATGAGCACGAAATGAAAGTGCTTCATTTATTTGATACGGTGATGCTGGTTGGTCATACAACTTTTTGAACAAACGCACAGCTGAAATAAATATGTTGAAAAATAAATTTTTATTTCTTACTTGGTTTGATATAAAAGCGAACTTTTTGCTATAGGTACCTACATACTAGATGGAATCATAGAAAGCAAAGCTACATTTATGATGAACTAATTAAAATCATGCCAAATACTTGTAAAAAATATTCAATCTCTCACATTGGAATAATAAAAATTAATAATCAAAGTCCATTGAAGATAGCTAATAATTTATATTTTATACCGCTTGAATGGGTACCTATAATATGTACTATTACACATACGGTTCGATTCCTCTGGTCAAGATGAACACACTGGGAGGAAATCTGGGAGGCATTGGAGGTTTCGAAGCTGGTTTAAGCTGATTACAGCTAGATGATACATTTTTATAGATCCTATAATCAGTTGGTGCTGTAGAAAAATGCTACAAGTAATGATGAAAGAGTTTCAATTCTTATCAATAAATTAATGACTTTGAATATTGATCATTTTTCAACTACTTTAAGAAAGAAAAATTACCTCCTAGAGTGACAAGAGGAGCCACTCCTACCCCACAAATTTTGTTATTAGCTTGCATCGCAATAATACCTGCTACCATTGTACCATGCATTTTGCTCAAGAATAATGATGGAGCACAGGAATATTTTTCAAAATTCGCGCTATAATCTGGATCCTGTAAAAGAAAATGTGAAAAACTTAGGAATACAGCCTATAATCTAACAAGATCTTAGGGTTTTGTATCATCTAGATGCGATTTCGAAATTTAGTTTTTTTGGAGAAGTAAAATCAAAAAATTTCAAGTAGTCTCACATAATTATCTTCAAGATCTGGATGATCAATCTGCATCCCACCATCAACAACTGCAACCTTGATATTATATCCAAAAATTTTGTATTGACTCCAAACTCGTGTTACGTTAAGGTCCTTCAGAGTATCGGAATTTTTTTTTCGGTTGTCTTGCTGGAAATTGAAATGGCTAGTTGAATTATGTGTAACGACTTTTCTAAATAAATATTATTATAAAGTAGGTAAGTATACTAGAAGTGCCTGCTGCTCCGCAGCATTAGTTGTTAATTGAAAATATATGTACTTTTCCTCAGACTCAACCGATTTGAGTGGTCAAAAACTCAAATGAAAGGTCGTGATCCACTGAATGTTCTTAGAGATACACAAATTCTTTACCTCAATTAAAACCTGAGATATAGATCTTTGAGTGAAGAAAAATCTTGAAAATATCAAAATTGAAATTGAATGTCTAATCACAACCTTCCTCAGACTCAACCGATTTGAGTGGTCAAGAACTCAAATGAAAGGTCCTAATTCACTGAGTGTTCTTAGAGCAAAACGAATTCCTTAACTCAATTAGAACCTGACACATATATAGGTCTTTAAGTGAAGAAAAATTTTGAAAATATCAAAAGTCAAGTTGAATGTCCACTCACAACTTTCCTCAGACTCAACTGATTTGAGTGGTCAAAAGCTCAAATGAAAGGTCTTGATCTATTGAGTGTTTTTAAATCAAAAAAAATATGATAAATTAATTAGAACCTGAGATATTGATGTTTGAGTGGTGGAGAAACTTGGAAAAAGCATGAATTTTGAGTATAACTTGAGTAAGGTCAGAGTTGAGTGAATTCCAAAGCGTGATAACATATCTACACATAAATACCTTTCATTTAAAAAAAACATGAAGCGAATCGGCCGGATAGAACGGCCGGACGAACTTGCATTAGATTCTTTTAATACGTAGATAGCACATTTTCATTTTAACAATTAAATACTTCAGTCACAAGATAAGTCATCGAAAATTAAGCGAATAATTATTTTACAAAAATATTTTTGGCGGGAAAAATGGCTTAAAATTGTATAATTATTTTCACACCTCAAACTTAATTAAGTGAGTAATAGGTAAAAAGCGATTGAAACCAATCGCAATACAATACAAAAAACTGAAGAGTCCGCGACGTCTAAAAGTGCCAAGTGTAAAATTGAAAACGGGCAGAAAAAAAATTAAAACCAATATATATACGAATAAATATACCATTTGATTTCCATAACATTAGATATTATGTTAAACTGATTGTAGCAGCCAATTCCCACCATTATTGCTACCGTCAGGCTAACAGATTTGAATTTTGGATGCCACGAGGTTATATAAAAATGGCCCAAAACTTCTGTTTCATACCACTTAAATGGGTGGGCTACTGGTTGGATTCCTCTGATTAGGATGAATACAGTAGAAGAAGTTTTGGCCGACCAGCATAATTTCCCCAGAAGGTGAAGTGGGCGGCTGATTTCAGCTCTGAGGGCTTCGCCCCCCTGTCACCCGCTAAATTTACCTATGGATCAGAACTTCCCAAACTACTGACACAATTACGTAGTTTGTTTACCTATCTATTTTTTCTTAAAAGAAATCCTGGAAAATATTTTGTAGATTCGGTAATATACTCATGAGTTGGCATTGCTATATACACGTTACTCACCAAGTACCACTGAGAAGGAAAAGAAGGATCATTTAGTAATCCTTTGTGGTTCGATTTGGCCCAATTCAACTGTAATTGCTCCAAGAACATTTGTTCAGCCCAAAGAATCTAAAAAATTTATTATTCAGACTCAACATATTTTGTTCGGCTATAATTACTTCATGTCCTCGTTGAATTTAAAAGAGCAACAATTAAGCTATAAGTAAGTGCAGAGTAGGAAATTCATGAGGGGAGAAAAACAGTACCGTATAGAGAACAGACATAAAGCTGTGCTAATATTGTTCTAACACTAAATGTTTAAAACTGATTTTGTATCATAACTATGAGTATATTTGGAATACTTAATCTACTCTTGCAGAACTTTAATTTCAACGTCATGTCATATGTAAAATAATTATTTTTTCTTTATTGATATTGGGAAACTTACCCCCTTGTATTTTAACAAAATGTTTGTTAAATTTTCGTTTTCATATTTTCCTTTTTGTGGATGTCGTCTATGAATAATAAGATAGAGGTTAGGAAAATTATGATTCTGAAATAAAAATTAATATTCAATTTTATATTTATACTACATATATTCGAATTATACTAAACAAAAAAAGCCATTTCATAATATTACTGCAGTGGCGTCTCCAGAAAAGTTTCAAAGGAGTTGCTGAGTTTGCAGAAATCCATAGAAAATATGTTTTGGATTCAGGCTTTTCTTGATCTAATTAAGGGAGGACAGAGAACCCGTTTTCACTATACCTCTTTGGGCTTTTTCATGTTCCTGTTTCTCGGAGCCTACTATAGCTATGAGAGTTAGAATTTAGAGGGCTTCTTCATCCAACTTTTTGGTAAATTTTAACTCAGGAATTTTGAAATGCAGTACAGGAACTTGAAAAATAATAGCCTGATTTCGAGTATTTGCTTGAAAAAACACGTTCTTTAGCAGATAAAAACATACAGATCCTTCTAATTGTAATAAATAAAAAAGGCCGGGTCGGTTTGTAAAGCACAACTGCAGGAGAAATATTTTTTTTTTAATTAGACTAATAGGTACAGTCAAGTCTTAGAACAAAGAACTAGAGTGTAAAAAAAGTATGTCTTGAGAAAACAACCCTTAGATAAGTTATGCGATTAATTTTCACTTATTGTTGAAAATATAGCACAACTAATGAGAAATAGCCTCATAAGTTAATGCAGTTAATTTGCATCTTATTTAAATACCTGTATGTAGTATCTAAATGGCACCGAGATGAGTTTGGCTTTAGTTTGAAAGGCGAGTATTTTACGTTTTGATGTGTTAGCATCTTTATTTTTGGTTGCACAAGAATAAATTGGTAAATTCGCTCAAAATTTAAAATCGATTCTCGATATCGAGAATGTCAGTAGAACATAAATAATGCGCGCGCCGTTGTCAGTTGTCATCGAACGGTTCTTATCAATAATCTCTTGATTAATCGTTTTCAACTTTCTAATTTTATTTCTGTATTATCTTAGTAATTTTTTATGTAAGTATTATATTATCATGAAAGATGTTAATACATTAACCATCTAACAGTGATCGCCTGAAACTTGCGTTTTATCTAATCTTTGGATTTCTAAAAATTTCTTTCCCAACAAAATCACAATTTTCAGATACTAAAAAATGAAATCAAAGACAAATTATTAAATCATTTGGAAAAGAAAATGATAAATAATTTGGAAAATAGTAAAAAACTAAATTAAAAAAAAAATCAAAATAGGTAAATCTTTGTCCTACCTCTTAAATATCGCTCAACCCCTCAGCCCCATTGAGTACGACACTGCTTTATTTTCTTGATTGAATATTGTATGCTTTTGAATTTTCGCTTAATAGTCTTCTCTTATTGGGTTTTTATTTTTTCAAAATTTCAGTTTGAAATATTTGGAAAGCCTCTATTCTTAGCCGGATAAATGAGGTATAATTCTCTCGAAGTGAAAACTGAGCAGTCTGACGTACAGTAATAGAATAAAATTATTAAGAATTCCAATACCTGATGAACGATCTCAAAACCCTCACATTGTCTTAGCTGCTGCAAAACACCTTCGTCATTTGTGGATAATTGAACGGCCCATAAATTTGTATAATGCTCTACATTTTCTCTTCTAACTTTACTTTGTACAAATGAAAAAGTTAAAACCTTGAATAGTAGGGCTACTAATGAAAATTCTAGAACCATGACAAAATGTTTTGATGAGTTTTGAATATTTCAACTTCAAAGTACCTATTGCGACTCTTACGTGACGTTCTCAACTACTTCTACTCAGGTTGTCGCATATCTAACATCAAGTTCGAAAAGGTTTTATAGTCATCGTTGATAATTATTCCTGCTTAAAAACCAGTAGGTATTCGCGGTACGTCACTAGAACAATGAAACCAATCACAAAAACCTTATGTACCTATTTCAATGTTTTTTATCAACTTTTCTGTAACTTGGAAAAAAAGGTATACCTACCAGCAGTTTGTTCATATAAAGAAAGCAAAAAATAGAACATGAAATTCACATTTGTCAAAAATAGAAGCACCTATCAATGCGGTAAGACAGAATGAGTAAATAAAATAGGACGCGTGTCCATAGGTACGTACTCGTACGTACGTACATAACGTACGTAAGAACTTGAGTAGGTACTGTGAAACCAATGAAATAAAATCATCAATGTGTTGATTGAAACCAGCTGATGGTTGATTGTTCGGGAATATGTTCGGGAATATTAACGGGAAAACTGAAACTAATTGCTCCTATCAAAAATTCAATCTGTATTTTCTGAAATTTTATGGTGAAACAGAAGTCAGCATGAATCCGTTCCCATTGTAATCTGCAATTTTTGGTTACTCACTGACCTTTTGTGAACACCTAGTCTTGCAATAGGTAATGAATACCTGATCAAGTTATTCAGGTAGGTATAATTTACAGTTGCTGTGAAGTTTTTACGAAACATTTATCTTTTTTGAGCTTTTATTCAACTCGCATACACGCACTAATTCATATGTGCTGATCACACATTAGCGTAGCACCACCTGTTATACCTTCGTCGTCGTCGTCGTTTTGTTTTCTATTACAATAAAATATCATTTATCGCAGGGTTGTAGAAATTTATTTTGAAAACACTCGTTTCCTCGGTATCATTTTGAAGATTGAAAACTTTGCACTTGGTTGAAGGCTATAAGCGTCCCTATGGGCAAAATATTTTGAAAACGGATCCGTTTTATTCCGGGTTATAATCCGTTTCTGGATTATAACCCGGAATTTTCCTGTTTTCCGGCTTCTAAATCGGATTTCGAACGGATTGTAATCAGTCTTGCCGGAAATGAGTCCGGATTATTTTCCGTGAAGGCTGTTTTATCATATTTGTCGGCCCGGGTTATAATCCGTGAAACCGTTTTACAAACGGATTTAGAAAAATTGCCCAAAAATTATCACTGATTATAATCAGGAAATCCGTTTTACAAACGGATTTGGAAAAATAATCAAGATGACAAGAATATCTGCAAATTTTCAGATCCGATGGTCGAAAATAAAAACGGACTGACAACGGATAAAATTCTCATTTTCCGGATCATTTTCTCATTTTTTGCCCATCGGGGTAGCCTTAAACCTTTAGAATATCAAGTCTTATAGGTGTAGTCTACCTTTGCTTTTTTCGAGTGGTTCACAATTTACCATTTATTTCACTGCGTGTTCCACCAAATTGGCATTTTAGATGATATGTTACTCTTGACACATATTTTCTATGCCCTAACTAAGCTCGGCTTTTGATTTTCAAAACTTTATGCCATTTTTTTAGGGTCTCAAAATACCTTTTTTTTTTCCTTTTTTTTAGGTAAGTTTTAAAAAAGTTTCAAAAAATTAATTGAAACAGCTTCGTCCAGGCATGGAAAATATGTTCAACTTGAGAATAATAATATTAAAATCTATAGTGTGATATCGTATTTATAAGAATATCTGGCCACCAAAAGTCAAGCGCTATTTTGGTCTGTCAAAACCATGGGTCAAAACATTTCTCTTTTTTTTCTTTATTGATAATTTTCTCTCGTCATTCTTCTGTTTTGTTCTGGTGATGGTGATGGATTTCACATAATATAATTTATAGTCCATTCCAAATAAGAAACACAATATGCAATCCGCATTACACAAATTTTGTCCAATCACAGCATAAATATAAGAGACAAAGACATCGAGAGAATTTTGCAAATGTGGTTCGCGTTGATATTGATAAGAAAAACGTGAACAGTTATCAAAATTAAACATCAATTCGCCGATAGTGATAAGAAGTCAACGCGAATCAACAAATAAAAAATTTTTTCAGGTGGACGCACCTTGTTGCGCCTTTCAAATCATTGCGTTTCTTATTTGGAATGGACTATATGTCTTCCAAAATTTGAAATTATTTAATTTTCTTTTCCCTTTGAGGTCCACCTGCAGTCTAAAAGACCCCACGCAATATTCAACGTGTAACATCTTCAAAATGAGGCGAGCCTGCCAGCTTCTGGTACTGAGGTAAAAAAAGTACACCTTACCCTATTATTCCCCCATGAGTAGCACTGCAGGTCTCTTCTTTGAGTAGCTCAAATTCGAGGAGGAAAACTGAATGGGGTCTTATAGACCCCAGGTGGACTATAATGGAGTTAAAAAGTTGTGTTTCATAAAGAACCCTTGTACAGCAACCTGGAATATTGAAGCTTTCTGCTAATGAGTAGAGAGTAACCGTGACAATAATAGGGTGCTTAAGGTGAACATCAACATTTTTCAGTACAATCGAGTATAGAAAAATATTTTTAATAAATTCTTGATTTTTTTTTTCTTCTTCCATAGTTTATCAATTGAGTATGGACAATGCCAGAAAATAATCTTTTACAGAAGAGTACCAGCTTATTTTTTAATGTACAATTCTATTCTCCTTTATTTAATTCAACGTCTAGAAGTACCAGGTGTTTTATTTACCCAATTTAGAATATCTATAATATAAAAAAGTTGTTCAAAACTGGGAAATAATGGAGGTAGGTTACTTCTAGTGGTCATAACTGGGCGAGTTTTAAAGTTAGAGAGACGGCAATGATACCAATGGATTTGGCGTGAAATTTTACATATGGATCAATTTACGGAGCTATTTGCAGAGAGCAGGTACTTGTATACGTGTATGTATACCATAACCACCGATACATAAAAAATAGCTAACTTATCTTGATTACGATAAAAGTTGAATTATTATCAACCTAAAGCTAAATCAAAATTTGTATAACTTTACAATGTTTATACTTTTATTAATTACCCGTAAATGAATTAAAATACGAGTACAAAAATATGGCTGTGGCAGTACCTACATGTACGTATAACCCAACCAAAACTTTGAATTCTATCAGGACAACGTCAAGTAAATTTATAATATGATCTAGTGCTGGCATAATGAGCAGGTTTATCGTTTGTGCCATGAATTATGAGAACTGCTTTAGACACCGATCCTTCATTAGTAAACTTACTGATCTGAAATAGAAAGAAAAGCCTTTATGGTAGTTTAATGAAAGTTTCATAATGTATACAAGAACAATGTTCAAATATTCTGAAAAAGTGACAATTTTAAAACATCCATTTTTCTCGTTAAAAAATAATATAAATTACAATTTATTTTTTCCTGGGCATATTTTAATGATGGAAATTACGGAGCCTTTTACTTATTGATAACTATATTGATAACTTCTCCCGCATTATCGATAACCATTTTCACGTGGTTTATTTTGCATGTTGATTGGTTGATTTGGACTCACTTATTCGCATTGTATTTTGTAAAACAGTCAGCAAAGAAAAACGCTTGTTTAGTTTATAATAATGAAAACTTTGAATGCTTTATAATATTAATTCCAATGTAAGAACAAGGGGAGCTAACTAATAAATCAAGTACTCACTTATAGATGTATCGATAAGTTTCCCATTACCAGCATCTTTTGATGAAAATACTTTTCAACAAAAATGACTTACTGTATCATAAAAGATGATGGACCATAATCCCTGAGGCGATTCTCCCCAAAAATGAACTGTATCCAAGACCCAAGCATTGAGACCAAATTTGGACTTATCCAATCGCCTTTTATCCATAAGTAGAGATTGTGTTCCTATATAAAAATATACCAACACTCATTCAATGAACAAGTTATTTTAGCAATAATCAGGTAGGGACATTTTCTCCCATGTTTTTTAAGGGCATCTAAATATGTTTAAAATGTCATGATGTCCTTCATTCTTATAGAGTCAACCGTTAAAGAACATTTTCAGATAATTAGAGGTAATTTTCATGAAACGAATTTGAAATTTTGAATTTTTTGAAGGTGTGCCACTGTGTTGTTTTTTGTGCATTTATGCAAAAACGATTTGTACTTAAATCTCTCAAACAAGAACATTTATGTATTTTTTTACCAACCAGATGGTGATATTAGTTGAATCTGAATGGCTCCACGTCTTGGATGATCAACACTCACTATTAATTGAACATGTTCAATGTAATTCACCTCACTTGGCAGGGTCTTGCAACCATCAACTGATACTTTTATTTGAAGAACTTTTTTTCGATTAAATACTGCTTCATCCGTATCGGCAGAAGAGCTCCTATTTTCAAAAAACCTGAGTCTCAAAACGGATCCGAAAAACGACCGTGAAAAGAAAGGTTGACGCATTTTGGGTAAAAGGATACCTACATCGGTCGGGCCCTTTAAATAGATAAGAGTACATTATTGGAGTACTCAGGATGATATTTTCATTCGGATGATAATATTATCCGTTTGAAGGATCCTTCATCATCGATATCATTGACTGAGTCCTCTTTGGATTGCTTTGAAAGGATGATATTATATTTTAGATGAAAAGTTTAAAGGATCTTACAGACTATAATTGGTTAATAGGATCCTACATCATCGATCCCATTAGAGGAGTGCTTTGATAGGATGATATTACTTTTCGGATAATATCATCTGTTTGTTGGATCTTATAAAGGTATCAATTTATTTATTTTACAATATTTGTGTCCCCCCTCCCCCAGACAGGTGCCAAGAATCCAGTATAGTCATACTTGTATATTCTACAGACTCCCAATTGGAGTCCGTTTATGGTATGTTTGTAGCACTATAGGATGATGGAGTCAAAACTATGTTAGCGTTATACTGAGGATGGTTGATTGCAGGCAGTATGGAGGGGTAAGAGTCAGATTATAGTGGTAACAAGTCCGAAACAAAATAAGTGCGCAAGATAATTAAATACCTTTTTCCGATAGAAAGAACGCAACTATTCATGGGTGGAATTGATGTCATAGACTTGGCAAATGTAACTGCTAGGAATGCATCCACTAATCCAAACCCAAAATCTAGACTAAAATAAAAGCTTGCTTTGTTTCGAAACCATACTTTGTTATGAGCTAAGGCTGCTACTTGGCTTGTCCATACTAAAACATGCTGTACTTCACGCCATGATAGATCATATCTACAAATATAGGTGAAATAGATAGTACATTATTTCGAAGTGTAAATGTATTAGGTAAGAATTAGCAACAGTTTTGCAGTAGTTATATTATACGCATAGAGTGTGGGTTAGGGGAAAATATTGCATATAGATATTGGTGCAATTGGTGAATTTGTCGATAAAACGAATTCTTTGATTATACCTGGCTTCTAGAATCAATGCCACGATTCCCGATACCATTGGCGCTGCAACTGAAGTTCCGTTTAAATCAAACGCGCAAGACCCACGTTCATCTGTTGTGACCTTAACATTTAGAAATTGATGAAATTTTATACTCAACTTGAAATATTACGAGTAGGTCCACTTTGTATTAATGAAAAAATATGGCTTCCTTTCAATAGACCAGGAAGATTATGTGTTTAATAAAGAAACAAAATGGTACAAAAGATTTTTTACCTGGAATATGTTGGGCTTAGTCCAGGGATTATGTGGTAAGGCTGCTCACCTTAAGCTTCCCCCTTGGGAGGCTCGCAAGTGTGAAAAGTTGACGTTTTTCAGATATAACCAGAAAACTATGCTGGATATCCATTCTGAAGTTCAGTAAAATTTTATTCTGTATTAAATTTTGTATAGGTATCTATGAAGAAAAGAATTATCTCATTTGGCACCATTTAAGTGTAGAAAAATGTAAATTAGAAATAGGTTTGAAATGTTGAAAAATGACTCTACAAGTGTTTTTCCACAATAAATCTATGGGTATTAAGGGAAATAGTACTTATTTTCAATCTTCATTTACTATACTTCTAAGGCACCAAATGAGATTTTTTTTTTCAACTAAAAGGAAATTCGATGCAAAATTACGTTTTGGAAGCACGGGACCGGGGACTGTGACATTTCACCACATATTCCTTTTACCACCCCTAACACATTCGAAGTATAAAATATTTTTTAACGATTTTTTAGTTTTTTCCTAACTTTTAAAACTAATTTTCATGGTCAATTTTATTTGACTAATACGAGTATTATGATTTCCCATAATATTGGCAAATTATCTTTTAAGTTTCTTTTTTTTTTTTTTTTTTTTTTCAAGGAAAGATTTTAAAAACTCATTAATATACTCGTATTTTCAATGATAAGAAAAACTTCGTTGGAAATTTTCTTTTCTTACAGATGCCATTTTACCTGCCATGTGAAAGGACGCTATAATGGTACTTATGTTCATACTTATATACGCACAATATTCTTGCTCAAGATAGAGTTGCCATCACCCGAATAAGCAGCTACTAATACACTGGAACATCGTACTGAGTAATGTAAAGTATCGCCATTGTGTTTGACTCCGCCAACTACTATAGTGTATATTGAACTGGCATTAGCATCGTGGGCACATGTGTGTCCCAGTTTTTTAGTATTTCCAGATGCAAAGATGAATATTATGCCCTTAGAACGTCTTCCCTGAACAAAAAATTGAAAATAACGACAGAATTTAGTTTCATAATTATGTATTGGACTTTCACCTAGAGTTTTTAAGGAGGAAATGCCCTGGAGCGGATTAAAACTTTATATCATAATTACAAGTACATATACATAGGTATATGTTTCAACTTCCCGCAAATGAAAATAGAATTTTCTTTTCAAAATGAAATCATGAGAAATGTTAAAAATTAGCATTATTATATAATTATACTCGTATATCTTAAAAATTGTATCTGCTCATTAAGGATTAGGCACTATAAAACGAAATTTCTTGACATAATTTAAAACCTTACCTATACGATGCGAAGAAGTCATAAGCTGCGTCATAAAAAAAGAAAATAAGATTCGGACACATTAAAAAAATACATACTTACATAATTATTGCCTCTCAGTTCAATGAAACTTATAAGAGTATTACAATTTGCCTGAAATCTCATTATTTATAATTATAATATTTTCTATTTCACATTAATAGATCTTTTCACGCCCGTATATTCGCTCAACACTTGTGAGAGCCATGGGCTTATGACATTTGTATTTTAGAACGCGCAAATTCAGGGCATTAACTACAGGCGTGTATTTTTTCTTCAGAATGTTCAAGTATAAATCCATTAGAATTAACATTATTAATGAGCACAGGAAAAATAATGTTCAAAAAAGAAAAATTTGTTACAAAATATTTTATGCCTGGAATGTGTTGGGGATAGTCTGAGGAATATGTGCGGGGCTCATAAGTGTTGAAAGTTGACGCTTTTCAGCTACGAGCATAACTCGAAAAATCTGGTAGATATCCATTCTGAGGTTCAGTAAGACTTTATTTTACTTATATTAAATTTCCTATCAATTAAAAAAAAGTATGTTTCATTTGGTGCTTTAAAAGTGCAGTCAACTAAATAAAATTTTCAAATAGTTAGGTCTAGAATGTTGCCAAACGACATTTTTCAAGTGTATTTCCTTAAAAACTCTAAAATTAAAGGCAATTATAGACCAATTTTCAATCTTGAGTTATGACCGTGGAAAGTCAACTTTAAACACTGACGAGCCCCCCCGAGGGGAAGCACAGGGCATGCAAGCCGAGACTTTTAACCACAGATTCCTATAGTACAACCCCCTACGCATTCCACGCATAAAATTTTTCGAACCATTTTTTTCTGTTTTTCTCAACTTTTACTAAAACTAATTTTACTGGGCTAAATTTTCAAAACCTATACTTACCTTAACGATTCCGTCTTTAAGAGCGGCCATTATCAAGTGATTCATGTGTCTTATACGTGTTCCATCGCCAGTATCTGACCAACTATTATTCGATATATCCAAATCGTGAGCACGAAACGAAAGGGCACTAGCGACCTTAAATCGTGAAACTTTTCCATACTTGAGAAGAATGCGCACGGCTGCAATAAAACATATTGAAAAGGAAATTTTACTCTTTTATTTCGGATTTTTATCATTTATTTATAAGCAAAAGCATCTATTTATTTTTCCATCCTGATCAATAATTTTTCGCTCGTTTTTGTAGTCTAATTAATATTTAAAAAATGGAAAAATTACCTCCCAGAGTAACAAGAGGAGCAATTCCTACTCCACAAACGTTGTTATTAGCTTGCATCGCAATAACACCGGCGACAATTGTTCCATGTGCGTCATGACCTTTCGGTGTTGGTAGAGAAACATTATCTAGGAAATCATATCCATATTCTGGATCCTGTATCAGAAAATTGAAATGAATGAGCAGAGGGATTATTAGCCTGTGTTCTCTCTATGACATTATAAGAGTTAGTTTCTTTAAAATTAAAAAATTTAAATTCTTACAAAATTATTATTGAGATCGGGATGGTTTATCTCCAGCCCACCATCAATGACAACAACTTTGATGTTGAAACCAAAAATTTTGTAGTGATTCCAAACTGGTATAACATTCAGGTCGATAAGAGTATGGAACCTTTCTTTGCGGCAGTCTTGCTAGAAGATGAAATGGCTGAATTATGGGCAAGTTAATAACTTTTACAAACGTATAAAAGGATACGAGCAGCTGCGGCCTTCGAACGCAAAGATGGATTCTCTTTAAAAATTTTCAAAATTCCTTTTAACATATTATGTCTCTGACAAAAAATTCATTTTCAATACTTCAAATAAGAGCTTCAAATGCTCAAAACTATAAAATATAGGTAACATTCTAGTAATAAGAATGAAATATTTTCAAAACCAAAAATATCAAACCTTTTTTTACCTACATCGCAATAATTTTCTGCATTATTACCTCGGTATCTTTTTAAGAATTTTCTTAAATTAAAATTTTATTTTCAATTATATTCGGCCACTCGAAATTTGCGCAATTTGGAATGAACGCCAAAATAATTTATTTTTCGTTTCCAATTTTCTTGAAGCTCGTCATTCTTGTTTGGTTGTGTTGAGCAAGAACCATGTTATAATTATTTCATCTGAATTTTTTTTTCCAAGTTTGAATTTTATTTCTTAATTATTTCGATCCTTCTAGATGTTTGCAATCCGAAGAAATCAGAATTTAACGTGTTTGAGCGAGCATAATTTTAAATAGGAATTACCTACCAAATACCACTGACCACCGAAATATGGGTCATTCAGTAATCCTTTGTAGCTCGACGCAGCCAACTGCATGGGTGATGGCATCAGAAAAATTTGCTCTGCCCACAGAATCTGAAAAATTGATTATTCTCACTTCCTGTTTTATAAGATGCTTAAAAATGATATTTTTCAATCTCACCTTAGAAACTTACAATAGATACGTAGATATCTGGAATTAGATTTCAAATCTTCACTCAGACTTTTCGCTAAGACCATGGTATGAGTGTTTACCTTTATTCTGTATTTGCGAACCAAAACCAAAAACTTTTTGTCACACTTACCCCCTCGTAATTGAACAAAATTTTTGTTAAATTGGAGTTTTCATATTTTCCTTTTCGAGGATGTCGTCTGTGAATAATAAGATAAAGGTCAGGAATATGATGTTTCTGAAATCAAAATGAATATTAATTTCATTTTTACGATAGGTAGGTACTTATGTTACAGTGATTGTCCAAATTTATAAATCTTGAATTGTTCATGTTTTCTCATACAAATATAGTCCAAATTACAATCGAAATTTTTTTCACGGCGATATAAAATGTGATCAATGCATACGATAAAGAAGCCAAGTTTAGTTGTACATATGAAATAAAGAATCGTTTTTTGTGATAATCACAGCCCCAATTCACATCCTTCCAATGAAAAATTATTTTCAAGTAAAATATAAAGCGGGTATACTGAACTAAAATAAATGAATTAAATACCTGCCTGATGATTTCGAAGCCCTCATACATTCTTAGCTTTTCCAAAACACCATTATTATTTTTAGATAACTGAACAGCCCATGAGTTCGTGTAGTGAACCACATTTTCATCTTCAGTTTTACTTTGTACGAATGAAATGGTCAGAAATTTAATCAGAACTACTAAAAATACTTTTTCAATCATAATAAAATCTTTGATGAGTACCAAATGAGCTACTATAAATAGAAACTGTTTGTTGGTTCCTCTTTCATCAATTTTAATTTAAAGATATACGAGTATATCGCCTTCATACATGCGCGAATACTTGCTCGAACAGATTATTACACACTCATCAAGTTGAGGAATATTTGTACCATAATGGTATAGATGATGCAATGCAGTCGTATTTAGAGACTACCATTCCATACAACACTAGAACAAAGAATTGGTAAAACGACAAAGAAGCTTGCCTTCGTGCGTATGTCTTAAATTTTTTGTCTTTAGGCAAGCGTATTTCGCTGCTTAAAAACAATACGAGTCTAATTGCGACATTACTGAATTGAAATTTAGCCAGTACGCAGGTGGTTGGTTACAGCAGTTTTTTAAACAGACTCAAATCAGTCGATTTCATGATTAAAGTGCAAATCATTTGATTTTTCATGATGATTTACATATTTTGTGTTTTTCAACGATCTTTTATGAAGCTACATATGGTTCCACATCAGGATGAGTCACGTCAGTTTGACAGGCCACAAAGAGAAACTCCATTCGGTGCCAGTCAAACCGATTCACTGGGCAAATAACGCACAAAAATTCTAGCGCAGCAAGCCACGCTAGAAAAGCAGGTTTTCGAATGGAACTGCACAGGTCTCACGAAATCTTTGAAAGTTTATGTTTTAGGATTATACAAAATTTGGGTAAAAACTTAATTTCAGTCGGAAACCTACACCGGGAAGATTAACGTTCTGAATTCTGAACCCTCGAAATAAATTTTTACAAAAACAAAAACTAACCAACAGAACAAACAGATTGGCTTAAAATCTGAATAGTACCTACACTTCAGAAGCTCTTATTTGCGTACCATATCAATTTTCAGCTCAATCGACACCGTATCTTCCCTATTAGAAGCAAGTAAAGGTGAGAATACGAAGGAATCCGTTCTTTCAAAAACTCATGAAAAATCACAGGTTTGTTACTGCATTTATAGCTGAAATATCTCGCGAACCACAAAACCAATCGACATCAAATTTTACGCTGCACTTGCTCACAAGAAAACTGATCTCCGATGCAAATTTGAGCTCGATTGGTTCTGTAGTTCTTCCCTGTCTCACGTGGAAAAGAAAAATTCACGTTTTTCAACTTTCAAAATACCTTTTTTCAAGAACCAACGAACGGATTGACTTGAAATCTGGATGGTGAAATTATTGTACGGTTAAAATTTCAGCTTGATCCATATTTATAGTTTTCCTATAATTAGCCTTCAAAGTCAAAATCTACGATTCACATAACCCGCCTCCCACATACATAAATAAATAAATAATTGAATAAGTAGATAATAAATTAAGAAATATGAAAATTCGGAATGGGTATTTTTAGAATCCTGAGATTATGAAGCGAATGACTGTGAGGGTCCCATGCGTATTCGTGAAATTCAGACAAAAATTAATATAAAGTTTTCTTTTTACAACCTGCTAAAACGCAGGCAAAAAATTCACTCGAATTTTGTAATCAGTTTTGTATAAGCGATTTGAAGATAATATGGGTAGACGTATATAGAACCATGATCCAGCTTCAGTGGATGACAGTACGAAGAAAACTTTCAAAATACCAGCAATTTATCAATTTAGAAATTTTTTTGAGTACCTATTCACAACAGCATATTATTAATATTTATTTAATATTTCAAAAAATAATTGAATGATTTGAAGAAAAAAATTTGAATACGAGTTTGTTTGCTAAGGTTCTCATCGGTCACATCAATTTCTCCACACTTTATTTTCCAAAAATTGTTTTCGTAATGCGTTTCGCAACCCACATCCCGATGGGCAAAAAATGAGAAAATGATCCGGAAAATGAGAATTTTATCCGTTGTCAGTCCGTTTTTATTTTCGATCATCGGATCTGAAAATTTGCAGTTATTTTTGTCATCTTGATTATTTTTCCAAATCCGTTTGTAAAACGGATTTCCTGATTATAATCAGTGATAATTTTTGGGCAATTTTTCTAAATCCGTTTGTAAAACGGTTTCACGGATTATAACCCGGGCCAACAAATATGATAAAACAGCCTTCACGGAAAATAATCCGAACTCATTTCCGGCAAGACTGATTACAATCCGTTCGAAATCCGTTTTAGAAGCCGGAAAACAGGAAAATTCCGGGTTATAATCCAGAAACGGATTATAACCCGGAATAAAACGAATCCGTTTTCAAAATATTTTGCCCATAGGGATGTCTTTATTGCTGAAACATGTCTTCGTGTAGCGCTAATTGCATACTTGAAACGCCGTAAATACGATTTGCCGATTTTTACCACGCGTATAACGTAAGTGCGGATAAGTAGAAGTATTTTTATCTAGGTACATCGACACTTTTCAACTCCACCGCTTGCTGGTCCCATTACTACATCCGAAGTTAGACATACTGGCCCTTCCTTAGACCTCTTCCTTAAAAATCATCTTGAACGCATAATGTGTATCTTCGTCACAGCGGATACCAACAGCAACGAAATGAAATGAATAATTTCAATACGTGCCGAATCATTATAGAAGCCCTCGTATATTTTCAACTTTTTTATACTGAACGGAAATGTTTTATTTATCGACGTAACGATATTCTACAATAAGTTTCTCAAGTCAGAAGATGAGTAGATAGTTACTTAAATGACATTAAAAAAGCTGGAATAACTCCGCAACTTGGTAGTACTCATATCTTAAAGGTGGTACTACTGATGCTTACCTATTACTAACACAAAATCAAACATGCTGTAGGAAAGACATAGGTAGTAAAAAAACGCAAACGTCGAACCTCGTGAGTTCTTTGATTTAATAATAAACCCCTCCCCTACAAACAACAAAGATGTTTGTAAATCGCTCATCAAAGAATAAATTGTATCTTTGATCATTTTATCAGTCTATAGGTCAGCGAAGTATTTAGTATACTGTAAGGTCAAAGGACAATAATATCCGCGGAACTATAATTATACAAATGCAAGGATAGAAACCATACTTAATATGATTTACTCGTAAGATAGGTTAGCAGGGTCTGAATCATAAGAGATCAACAGATAGTTTTTGAACATCAGATCTTCAAGAAAAAATGCGGAATATTTATTGTAGACTAAATAATATAATACTTACGAATGTAGTCAAATATATGGCAGAGCCTTTCAATCGCTGGCATTGGTGAACGTGTATGTTTTTTCTCTATAGCTGTTCTTTTTAGCAGGTTTTCATCAGAAAACTTTCTAACAAATAGATATGGGACCATATAGTTTTTTTTACATCATCTCAGGATTTCAAAAATACCACCTCATTCACATATTTCTCTCTTTTTTAAATTTATTTATTTACGTGAGAGGCTAGAATTTTTTTTCAGAATAAATATAGGAAACCTCTTTGCTTTGCTTGGATGTTTTTCACCTTATGACGGTGTAAGATGTACTCGTGATTATATGAAAATACGAACAGACTATACCATAACCAGAAGAATGGTTCATTACAAGCAGCAGGTGGATTGTTGTTACAGTTCTTTTAAAATTGGTCCTGAAATCAACCGATTTTGTTAAATGTATAAGCCACGGCTACCCATCAGACCCGTAGTCAAGAATTTCCCTTTTGAGGGCTCGCTGGGGGCTTCTCATTCTGCATTTTGGTCTCCCTCTTCTCTTTCCTTCCGTTTTCTTTTTTCTTTTTTACCACTTTCTCCCTCTTATTTTTCTTACTCGAAGGAGGGAGCTCAACTCTGTCAAGGGGACTCAGCCCCACATAGCACTCTCCCCCTGGCTATGGGTCAGGAACCATTTGACTGTATGATACGAGTATATACGTCCTATGGACTGCTATTTGGGTCAAGAAAGAGGTCAGAGCATAGAACAAACAATTTAAGGCGCTCGAAAATGATAAAAACTGTTAGGCAGAAGGCAAGGGTAAAAGATATAGCCACGTTATTTTGCACAAACACTGCCATTTATTTTTTCTTTTGGCTTCTTTCATTGGTAAAAAACTGAAAATCATTTCCAAGCACCTTAACTTTCAATGCACTTTGATTAAAGATTCGAAATATGGGCCAAATAAACATCAAAATATCAATGAAACCAAGACTTGACCATCATTTGGTGTCGTCAGACTTCACAAGGATTTTGCCGCATGTAGCTGCGAAAAGAAAATGTGGAAAAATGATTTTGTCTTTTCTCAACCTGATGTTTATTTTTCAAATAATATGTCAAAAGACTGTTGATCAACTTGATTACATCACACAATGTACAAAAAAATAAGAAATTTGTTTTAGTTGTGGTGAAAAAATGAAATAACATAATGAATAAAAGTAAAAATAATTTGGCACGGATAAAGCTGCCAACCTCATGAACCAGGTTTGACTACTGGTGCCAGCAGGATAATAAAAAGTATTGTACTCGTACCTACACAGTATACGTGTACTGTACATGTACAACTACAAGTCTTGAGAGTATATTACTTAAATTTCAAGTCCACTGGTTTGTTGATTTTTGAGAAAAGCATATAGGAATGTTAGAAAACATGGATTCTCTCAAACCCAAGATATAGGATGAAAGACGTGACTAACGAAAAATAGAGAAAAAAATGTATACAACTTGAGAGCGTTCATAGGCATTTTTATTTCAAGCAAATGTATACGTACACTGTGCAAGAAGACGATAGGTGAATACAATTTTTGAAATTTTACAGGAGCAAAAAAAAACACTGAAAAAGGGGACTATCCCCTTCCTGCATGGCAGTGTTCATATGCATTAAGCTAAATATGACACATAGGTAAATGTAGACTAAACAAAACTTTGAATTTTACGAATAAGTCTATTGAGATTGCGTTAAAGAAAATTTATAATATGTTCTGGTTGTGGAATAATGAAATGGTTTATACTTTGTACCGTGAATCAAAAGAACAGCTTGATTAACCTTTCCTTCAAGAGCTGTTGACTGACTGATCTGAAAAGTATTACATTGAATTATTGCCATATGAAATCTCACTATTACAATTTTTTTTTTCACTTTTTTAACGAATAGAAGCACGAATTGTGACATCATTCCTATTAAAACGACACTGTTAATTTGTGATAGAGACAAACTAGATCCAAATATTCATGCAGTATAGCTTTAGTATGGATCCAGAATTCTAAATTGAAATTATTTATTTAATCCAGAAGTTATTGTTTTCTTGTTAAACTTGAAGAAGGGCATTTAAAAAGAACAATTCCAATTTCAACGAAGTCATAAATAAATAAGTCATGTTCTTTGTCGTTTGATATGGGATCAACTTTGCATTGTAATCTTGTTCGGATCCAGTTCTTCATCAAACTGCTCTTTGATTGATTAACTATTTCAAACATTTAGGAATTCTTTGCTGATGACTTTTTCATTTCGCAGAACAATACTTGAATGGGGAACTTTCTTATGAATGTGTACCTAATCATATTGAAAATATCTACTAGATACCAAAAAAAAAGGATGTGACTGATGTGATTTAAATTTTTGTTCAAAATTTCCCTTTTATTCAGACATTTTCCAATGACATGAGTTTTTAATACTAAATGACTTACTGTATCATAAAAGACGATGGACCATATTCCCTGTGGCGATTCTCCCCAAAAATGAACTGTATCCAGGACCCAATTGTAAAGGCCAACTGAAGATTTATCTAGTCGTCTATTGTCCATAAGAAGAGACTTTGTTCCTGTATACAAATACAGAAGAATACAAAAAATTGTGTTAAGAAGAAAATTGATACGAAAATTAAATAAATGTATCATTAAGCTCCATATTTTATGTACCTTCACCAAATTAAATCTATTTTAAAATTTATTGAATTAGTATTGACATGAATTCACTAACCAGATGGGGATATTAGTAGAATCTGTATGGCTCCACGTCTTGGATGCTCAACACTCACAATTAATTGAACATGTTCCATGTAATTCACCTCACTTGGCCAATTCATGCAACCATTAACTGATACTTTTATTTGAAGAGCTTTTTTTCGACTAAATATTACTTCACTCCTAACAAGTAATTGTGCAAAATATATTATGTATTTAGATTTGTGTGGTATGGTTGGTTGTATGAAGAACATTGTGAGTCAGGTTGGAGCTGGGATAAGTCTGAAACCGGGTTATGGCACGTGGTACAAAATGAATTACTTTTTTCTTATCGAAAAAACGCAACTATTCATTGATGAGATGTGTCGCATAGTCTTGGCAAATTTAACTGCTTGGAACGCATCCACCAATCCAAACCCAAAATCTGGGCATACATAAAATCCGGCCTTGTTACGGGACCATACTTTATTATGAGCCAAGGCTGCAACTTGGCTTGTCCATACAAAAACATGCTGAATTTCACGCCATGATAGATCATACCTGCATATATAAGTGAGATTAATATTAGGGTGGTCCTCATTTTCATGTTATGAAATATTTTTTGTTATTCTCACTCCCACTTCCCACTTCCGCGGGGTTCCATTTCATGAAAAAAATTCTACTCAAGTTTTATCTCCTTATTAAAAGGGGAGTGGTGCCTCAAAGCCACCGCAATATGAAAATTATAGAAAAATTTGAATTCTGAAATTGATGGAGGTGGATAGTTTGGGACAAGGGAAGCCTTCGTTCAAAAGATCATTTATTTTGTTCCTTTTACATTTCACTACTAATATTGAATGAATCTTTTATCAATTCAACAAACCAGAGTAGTGACCGATTTTTTAATTACCTTAAGGGTATGTCCAAAATCTCTCAATCATCTTGACCCATTTTCTCATTACACTGGGTTGTATAGTAGCATTAAATCAAGGGAGAAAATACATATTTCTATGCAGTGTTGATTATAAAGTAAGAAAATGCTAATTTTTGCATGCAAAAAATTTTCAGTCCCCTGGAGGCGTCTTTTTTTCTCAACCTGGGGGCTGAAATTTAAATGAATTTTTTCCCCCATTAAATGGAACCATTCTGTAAGGCGAGGTAGTTCAAATAAAATAAAGACCACCCTAATTAATACGAATGTGTAGTATTTTCAGATAGTAAATCTGCGAATTAGAAAGTGCAGTTGTTATAATTCACAAAGTGGTAAGTTGATTGAAAACTTCAGGTGAGTGGAATAGTGGAAAAAAGAGATACAAGTATGGGTTTGGTGAGTTATACCCAGTTATTTGATAGGGAAAATTCATTCAATTTTACCTGGCTTCCAAAATTAATGCCGCGATTCCAGACACCATTGGCACTGCAGCCGAAGTTCCTTTACAATTTTCTTTACAGGAACTTTTTACACTTGTTGTAAACTGAATAATGGGAAAACGCATGAAAGTTTAAGCAGAACGTAATCAATGCTAGAAACTACAGAGTGAGGGACGACAAAAACCGCATGTTATTTATGAAGTTACTCCTTTCCATAGTCTATTTACTTTTTTACTTTATATTTATTCTTTAGACAAACCTGATAATGTTAAAGTGAGATTGTTTGTAGGTATCAACTTATTTGAAACAGAAAGTGGGTTATTCACTTTTACTCGTAGCATTTGAAAATCCCATTTGTTGCGTCTAAAAGTGATTTATATATGTTTGTATGTGTGTTACCTTGATTCACGAATGCAGCAAGGAAGAGAACCTGCAAATTCATTATCAACTGTTAATTTAAGGGTGTAGTCTACGTGTGATTTTTTTATGTAGTTCACGATTTTTTGTTTTTCTCGCTCAATTTAGCATCGAATTTGCTGAAATTTGAATATGTTATCCTTGAATGTATTTTACATGCCCGGACTAAGCCTTTTTTTTTATTTTCAAAATGTAAGGGTTCTCTTTCAGACCCTTAAAAAACACTTTTTTCGGAGCTCCAAAAAAAAGTTTCAGAGAAACATGAAAATGAAACAAAGGGCCCCGTCTGAGCATAGAAAATACATTCAAAGATAACATATTTAAATTTCTGCAAATTCGATGCTAAATTGAGCTAGAAAAACGAAAAATTGTGAAATACTCGTACATAGGAAATCACACGTAGACTAAACTTTTAACAAGTTTCTCGCCATAGTACATTATCGGCACACTAAAAGGCAGGGACGCCAATCCGCAGGGATTAATCCCTGAAACCACGGATTTTTGTACTGGCTTGAAAAATGTTGGGATGAAATTGAAATTTTTCAAATAATTTCAGTGATTTCCAGGATTTTTTTTTTTCAGTTTATGGATTTTCAGTCAATTTTTTTTTTTGATTTCAAGGATTTGGTCTTATTTTCCTAATTATTATTCAAATAAGCGATAATATTATTTGGTATTTTCTATCCTTGTAGTTTCAAATTTTTTCAATTGAAAATTTTACAGATTATGTTTTTAAAAAGTTTTTTTAGCGGCTAAAATTCAAATTTCCAATGAAAAAACCAGTTTCGGGAATTTTTTCTTACAGCCAGAATTTTTTTATTTTTGGCTCGAAGAGGAGATTTTCAACAACTTGGGTTAGCAAAGCTGCTAAAAAGTAACAGCTTTATCGAATCAATTCATATTGCTGCATTCGTGAATTAGAATGATACACAAGCAAACACATCCCTTTCATAAATAGCAAATGAGATTTTCAAATGCTGTGAATCAAAGTGAATAACTTTGTATAGTTTATACCTAAATTGGAGTGTAAACAATAAACAATCAAACCAACCAAATAGCATAATTCGATTGGGATTACCTTCTTTGGTGAATGCTAAACATATTATTAAAAAATTAGCTTTTTCTAAATCATTCGGTATATTTTCTCTGTAGAGTGAGAACCAAATCAGACATTTTCGGAAATCCCTTTCTCCAACATTATACATATAAATTAACATATTTAAATTAGATGACCTTCAGCTCGTTTCAGCCAGCTTATATCAAGTCTATTTCTTCTTCTGGTTTATCTAAACACAAACTGATCATATTAAAGTATTATTCAAAACTAACTTTCATCAAGATTAATAGCTTTCATTACCAAATTCGTTGATCAATTCCCTTTTTGTTTCAAGTATTCTCAGTAAGCTCTTCTGTTGGATCTGCTTTACTGAATCTTCTGGTTTTCTTAATATTCATGATGAAGCTTCTGAACAACTTTCTCTTTCTTTTCTTCATTAAATTAATTAATACTTATAAAATTCATCTTCATCATTGAACCTTGATCTTGAACTTGATAATTTGTTGTGCTGATAACAGAGCTCTTAACCTTGTTTTTCATCAATAATCCCTTTTGGCTCATTGTCTGATTATTGATTCCTTATTAAAGTTACAGTTTTTAGTGTTCAGGGGAAAGTATTATTTTAAGCTTTCACTGGACAGCTGATTACTCTTATGTTGCTTGGGATGATTGTGAGATTGGAATTGTATTGTGAATGCAAGCAGTTCCGTTTCCCTTGCTTCTATTCTCTTGGTTTTGTGGTATTCAGTTTGTTGTTGGGTTCTGGCTCCATAGTGAGCTCAGAACCAATGTTTTATGATGTTTTCCTCTTATTTGCGAATTTGGTTGATTTAATTATGAAGTTTGATGTTATTTTGTGTTTAAATGAATACATTTTGTTTCTCACCCGTGAATGCTGATTTATTGTGTTATTTTCCAATGATTTACGTAAAAGTTCGTTTTTCATTATTATTGAAGTAAATATGGTGGTGTCGTCTATCATGGAAGCTGGGGAGAGCTCAGTTCTTCACATGGGATGCAGTATCGTATTATTTAGCTTATTTTGTTCCTTTTCTTTAATTATGTTCTGAGTTAGGATATTTATCGGAGCTCTTCACCATGTTGAGGTGAATCTCTGATCCTATGAGGCAGTTAGGGAGATAAAGGGAATGGAGAGGCGTGTGTGAGCGGGATGATTGATATTTATGATCATCCCCACCCAGAGGCAAACTTGTGATTGGGAGCCACGAGGTGTCCCTGAAACCTGGACTTTTAGGATTATATTTGTGGCTTAGAGTAATGTAGTTAATGGGCTTTCGAAGCTTTTCCCATTGTCAAACACTACATCTCATGACTCTCACATACAGTATTTGATGACAATTTAAACGGAAATAAGTACGAACAATGTCACTGCTAAGCAGAGAATTTCCATCACCCGAATAAGCAGCTACTAAAATACCGGAGCAACGTTCTGAATAATAGACAGTATTGCCATTGCGCTTGACTCCACCAACTGTTATAGTATATATCGAATTGGCAAAAGACTTGTGAGCACATGTGCCACCATACGACTTTTTATTCCCAGCTGAAAAGACGAATATTATCCCCTTATTCTTTCGTCCCTAAAAACAAATTAAAATCATTCTAGACTGTGGTTTTTAGAAAGGAGATGCCCTATGCATGTGCCATGTATTTAGATATGATTGTAAATTTCACAAACGGACCGTATTTACGTATGTTGGAATAATATCAGGATTCACAAGTACGATTGGCTTTGTAATTTCAGAAGTGCAGTGTTGGAATTTTAAAATTCATACTGGTCCAGGTTTAGAATTTGAAGAAAATATTTGAATATTCTTTTGTAAATTGCGGGTGAGACTAGAGTTTTTTAATGAATTTTTTTAAATGAATTTTGAATTTTACTTTCTAAAACCTACCACAATGATTCCGTTTTTGAGAGCACCCATCACCAGATGATGCATAGGTTTTAAATATTTTGGAATGCGAAGATCACCCCAAGAATTATTTGATATATCAACATCATGAGCGCGAAATGAAAGTGCTTCATTTATTTGATACGGTGATGTTGGATCGTCATAAATCATTTTGAACAAACGTATAGCTGAAATAAGTATGTTGAAAAAGATATTTTTATTTCTTACTTGGTTTGATTGTGTACTTAAAAGCGAAGTTTTTTCTATAGGTACATATTAGATAGAATCATAGAAAGCAAAGCTACATTTATGATGAACTAATTAAAATCATGCCAAAAACTTGTAAAAAATATTCAATCTCTCACATTGGAATAATATTTGTTCAAGTTTCGTCACTATTACATGTACATGTAAGTACACTTAAACTTAATTCGAAAATATTCGAAAATGAAGCACGTATAGCTATATGTGAACGAAATTCCGAAACTCTAAAAAATGGAACACATAATCAGAAATTCTCAAAAATCGAGAACGTGGAGGTATACGCAGTTGCGCACACATATTTTTAAATAGGTTGCGCAAGATCACTCTTCAGGCCCTTTTCAGCAAAGTGGCCCCCTCATAATTTTGTTCACTTCGATGTTTTTCAACGTACCTATTTGGTAGTAAAGGGCGGTGAAAATTCTCATCTGATGGGGCTCCTAAATTGTGAGGTCCGATGCGACCGCACCACTCAACCCCCTAGGTGGGTGCCACTGTTACATAGTGATTATTTATAGCCTATCAAAGAGTAACAGTATAATTCAAAAACAAGGTATTTGTTTCCGTCGTACGAAAGAGATGCCACTTGGTCTGTTGGATGAGGATGGGAAATAAGCATAGCGTGTGAAGGTACAGAAAATTTGACCTTAAAGACCAACTGAATGTTCAAGTAACACTGTTTTGAGGTCAAGAAATTGATGAATAACTTTTTGAGAAAAATTACTCTTGAAGATAGCTAATAATTTATATTTTATACCGCTTGAATGGGTACCTATAATATGTACTATTACACATACGGTTCGATTCCTCTGGTCAAGATGAACACATTGGGAGGAAATCTGGGTGGCATTGGAGGTTTCGAAGCTGGTTCAAGCTGATTACAGCTAATGATACATTTTTATAGATCCTATAATCAGTTGATGCTATAGAAAAATGCTACAAGTAATGATGAAAGAGTTTCAATTCTTATCAATAAATTAATGACTTTGAATATTGATCATTTTTCAACTACTTTAAGAAAGAAAAATTACCTCCTAGAGTGACAAGAGGAGCCACTCCTACACCACAAATTTTGTTATTAGCTTGCATCGCAATAATACCTGCTACCATTGTACCATGTATTTTACTCGAGAATAATGATGGACCAAAGGAATATCTTTCAAAATTCGCGCTATAATCTGGATCCTGTATAAGAAAATGTGAAAAACTTAGGAATACAGCCTATAATCTAACAAGATCTTAGGGTTTCGTATTATTTAGATGCGATTTCAAAATTTAGTTTTTTTGAAGAAGTAAAATCAAAAAAATTTCAAGTAGTCTTACATAATTATCTTCAAGATCAGGATGATCAATCTGCATCCCACCATCAACAACTGCAATCTTGATATTATATCCAAAAATTTTGTACTGACTCCAAACTCGTATTACGTTAAGGTCCTTCAGAGTATCGGAATTTTTTTTTCGGTTGTCTTGCTGGAAATTGAAATGGCTAGTTGAATTATGTGTAACGACTTTTTTAAATAAATATTATTATAAAGTATACTCTAGAAGTCCCCTGCTGCTCCGCAGCATTAGTTGTTAAGTGAAAGTACATATATGTAATTTTCCTCAGACTCAACCGATTTGAGTGGTCAAAAGCTCAAATGAAAGGTCGTGATCCACTGAATGTTCTTAGAGATACTCAAAATTCTTTACCTCAATTAGAAACTGAAATATAGATCTTGGAGTGAAGAAAAATCTTGAAAACATCAAAATTCAAATTGAATGTCCAATCACAACCTTCTTCAGACTCGACCGATTTGAGTGGTCAAGAACTCAAACGAAAGGTCCTGATTCAATGAGTGTTCTTAGAGCAAAACGAATTTCTTACCTTAATTAGAACCTGAGATAAAGATCTTTGAGTGAATAAAAATCTTGAAAATATCTCAAGTCAAGTTTAATGTTTACTCACAACTTTCTTCAGACTCAACCGATTTGAGTGGTTAAAAGTCAAATGGAAGGTCTTGATCCACTGAGTGTTTTTAGACCAAAAGTAACATGATGCAATTATTAGAACCTGAGATATTGATGTTTGAGTGAAGAAAAATCTTGAAAATATCAAAGGTCAAGTTGAATGTCCACTCACAACATTCCTAAGACTCAACCGATTTGAGTTATTAAAAGCTCAAATGAAAAGTCTTGATCCACTGGAGTGTTCTTAGAGCAAAACAAATTCCTGACCTCAATTAGAACTTGAGATATTGATGTTTGAGTGGTTCAAAAGCTTAGAAAAGGCATGAATTTTCAGTATAACTTGATTAAGGTCAAAGTTGAGTGAATTCCAATGGATGATGACATATCTAAAAATAAATACCTTTCATTATAAAAAAAAATGAAGCAAAGCGGCCGGATAAAACGGCCGGACGAACTTGTATTAGATTATTTTAATATATAGCTATTGGACTTTTTCATTTTAACAATTAAATACTTCAGTCACAAGATGAGACATCGAAAATTAAGCGAATAATTATTTTACAAAATTATTGTTGGCGGGAAAAATGGCTTAAAATTGTATAATTATTTTCACACCTCAAACTTAATTAAGTGAGTAATAGGTAAAAAGCGATACTGACTGAAAACAATCGCAATACAATACAAAAAACTGAAGAGTCTGACGTCTAAAAGTGCCAAGTGTAAAATTGAAAACGGGCATAAAACAAATTAAAATCAAACCATTTGATTTCCATATTATTAGAGATGTTGAACTGATTGTAGCAGCCAATTCCCACCATTATCGCTACCGTCAGGCTAACTGACTTTGGATTTTGGATGCCACGAGCTTATATTATAAAAATGGCCCAAAACTTCTGTTTCATACCACTAAAATGGGTGGGCTACTGGTTGGATTCCTCTGATTAGGATGAATACAGTAGAAGAAGTTTTGGCCGACCAGCATAATTTCCTCAAAAGGTGAAGTGGGTGGCTGATTTCAGCTCTGAGGGCTTAGCCCCCCTGTCACCCGCTAAATTTACCTATGGATCAGAACTTCCCAAACTACTGACACAATTGCGTAGTTTGTTTACCTATCTATTTTTTCTTAAAAGAATTCCTGGAAAATATTTTGTAGATTCGGTAATATACTCATGAGTTGGCATTGCTATATACACATTACTCACCAAGTTCCACTGAGAAGGAAAAGAAGGATCATTTAGTAATCCTTTGTAGTTCGATTTGGCCCAATTCAACTGTAATCGCTCCAAGAACATTTGTTCAGCCCAAAGAATCTAAAAAATTTATTATTCAGACTCGACATATTTTGTTCGGCTATAATTACTTCAGGTCCTCGTTGAATTTAAAATAGCAACAAAGCTCTAAGAAAGTGCAGAGTAGGAAATTCATGAGGGGAAAAAACAGTACCGTATAGTGAACTTACATAAAGCTGTGCTAATCTTGTTCCAACACTAAATGTTTAAAACTGATTTTGTATAATAACTACGAGTATATTTGAAATACTTCTACACTTGCAGAGTTTTTATTTCCATGACACATGTAACAAGAGTTTTTTTATTTATTGATGTTGCGGAACTTACCCCATTGTATTGTAACAAAATATTTGTTAAATTTTTGTTTTCATATTTTCCTTTTCGTGGATGTCGTATATGAATAATAAGATAGAGGTTAGGAAAATGATGATTCTGAAATCAAAATTATTATTCTGCAATTTAATATTAATTATGCTATATTGGAATTATTCAAGACAAAAAAAGGCATTGCATTATATTACTGAGGTGGCGTACCCAGAAAAGTTTTGAAGGAGTTGCTGAGTATTTAGAAATCCTTTGAACAATTTTTTGGATTTACCCTTTTCTTGATCTAATGAAGGGAGGACATAGAATCGGTATTCACCATACCTTTTTGGGCTTTTTAATGTTCCTTTTTCCAGTGACGCAGACGTATTTTGAAATAGGTGGTGCAAGATCACTTGTGAGGCCCTTTTCAGTAAAAAGACCCACCTCATAATTTTGTTCAATTCAATGTTTTTCAACATATTTGGTAGTAAAGGGCGGTCAAACTTCCCATCTGATGGGGCCCATAAATTGTGAGGCCTAGTGTGACCGCACCACTTAACCCCCTAGGTAGGCGTCACTGGGTAAATGTGAAATAAATTCAAAAATATTTGAAAATGGAGCACTTGTAGGTGCACGGGGACTAAATTCACAAAAATTCGAAAATGGAGAATATGAAGCTATATAAGGAAGAAATTCATGAATTCTCGTACTTGAAACCCCTTTCCTCATGTTCAATTTTCATCTATATGTCTCAATTTTCGTCTAGTTATCTCAATTTTCAGCTGGATGTCTCAAATTTCGGCTGGATGTCTCATTTTTCGTCCAGCTGGTTTAATTTTCGTGTGGTTGTCTCGATTTTCAGGTTGATGTCTCATTTTCAAGCCAGTTGTCTCAATTTTTGCTTTGATATCCCAATTTTCTTCCAGACGTCTCAATTTTCAGGCAGCCGGAAATTGAGATGACCAGACGAAAATTGAGACATTCAGCTGATAATTGAGACAACTAGACGAAAATTAAACCAACTGGACGAAAAATGAGACATCCAGCCGAAATTTGAGACATCCAGCCGAAAATTGAGACAACTAGATGAAAATTGAGACAACTAGACGAAAATTAAATCAGCTGGACGAAAAATGAGACATCCAGCCGAAATTTGAGATATCCAGCCGAAAATTGAGACATCCAGCCGAAAATTGAGACAACTAGACGAAAATTAAACCAGCTGGACGAAAAATGAGACATCCAGCCGAAATCTGAGATATCCAGCCGAAATTTGACGGAAAAGTTTTTATCGTCATAGTTGATCATAATTTCTGCTTATAAACCAGTAGGTATTCGTGGTAAGTCACAAGAACAAAGAAACCAATAACAGAAAATTTATGTCGCACACCCTCTACAAAACTGCTACAACTCGCAAAAACCGTTTTTTCAGGAGAGCTGTTTGAAATTTTGAATTTTAAAACTGTCAGTAATCAGTGAATTTTCAACGGATTTTGTTTGTTGAAACGTCAAAAGACTCGTATTGTGGTCTAGTTTCTGAATATGATAATATTTCTCCCTTCAGTGGTCAACAAATAGCCCTCATGCAAGTTGTATACCTTTTGTCCAGCCAATAATGAAGAAAATGGTCGAGTTGTATCAGTTTTGTACAGTTATATCAGTTTTGTACATAATTTGAGTGTTGTTGTTTTATTTAGTAGAGTAATGTTGAGTTGTATCAGTTTTGTCAAGTAATTTTATCAGTTTGTTTGAAAAAGTTGAGTTGTAGCAGTTTTGTCCATTGAATAGCCTCATATTTCTGAAATTGTAAACTGATACAACTGTCCTGGAGGGGTCTGGGGGTGGAATTTCGCCAGGGTGAATATGGGGGATCAAAGTAGGACCCTTATAGACCATTTTTTCACTACTAACTCAAAACTTGATTTTTGCGAGTTGTAGCAGTTTTGTAGAGGGTGTGCGATGTGTTTCAATGTTTTTCATCAACTTTTCTGTAACTCGGCAAGAGGGCTATACTTTTAGTCTGTTCACCGCAAAAGATTGAACATGAAATTCACATTCGTCAGAAATAAAAGCACCGATTATTGTGGTAAAACGCGTGTCTATGTAACTGCTTGGAATGCATAGCCAAGTTTAGTTGTATCAAATAAAGAACCATTTTTTGCGATAATAACAGCCCCAATCCACATCTAATGAAAAATTATTTTTAAGTAAAATATAAAGTGATTATATTGAACTAAAATAAATGAATTAAATACCTGCTCGATGATTTCGAAGCCCTCATACATTCTTAGCTTTTCCAAAACACCATTATTATTTTTAGATAACTGAACAGCCCATAAATTCGTATAGTGGACCACATTTTCATTTTCAGTTCTACTTTGTACGAATGAAACGGTCAGAAATTTAATCAGAACTATTAGAAATACTTTTTCAATCATACCAAAATCTTTGATGAGTACCAAATAAGCTACTATAAACAGAAACAGTTTGCTGGTTCCTCTCTCATCAATTTTAATTTCAAGATATACGATAATATCGCCTTCATACATGTATACTTGTTCGAACAGATTATTACACACTCATCAAGTTAAGGAATTTTGTACCATAATAGTATAGATAATGCAATGTACCTAGTCGTATCTAGAGACTATCATTCCATACAACATTAGAACAAAGAATTGGTAAAACGACAAAGGAGACAGCATTCGTGCGTATGTTCTTAACTTTTTGTCTTTAGGCAAGCGTATTTCGCGGCTTAAAAACAATACGAGTCTAATTGCGACATTACTGAATTGAAATTTAGCCAGTACGCAGGTGGTTGGTTACAGCAGTTTTTTAAACAGACTCAAATCAGTCGATTTCATGATTAAAGTGCAAATCATTTGATTTTTCATGATGATTTACATATTTTGTGTTTTTCAACGATCTTTTATGAAGCTACATATGGTTCCACATCAGGATGAGTCACGTCAGTTTGACAGGCCACAAAGAGAAACTCCATTCGGTGCCAGTCAAACCGATTCACTGGGCAAATAACGCACAAAAATTCTAGCGCAGCAAGCCACGCTAGAAAAGCAGGTTTTCGAATGGAACTGCACAGGTCTCACGAAATCTTTGAAAGTTTATGTTTTAGGATTATACAAAATTTGGGTAAAAACTTAATTTCTGTCGGAAACCTACACCGGGAAGATTAACGTTCTGAATTCTGAACCCTCGAAATAAATTTTTACAAAAACAAAAACTAACCAACAGAACAAACAGATTTGCTTAAAATCTGAATAGTACCTACATTTCAGAAGCTCTTATTTGCGTACCATATAAATTTTCAGCTCAATCGACACCGTATTTTCCCTATTAGAAGCAATTAAAGGAAAGAATACGAAGGAATCCGTTCTTTCAAAAACTCATGAAAAATCCCAGGTTTGTAACTACATTTATAGCTGAAATATCTCGCGAACCACAAAACTAATCGACATCAAATTTTACGCTGCCCTTGCTCACAAAAAAACTGATCTCCGATGCAAATTTGAGCTCGATTGGTTCTGTAGTTCTTCCCTGTCTCACGTGGAAAAGAAAAATTCACGTTTTTCAACTTTCAAAATACCTTTTTTCAAGAACCCACGAACGGATTGACTTGAAATCTGGATGGTGAAATTATTGTACGGTTAAAATTTCAGCTTGATCCATATTTATAGTTTTCCTATAATTAGCCTTCAAAGTCAAAATCTACGATTCACATAACCCGCCTCCCCATACATAAATAAATAAATAATTGAATAAGTAGATTATAAATTAAGAAATATGAAAATGCGAGATGGGTATTTTTAGAATCCTGAGATAATGAAACGAATGACTGTGAGGGTCCCATGCGTATTCGTGAAAGTCAGACTAAAATTAATAAAAAGTTTTCTTTTTACAACCTGCTAAAACGCAGGCAAAAAATTCACTCGAATTTTGTAATCAGTTTTGTAGAAGTGATTTGAAGATAATATGGGTAGATGTATATAGAACCATGATCCAGCTTCAGTAGATGACAGTACGAAGAAAACTTTCAAAATACCAGCAATTTATCAACTTAGAAATTTTTTTGAGTATTCACAACAGCATATTATTAATATTTATTTAATATTTCAAAAAATAATTGAATGATTTGAAGAAAAAAATTTTAATACGAGTTTGTTTGCTAAGGTTCTCATCGGTCACATCAATTTCTCCACACTTTATTTTCCAAAAATTGTTTTCGTAATGCGTTTCGCAACCCACATGTCTTTATTGCTGAAACATGTCTTCGTGTAGCGCTAATTGCATACTTGAAACGCCGTAAATACGATTTGCCGATTTTTACCACGCGTATAACGTAAGTGCGGATAAGTAGAAGTATTTTTATCTACATCGACACTTTTCAACTCCACCGCTTGCTTGTCCCATTACTACATCCAAAGTTCGACATACTGGCCCTTCCTTAGACCTCTTCCTTAAAAATCATCTTGAACGCATAATGTGTATCTTCGTCACAGCGGATACCAACAGCAACGAAATGAAATGAGTACCTAATTTCATTACGTGCCGAATAATTAGTAGCCCTCGTATATTTTCAGGCTGAGCAAAACACCACCATTATTTTTCAGTACTCGTAGTTGAACTGTCCATATATGTATAGTGTTCTACATTTTCCTTCCATTTTCACTTCGTACGAGTACAAATGAAACAGTCTAAAATTTAAAAAGTACCAACAAGAGTACTTGAATCATGACGAATATTTTGTCGAGTTCCAAATTATGATTTGAATTTATTGGGTTTCTTTTTTAATACTTAATCTTCTTCTTTTGAACGCATTCTGAGCTTCTCACCTATCTGAACTCACTCAAGCAGGCTATTAAATATACCTACCAAGTTCAAGAATATTTTGTCATCATACATTGTAGTAATTTGCGTCAGTATCTGTAGATTGTCAACAAGCAGCGTTTTGTAGATCCTAAGAACAATGAAAAAAAAAAAAAAACCATAGACTACGTGTTGAAGATTTTTTGCATCCACAAATGAAAAGCAATTCGAGTAAAATGAATCATGATTTTTTCGCTGGAAGCAGCAGGTAGGTAAATCGTAAACAGAATTTTTGAGAAAAAAAAAGAAGAAATCAACCCTATGGGCAAAATATTTTGAAAACGGATCCGTTTTATTCCGGGTTATAATCCGTTTCTGGATTATAACCTAGAATTTTCCTGTTTTCTGGCTTCTAAAACGGATTTCGAACGGATTGTAATCAGTCTTGCCGGTTTTGTTCTGAAATGAGTCCGGATTATTTTCTGTGAAGGCTGTTTTGGCCCGGGTTATAATCCGTGAAACCGTTTTACAAACGGATTTAGAAAAATTGCCCAAAAATTATTACTGGTTATAATCAGAAAATCCGTTTTACAAACGGATTTGGAAAAATTGTCCGTTTCCAATTAAGATAAAAAAAATATCTGCAAATTTCCAGATCCGATGGTCAAAAATAGAAACGGACTGAAAACGGATAAAATTCTCATTTTCTGGATCATTTTCTCATTTTTTGCCCATCGGGAATAGATCTCATAACAGGTGTAACGGAATTTTTGAAAAAAAAACACTGATTTCGTGACAAGTATAGCATTATCTTAAATTTTCAGGTTGAATAAAAGTTAGTAAGTTTCAGTTCCATAGCAAAAAATTTTTATTTTATCAACAGACGTTAAGAAATTTTCAACATTTTTGGGTAATTTTCGGAAAAAACTGAATAATTCAGATGACTATACGTCATAGAAACTTTCAATTTCATGAATATTATATTTGTATTACCAATCTACATTAAGGAAATTTATAATAAGTTCTCGGACTGGAATAATGAAGAGGTTTATACTTTGTACCGTGAATCAAAAGAACTGCTCGATTCACACATCCGAGATAATCCGACGGACTGATCTGAAAAAGATTATAAAATACTCGTAATTATACCGATCTGTAACACATAATTGAAGTATGATTTGCATTGTCTATGGCTAGAACTACAACTATATATACTTAGTCAACTCTTTTACACCGAACGGAAATGTTTTATTTATCGACGCAACGATAACTACAATATAAGTTTCTTAAGTCAGAAGATGAGTAGATAGTTACTTAAATGACATTAAAAAAGCTGGAATAAGAACGCAAATACAAAACAAAACAAATAGAAAAATGTACCCATATGTACACATATGAGGTTGAGGTACCAGAAACTTTTATTACATTCACAATTTTTTCCTCTAACTTTTTAAACAAATTTTGTTTATTTTCTTAAGGGTATATTGCTTCACTAGAAGCACTTATAACTCCACAACTTGGTAGTACTCATATCTTAATGGTGGTACTACTGATGATAAAATATGGGAAAAATGTGAATCTACATACTTCGAGTAATTAGCCAAAGGATTTTTGTTAACAAATTATCTGATAAAATGATATTAAAGACAAATATTTTTCTTAAAATAAGGAACTTTTCCCGATTGTATTCTGGCTGAGTTTTCAACGTTGTTATGATTTTCAAATAATATGTGTCATTTGTACGACGAATTTATGCATAATTATATTGTACATATATTGCATATAGAGTTTTGTTTTTCAATCGAATAACTATTTTTACTGATGCACAAAGTAGATGTAACTTTGACGGAGCTAATTTTAGCTATAAAAATATACAAATCAAAAATTCAAATCTACATATAAATCCTTTAGTTTGACACTGAAGTACATACATTATGGCCAAATATTACAAATTTCTGTTCGGAATTGGCTTCTCAATAACAGTCGGGAAAATTTCATTATTTTGTAGATTTTTTGCTTAAGCTTTGACACAGAGTAGTTAGCAGATTTCCCACTTTTTTCCCACTCGCTTGTCGATTGATTAGGTTGAACAGCTCCTATCAGAGACTTCTATGAAGGATTGATACGTAGGCTACAAGTTGGGAACTTTTTCATAAAAATGTAGCTCTATATTCATACTCGTATTAAAAATCTTCATCAGATACAAATCTAGAGGGCATGGTTGTTATGATTTCTGTACTTTATCGTTTGAAAATTTCTATTTTATCAGGATTATGCTTCAAGTTGAAATAAGTTTTCAGCAAATAACGGCTTACTGTATCGTAGAAGATGATGGACCATATTCCCTGTGGCCTTTCTCCCCAAAAATGAACAGTATCCACGATCCAGTTGTTGAGACCAAATGAGGATTTATCCAATCGTCTGTTGTCCATAAGAAGAGACTGTGTTCCTGCATGAAAATTAAAATCTCAATGCACAAGATAGTATTTTAGCAACAATTGGATTTTAAATCTTTATCAGCAGTTTTTTTCTACAAATGCCCAAAGAACATTCCCCACTTTATTCTTAGATGGTATTATAAACATAAGGAAACTACTCGTATTAGTTTCTTCTCCCTGTGGGGAGGAGGAGGAAGATGAAGAGGTGAAACCGGTAATTTTCTTAGCGATTTGGATGTAAGATTTCTGAATCGTTGATTCAAGAAAATAAATGTTCCCTTATTACTAATGATGAGCCAGTAGATATACTCGTATGATGGTAGAGTCAACATCAAATTCCAAAATTTATTTTCATAACTTTCATGTTACCCAACTAGGTATATTATATCATTCAAAACTTTCTACCATGAATAAATGTACCTACGAGGCAAAAGTAACTTAAAATATATCTGTGATTTCAACTTACGAGCATGCTCTACCGCAGGCACATTTCAGAGTAAGATAAAATGCTAGCGCAGCAAGCCCCGCAAGAAAAACAGCTGTTTTGGAATGGAACTACAGGGGTTTCATGAACCATTAAGGGTTTATGTTTTGGGATTCATTCAAAATATTTTTAACAAACAAATAATAATATAGGTATTTCTACTAACCAGATGGCGATATTACTAGAATCTGTATTGCTCCACGTTTTGCATGCTGGACACTCACTAGTAATTGAACATGTTCAATGTAATTCACCTCACTCGGCAGATTTTTGCAACCATCAATGGATACTTTTATTTGAATAGCTTTTTTTCGATGGAATATTGCTTGACCTCTGACAGGTAAATGTATACAGATTTCATGATTTACCCATATATTTTATTAAATTGATTTCTAAATGTCCCATTTATGGTTAATTGGGCTAGAGATAATTATAGTGAGAGCCACAGAATAAAAAAGAGCTCATCAACACGTTTAAAAAGTTCGAATTTTTTTTTTCCTACATAAAAATTTGGCTAACGTTCCTGGCTGGTATACCTCTAAAACTGAGACTGAGAGCCAAATGGCTTTGGAGAGTCATTTTCTTAGAAATATTCGAAAAATTTTGAAAAGCTTTTCTCAGTTATATATCTATAAAACCAGAAAAAAGACTGGAAAATATCAATTTCACGAATGAAGCAAAAGACATATAAAATAGTGATATTTCTCCCAGCTGTTTAAAAATAGCCAATTCAGAACAGAAATTAGTGATATTTGAATTGAGGGAGAAATGGCCCAGTGAGTAGGTCTATTTTTAGACAAAAAAAAAAATCGACAGGTAAAGCATAGTTTCAAGTAATTACTTTCTTCTGATGGAAAGAACGCAACTGTTCATAGGTGATATTTGTTGCATAGTCTTGGCAAATGTAACTGCTTGGAACGCATCTACAACTCCAAATCCGAAATCAGGACTCAAATAAAATCCTGCTTTGTTACGGAACCATACATTATTGTGAGCTAAAGCTGCTACTTGGCTTGTCCATACTAAAGCGTGCTGTACTTCACGCCATGATAGATCATACCTGCAGAAATATAAGTCGGGTAGATAGTATACTTCCAAGCATTAATCTCATGTCAGTTGAACTTCAACTCTCAATTTAGATCCTGATAAGTGGTATACTATTTATCACTATTTTAAAAGTACGAAGCAATATAAATTTGCAAATGGATAATGAGGGGAAAAATATATTCTTAAATACCGTCTATTCAATAAATTCTTAGATGGAGATGAATTGAACTTACCTGGCTTCCAAAATTAATGCGACGATTCCAGACACCATTGGCACTGCAGCTGAAGTTCCGAGAAAATTTTTCTCACAGGAGCCATCTAAACCTGTAGAGAACTGAATATTTGGAAAATGTGTGAAACTTGAACAAGAAAATAAAATTTACTCTCCTCCTAAAACAAACATTGGCTCAGTTCCAAATTATTGTCAGTTGTACAGTAGCTGGGTCACATTTATTTATCGAGTTTATTACGGTTTGTAGTCTTTCAAGAAGGTAGTGGTTGCCAGGAAAATTTGTTTAGATTTTACATAAAAATAGTTGATTGTAGGAAGAGAGGAGTGAGTTGTATCACGGGTCATTACATAAGTTCTATGCCAATTTGTGAAAGTCAGACCAAAGTTAATAGATTAAATTTTTCTGTCAAAACTTTTTAAAGAAAATGCCAAATGGCATGTGGTTACTGTGAAATACTTTTTTTTTTTTTTTTTTTTTAAATATATCAAAATTAGAGGATCTGGATACCTTTTTTGTTCTTTCTTTCTTTTCTTTCTTCTTTTTAATTCAACAACCTCTACTGGTGTATAATATTTTTTCGTGAGACTCACACATAATTATGTAATATAACAATTTGAATGGAAATGTACGTACAATGTTATTGGTTAGTAAAGAATTTGAGGGGAACTTTGTGTCGATTAGAGAATTTGAACCACTCGAATAAGCAGCTACCAAAATATTGGAACAACGTTCAGAGTAATAGACAGTATCGCCATTTTGTTTTATTCCACCAACTGTTATAGTGTATATCGAATTTGCATAAGACTTGTGAGCACACGTGTTCCCCCTTTCCTTGTTATTTCCGGATGAAAAGATGAATATTGTGCCCTTAGTTTGTCGGCCCTGAATAACAAATTGAAAATAATTATAGAATTTGGTTACAGCAGGTCTGCATCGAACTAGTTTCTAGAAAGGAAACAGCAAATAAACATGACTGTATAGGGTCTATGTGACTAAACACCAGCGATTTGTATTTAGAATAATTTTTTTAGATCACTCAAGTAAGGTTGGCTTTTTAATTTCTTGAGTGAATTACTTACACTAATGGAAAATTTCTATGTTTTATTATCATATGTTTGCACTAATAATTTTGAGTTTTGCATAGCAATCTGAAGCTGGAACTACGTGCCAATGAAATATATTTACAGTAAAATTGTCATCGAAATTGTTATGTAACCTATTTGAGAATTTAGCAGCCCATCTCTAGAATGAAGACCTCTCAAAATAATTGGAAATTTGTCAATGCCACGAAGAATTGACTGATGAAGAAAGACGGACTTGAGTCGATTTTTATAAAATAAAAATTACCCAGCACCAGTGGCGCACTCAGGCGGAGTCCTTCTTAGCCATCAAATTTCATTAGAAATAACTGAATAAAATAATTTCACAAAATTTCTGTCTTTTGGGAATAAATTCAATATTCAGTCCCTGCACTCCCTGCCTCAGTAAATTTTTAGCTGCGCCACTGCCTTGCACTTTTGTGAATGCAATCCTACGTCTAGTATAGAATTTACGCGTCAATTTCTAAAACCTACCTCAATGATTCCGTTCTTGAGAGCACCCATAACCAGGGGATTCATAGGGTGTAAATATTTTGCATAGACATTTTCTCCCCAAGAGTTATTCGATATATCCACATCATGAGCGTGAAACCAAAATGCTTGAGCGATTCTTTCACCTACCATTGCTCGTTCATTTACACGGTATATAGTCAAAGCTGAAGTAAACATGTTGAAAATCAGTATTCCTCAAAACAGGGATGTGGCCAGGAAGGGCTATGGGGGCTGAATCTTCCATTTAACAAGTTTGAGCTCCACTTTTGTTAAAACCTCTGATTTTCTAATGCTCTTCCAATGTTTATTCACAAAATTAAAAAAAAAAAATCAAATCAAATAACCAATAACCTTGTCCTTTATTCTATAACTCCCAAGAGAGTTAATGTCATAACCTCGTGGCTTTGCGCCGATAACTCCTGGTGTAAAGTGATGAAGATGATGCATGCGCCAATCCCCCCAAAATAGGGCTCTGAAAACATGTTACGAATCATGTGAGGTGAAAATTATTTTGCCAATATTATGATTCATTCAAATTTTTAATGGCTGCTTAATTAAATGAGGCTTCTATACAAGCAGTGATAATTAGGTACATGTAATAAGACTTCTATATTATTATCGAAAAAGTATTAACTAAATATTCCGATTGAGGCAGGAAAATTACCTCCCAGAGTAACAAGAGGAGCAATTCCTACTCCACAAATATTATTATTAGCTTGCATGGCAATAACACCAGCCACTTTGGTAGCATGCCCATATTGATATCTTGGTGTCGGAAAGGGATTATCATCCACGAAATCATACCCGTATTCTGAGTCCTGCACCAGAAATTTGAAATCAATGAGAATAATACACAACTAAGAAGGCATACATACATGATGCTACAATATGAAAACAACTTCAGCATTATTTTTAAAAGTAAAAAAAAGTAGAAACGATTTGTAGCCGAGATTAATGAATAATGTACCTACGTATATCATCGAAGATGGTGAAAATTACTGTAAATACGAGTATTAATAATTTCCACAATAAATGGTAAATTTCATAACTGAGACGAGAAAACTTACTTCTATTTATAATTCTTAATATTCATTTCTCTTTGCGCAAACCTGTATCTTCAACTTGGGATTTCAAAAATTAGTTTCATAATTAGTAAGAAAAATTTGCAAGCCTTACATAGTTATTTTCGAGATCGGGATGATCAATTTGTATCCCAGCATCAATAACTACAACCTTGATATTTTTCCCAAAAAGTTTGTAGTGATTCCAAACCGGTATGACATTGAGGTTACGTAGAGTATGGGATCTGGTTTTTCGGTTATCTTGCTAGAAAATGAAATGCATACTTAGTTGAATTATTCTACGGCTTTTCTAATAAATAGAAAGAATATGCACTTCGTTATTATACTAAGTAGTATCAAATTTAATTAACTTTCCAGTAGTATCAGAAATATTTCGGTTTAATCGAAATAAGGAGTGTTTAATGCACTTTGCACGTTTCACAATAATCTTCGAAAAAAAGGGTCAAAGATTTTTTATCAAATTGTTTAAACGACATGTGAATTATATGTAATTTTTTATGCTGGATCCAAATCTGTAGTCAGTTTTGCTGTGCGTCGCGATTTAGAGCCATTTTTGAGCATTTTTCACATTTTTAAAGTCATTATCTCACTGGGATCAAGTTGCAGCCAAGAATGGCAGGCAGGCAGATTCGTAATCAGGAATTTTTCGGTATTCGAACATTGTATTAAACTAATAGTGTATGAATTCATGTTTTTCAAATTTTCACTTATAGTATCACGATGTATATAATAGATATAATAGATAACCATCAGTTCCTGTATTAATGCAAAACAGGTGTATATCGATTTTAGAAAATTCCTCGGTCTTTAACGACTACGCGATTTATTTGTATGTGGCATAAAATACTCGTATTTGGCTAATGCTAACTCCTTCACCAATAATCACTCATCAAATCAGTTTGAATTCGTAGTACAGTATATATCCTGGCTAAGCGGATGAAACTCATAATAAAAGCAAGGTTTATAATACACTAACTCTATACGAGTAGATATACATTACCCACCAAAGTCCACTGAGAAGGGAAAGAAGGATCATTTACTAATCCGTTGTAGTTCAATGCAGTCGGTTCCAAGGGAAATCGCTCCTGGAAGATTTGGTCTGCCCACAGAATCTATAAAATTGATCATTCTCACTTTTCAAGTATTTCAAGCTTATTGAATTTAGGTCCAGGTTAAATTTAAAAATAGCACTACGATGCAAGACATATTGGCAAAAAGGAACATTCTAAGGGAATAAACACGAGGCTCGGTAATTACGAGTATTACATTTGGACAAGAAATTCTTCTAGACTTCCGAAGTTTGATTTGAAATACTTCATTCAACATTTTTCCGGCAGGTAATATCGTATCAACCGTTAGGAATTTTATTTTTACCAAGTAAAAAAAAAAGAATTCAATGTTAACACACTTACCCCCTTATAATTGAGTAATAAATTTGTTAAATTTTTGTTCTCATATTTTCCTTTACGAGGATGTCGTATATGCATAATGAGATAGAGGTCAGGAATTTGATGCTTCTGAAATCAAAATAAAATTTTACTTTACATTAAAGCTTACTATCCCAATCACTATAGATAGAAAACAAAAAAGGAAAATTATGTGACTTCTAACCTATTTCATTTGTTTTGAAAAATTTTTCTTCGTTTTGAGGTGCGACCACACATACAACCCACACGAAAAATGTTTGCAACACACGAGAAAATTGAAAAAAAAAAATGGAAGGACCCTCGACAGGGAAGGGGGAGGAGCTTCACTCTAGTTTTTCAAAATTTCTCAATTATATTGCACCATACACCATGAGAAAATCTAAACCAGCAACCCATGTAAAGTACACCCTTAAATGTGAAAATTAAAATTATTTTGAATTAGAATTTAGGTAAGTACGTTATTTTAAATATTTCTGAAGCTTATGCCATAAAAATAGCAATAGAATAGAATGAGTGATTTCAATACCTGCTGAATGACTTCGAAGCCCTCATACATTTTTAGCTTCTGCAAAACGCTGCAATTATTCTTAGATAATTGAATAGCCCATAAATTTGTATAGTACTCCACATATTCTCTTCTGACTTCACTCCGTGCAAATGAAACAGTCTGCATACTTAATTTAAACAGTAACAATAAGAGTATTCTAATCATAACAAAATTTTCTGATGAACTCCAATTACAATCACCTCTATACTTGAACTCACTCAAGCGAGCTATTGAATACTATTACCAGTTTTGAGAATTTTTTCGTTTGTCATATTTTTTAATGATTTTGAGTTGAAGTCTGTAAAGTAATATTCTGAAAAAAGAACAAAAAAAAAACAAGAAACAGAAAGAAAAAAGCAAACGTTTTCCTAAAACATATTTTCTGCATCCATATGTACTCGTAACTGCAAGATAATGTCTGTACAAGTAAATTAGTGTTTGTTAAATGAAACCAGAAGGTGAATAGTTTGCATTCTTAATAACAAAAACCTACATGCACAGCATTGTTTCAAATTTTGAGGTTCTACGAACGTTTCTGTTCCAATAAATGTAAAAATTTATATTTTTTCAACAGACGTTGAGACTTTTGTCTCTGTGAACATAATCATGTGTACCATTAAGGGTATGCTTTACCAAGCAAAAAAAATGTAAAAAACAGAAATTTTCCCGATTGATTTCTGCCGGAGTTTTCAACTTAGAGATACGATTTTTGAATACGAGTATGTTATAGCTATACGATGAACTTACGGATGTATTAGAGTTTTTTCAATTTACATTTTCTGGTAGCTAAAATTAGCCATAAGTTACATCGCAACTTTGCGCATTCGTAGAAGCCGTTGTTTAATTTTAAATAAAAATCTAACTAAGTTACCTATATATTCGTAAGTTCATCATAATTATAACTATATGTGTATAACGTGTTCAAAAATCGTATCTTTGAGTTAAAAACTCAGCCAGAAAACAGTCGGGAAAATTTCCTCATTTTATGAAAATATTGTTTTTAATATCACTTTATCGGACAGTTTCATAACCAAAATCCTAAATTTCGTATTGGTTGAGCTAATTAAGAGGTAAGATTCATATTTTTCCATACTTCATCCAAAGAAGTTCCTCCCAGCATGAGATATTCGTAAAGCCGAATTGTGGAGTTCAGGCGTCTAGAAAAGCATACAGCCTACCCTTAAATGTGAGCAAACAAAAAATACTTCGCTGTAGTAAACACGTCTTTTCTGATATGCCTATTTCTGGCATTTCTAATTTTTCCTTAATCCTTCGTAAGAAAAAAAAAAGAGGATAAAAATGACTGTTTTTTTGTTCTCTTCGATAAAAAGATTATTATTTATTATTGATAATATTATAAATAGTAAAGTCTCATTTTCTTTCATTATAAAAAAGTTTTATTATTTTTCAATTACAAATTAAAACTGTAAAATTTTCTGAAGGTAAGTGACTTCGGAACATTCTACGTTCATTCAATGTCTAATTCCTTATTATTATTACGTAAACTATTTTTTTGAACAGTATTTTCTGACTCGGTGTTTGACTGCGAAACATAACCTGAGTTCATTCATGTATTTCATACATTTGTATCAAATTAGGTTTTACTCTGCTGTCTTAAACCATCCTCTGGACACTGGACTCAACTGTCCTAAGCTGTTCGGAGGTGAGGGTGAGGTTTGGAAAGGATGGTTTAAGACACATTAACAAGTTTTGTGAGAGTATATTGCAACAGGTCATGCAGTGTGTCACTATAGAGTGCAGCTGTTTTCCCATTTAAATAATCCAGTGAAACCAATCTCTAAAAAGTATAGTTCAAGATTATTGCATTTATTCATGGTTTAAGACCACATATTCCCGTGTTGATAAATGATTTTCCTGTATGTTCTAGCTCTGGTATAATGAGGTGGTTTGTATTTTGTGCCATGAATTATAAGAGCTACTTCGTACACTCTTCCTTGATTATCTGACGGGCTGGTCTGAAACGCATACGTATAGTTGAATTATTAATATTTACATATTATACTTTCATTAAGTCACAAATGAATTATTTATTCCAAAACCGTTCGTTAAAGTCAATAATATACGTAGTATGGGCTATATTGAGAATTGAACCCAGGTTATAACATACTGTTCATCGATTCCAAAAGTCACAAAGTCGATTTGATAAAGCACGAATTTTAGAAAAAATAGCCCCGTTGTGTGTTTTTAATTTTTTTCAGAGAAAAAAAATGAGTTTAGATACAGTATTGGGGTTTCTGAGGGCGCTGAAAACGAATCGGCAAGCATTTTTTTGCTCTGCGCGTCGATCCCAGCCATATATGGCCTATAAGAAGTACAAAATGCTCCCATATTGGAAGACCAACTGCAGATTTGGATTTCGCGTGAAAAATAACTTATATTCCACATATCGCCCAGTCAATTTGGCAAAATGGCGTTCACCCTTTTATTTTTGGCAATTATTTTGAATTGTAAAAAATCCTGTTCACTATGGATACTACAGGGTTTTACAAGATTTTTTACATTTCTCTGTAGCTAAGTGATAGATGGATTGATAATTTGAGAATAAACATCAATTTAACAAAAATATCTCATCTAGCATGGCAAAAAGTAAATCATAGGTATTTAAAAATACCCATTATTAAAAATAGTTCAAAAGAAATCTAAATAGCGAAAAAGAGCAAAACCGACTGTAGATCCAGATTTTCGATGAAAAGTCCGCACTAGTAATAATACCCTGTAAAACTACACTCTACAACAACTACTCCACAATGCTGAAGAAGGAATATACATGTTTCCCAATATATAATGTGCATATAGGTAAGAGTATATAACCTTTAATGAGTAGTATGCCAGCTGAGGTACAATAGTATGAGATTTCTCATTTTCAGTTAGATATAACTTGCTCATACCTCTGAATGTACCTACTCGTAAAAGAGAAAAAACAGCGTTTTTCACTTTTTTTCTATTTGCTATTATCCAAAATCTAATTTTGTCACCATTTCAAACATGTAATTTATAATTATTTTTAGAAACCTTAAGCGTTTAGCAAGGTCTGTAGGATTTGTCAATATCCTTGGATTATTATTCTAACCATACCTCTATGCGGACTAAATGGACGGCCTTTATCTATACATTGTCACCGCTGATGCTTTAATGCCTGTACGATGAATGACTTACTGTATCATAGAAAATGATAGACCATTCTCCTTGAGGCGATTCTCCCCATAAATGAACTGTATCCATAACCCACTGATGAAGGCCGTATTTAGATCTATCTAATCGCCTGCTTTCCATTAGAGTAGTTTTAGTTCCTGTACAAAATATAAATGATTTGATGGTTCAGTCATTTCAGCAACTGACTTCGAAGCTGTCGGTTAAAAATTGTCCACGTATGTATATGTAATTCTACGAGTAGTACACTCAAACTCGATACAGTTTTTGGCTGGTAAGATAGGAAGTAAAACTGTGAACGGCATTAGACGTATGTGTGATACCAGCAACTAATAAAAGGGGGATTTCTGCAAGCATTTCGATGTGTTTGTCTCAGCTGAATGTCTTGCCAATTATGAGAGTTTAACTTTCATTCGTTTTCCGAGGAAAATTTTTTCTTACTACGAGTAAATAAATAATTTATATTATCCCCCTGTGTACTGACCAGATGGTGAAATCAGCAGAATCTCTATGGCGCCACGTCTTGGATGTTCAACACTCGCCATAAGTTGAACATGTTCCATATAGTCAACTTCACTTGGTAAATTCTTGCAACCATTAGTTGATATTCTCATTCTAAGAGCTAGCTTTCGGTTAAATACAGCATTTTCTCTGGGGGTAAGATGAAAATATTAATGAGACAAATTCGAGCCTAAATTAAATGATATATGAAACAACTATTTACATTATTATGGGGACAAGAACACAACTATTCATAGGTGCAATTGGTTCCATAGACATGGCGAATGTAACTGCTTGAAATGCATCGACCAGTCCAAATCCAAAATCTAGACTGATGTAAAAGCCTGCTTTGTTGCGAGACCAGGTTTCATTATGAGCTAATGCTGCTACTTGGCTTGTCCAAGCAAGAACATGATGAACTTCGCGCCAAGTTAGATTAATACTGTAAATCGGTATAATTATTTTATGTACAAACAGATCAGTAGCTTATCTATGCGATAAAAATTCTGTTACTTAGGTACTTATAATATTAATGATAATTGAACTTTCAACTGAAGCTTCTTAGATATCTTCAATGAGCTCTTCATGTGGCAATTTTCCACTTGCGTCCCAAACATACCATTTTAGCACAGTTGCGTCCGATAGAAAGAGGGATAGATAGTTCAATTGCGTCCGATAAAAAAGCTAATAAATGGTAGAATTGCGTCCGATAAAAAAGCAAATAAATGGTCGAATTGCGTCCTTGTAAAGAAATAAATAATCACTTGATAAGATGAATAAAATTTTTTTTGGTGCATTTGTGTTGATAGTAATATCACTAGAAATACCAGGTTTCACTTGATTACTCAAAAGATCAGCTAGTGTCATATATGACACCACAAGATTAACCTCAAAGGAGCAGGTGGCGTCATATGACACAAATCGGAGGTTCTCTAAATATTGATCCTTTGAGAAGTCCATCTCAAAATTTTGAATGGTGTTGTATATGACACCACCTGGTACTTGTGATATGAAACGCTGAGTTATTAACATCTCGAATTCATATTTTCAATGCGTGATGGAATGTTAATTTGATGGGTGAATACAAAATCATTATCAAAATGTAGCAGCTTATGTAGCGGCGATTTTCCACTTGCAGAATAATAATCACTTGATAAGATGAATAAAATTTTTTTATACTTACTTGGTTAAATAAAAATAAATAAAAATTTTGGTCAATTTTTCTGGACTGAGGGGCCATGAATAGCGGACGGAACTCGTACATGTGAAACAAGTTTGTGCTGGACGGAATCGACACATCTTCTTTTCATTTAGACTCGGACGCAATGCAGACATCTAAATTTTGCCGCGGACGCAACTGGGCACTAGCCCTTCATGTCACTAATAAGGTACCAGTATTGCATTACTTCGAAATGAAAGATGAAAGCAGAAAAATGGGATAAGGAAGTTTAAAGTCTAAGGAATTATAAGTTAAACAATTGGCAGAAATTAGTTGATTTTACTTGGCTTCCAAAATTAATGCCACAATTCCAGACACCATTGCAGTTGCAGCTGATGTTCCATTCACCCAAGAATTGCACATACTGTTGGTAGATGTTGATACCTGGTATTTAGATAAAAATCTAAACTTTATATAAGTCGTAGGTAATCTTCGAAATATGTTGGTATTTTAAAAAATCCAGAATTTAGAGAACTGGTAAATACGTTTAATTTTATGAAGAATTCTGCGTAAGTAATTATAATTATTTATGTATACTAATATAGGGATTCAAAATAACAGAGATCGACAGAAAAATTTTAAAATTAATTGAAGAGTCCGATTCCAAAAAATGCCAAGTACTGAAAACCAAATTTCACGAAAACAACAAAAATCTTTTAGTAATTGCGAAAAACCACAGTTAAGGGATGACATCAGCAGAAATAATGGTTTACTAACCTTTTTAAATGTGCGTGTAGTCAAAATTGAGTTAGAACACCATAAAAGCTTGACTTTTGGCTCTTTTTGCAATTTACTGATGGCTTTGTTTTTTACGTTTTTCTTGGTATTTTGCTGATTTCTCAAAAACCACCAAATGGGTCGTCATAAAATTTACATCAGACATTAATCACTGGCGGAAATAGGGGGGGGGCTTGGGGGGGCTAAGCCCCCCCAAAATTAATATTAGCCCCCCAAAAAATTTTTGAAAAAAATTTTATTTACGATTTTTTTAGATTTATTCGGGGAGGGGGGAGGTAGGACCATGTGAAAATTTTTTACAAACAAACATACGTACAAACGACTAATCTTCATCGGGGCTACAGCCCCCCCAAAATCCCGGGTCCATTTCCGCCAGTGCATTAATCTTATCGAGATTGATCTTAGGTGAAAATTTCACGACATACGATGATCCAGCAGTTTGTCTCATCCCGACATTTTTCTCGAGTCAATTTATTGCTTTTCAAGGTTCAAATTCGAAAACAACTTCCTCCATAACCAATGAACGGATAAACTTGAAACTTGATGGATGGTACACTCTCAAGACATGTATTCTATAAATGGTGTGGAATTAACCTAAATCGGTTCAGTAGTTTTGCTATACTTAGGTTTCAAAGTCGAAATCTATTCAGAGATAGATAAATAAATGTAGAAATATAAAAATACGAGATGCGTATTTTTGAAATCCTGAGATCATGAAACAAAAACCTATGTCAGTCCCATGCCAATTGCTTTGAGAACCTGCAAAATAGGAGAATAAGAATGACTTACGCAACCAAAAGACATGAAAACATTGACACTTAGCACTTTTTGGAAACGATTGATGAAAATATCGCAACTTTATAGGTGCCTGAAACATGGCAACGACATATCGATACAGGTACTCGTATAATTAATGTAGCTTAATGGTAAACGTCAGATGACGCGTTAACTGGGACTTTTTCAAACAGTGCAAAAAAGTCGTATATCCATTTCATTCAATTCTTCAGGAAAGTAAAAAGAAAATTGACATTCACTAAGGTGTTGCATCCAATCGAGTAATGTATGATTGAATTTTCTTTTTGCTGTTGAAAGTTGGTATATTTTTCATACCAGATGATAGAGATTGAAATTCCCTCTCAATTAATACTAAAATGTCGAAATAGTGGTAAAATGAAGACAAAGGGTATAGCCCAATAAGGGGGGTTTCCGGCCCCCGCTTGGAATTTGATTCTGAGTATATCAAATGATAGGTCTGTACATAAGAAACTTCTGACCCAAGTTTGGAGTTTGTACCCCCCTCCATTCTGGAGATATGGCTCCTCAAAGGTGAAACCTTTAAACCCTTGTAACTCCAGTTAGGATGAACCAATTTTTTTCAAATTTTAACCAGTGTTAGACCTTATTATAGTCCACCTTTGGTATAAATTTGGTGCCATTTGGCTCACCCAGTTTCAAGATATTCGGATTTTTCTAAATTTTCAGACCTACAAACCCATAAAATACCCTTACCAAAAAGGGGCACCAACTTGAAAATACCATCAAAAGATACCCTCATCTATGTACTTTATAACTGTGTAAAAATTTTTCAAATCGATCCCCGGCACCACTCACAAATGCAAGTTGAAGTGTGAAAAAACTGTTTTTTTCACTTGAAATGCAGGTGCATAAGAGGGGCAAAAATAACCTCCAACCAAAATTCAGATTTTTTCAAGATATATCATAGAGAGTCAGTTGAAATAATTTTTGGCCAAGTTTGAACCCCCCTGTGTGCCCCCTCCTATAAGACATGGGCTAAAAATGAATTTTCACTATTTTTGACTTCAAGTTTTGATGGTAAGTTTCAGAGATGCAATGACCAAAAGAAAAGTTGTTTTATGTAGCTTATGCATGTCTATCATAAATTTATGACTGGTTCCTCTGTGATCTGTGATCTGTGATCATTGTAATATCTCCAAATTAGTCAAAACATGTTGATTTCAAGGTTCTTTGGCCTATGAACAGAGTATTTAGGATGTGCTTCACATAATTATCCCCTAGTACACAAGACTGATGACAATAAAAGAATGAAAACATGCAACAAAGTCAATTAATAACAGATATTACTACTTGAAGATTTGAATTTAGTATTGGACTACATGAACTAATTAAATTTTGCCAAAATCTAATTTTTCATTTCTCTATCTTCATGCCTATAAATTTTAAAATTGTGTGGAAGAGTTTTAATTCTCTCCAGTTGAGCATATTTTTTTCCAAGACTGGTATAGGTCTTGTAACTTTTAAGTAACACTTCATTTCTTAGATCAATGATTTCAATTAGTTCATGTAGTCCAATACTAAATTCAAATCTTCAAGTAGTAATATCTGTTATTCATTGACTTTGTTGCATGTTTTCATTCTTTTATTGTCATCAGTCTTGTGTACTAGGGGATAATTATGTGAAGCACATCCTAAATACTCTGTTCATAGGCCAAAGAACCTTGAAATCAACATGTTTTGACTAATTTGGAGATATTACAATGATCACAGATCACAGATCACAGAGGAACCAGTCATAAATTTATGATAGACATGCATAAGCTACATAAAACAACTTTTCTTTTGGTCATTGCATCTCTGAAACTTACCATCAAAACTTGAAGTCAAAAATAGTGAAAATTCATTTTTAGCCCATGTCTTATAGGAGGGGGCACACAGGGGGGTTCAAACTTGGCCAAAAATTATTTCAACTGACTCTCTATGATATATCTTGAAAAAATCTGAATTTTGGTTGGAGGTTATTTTTGCCCCTCTTATGCACCTGCATTTCAAGTGAAAAAAACAGTTTTTTCACACTTCAACTTGCATTTGTGAGTGGTGCCGGGGATCGATTTGAAAAATTTTTACACAGTTATAAAGTACATAGATGAGGGTATCTTTTGATGGTATTTTCAAGTTGGTGCCCCTTTTTGGTAAGGGTATTTTATGGGTTTGTAGGTCTGAAAATTTAGAAAAATCCGAATATCTTGAAACTGGGTGAGCCAAATGGCACCAAATTTATACCAAAGGTGGACTATAATAAGGTCTAACACTGGTTAAAATTTGAAAAAAATTGGTTCATCCTAACTGGAGTTACAAGGGTTTAAAGGTTTCACCTTTGAGGAGCCATATCTCCAGAATGGAGGGGGGTACAAACTCCAAACTTGGGTCAGAAGTTTCTTATGTACAGACCTATCATTTGATATACTCAGAATCAAATTCCAAGCGGGGGCCGGAAACCCCCCTTATTGGGCTATACCCTTTTTTGCACTGTGTCATCATTTTTGGAATCAGACTCTTCAGTCGTTAATTTCGTGTTCAATTGAGACTCTTCCTTTATTAATAATCGTTGGTATCAGTTCTTAAACTGGAAGAGAAAATGTTAGATCAATAACCAATTACTATGAAGTGTTAACAATAGTAGGTATTCATAACTTACAATATGTCCTGAAAATGAAAAACTATCACCCGAATATGCAGTTACTAAAATATTGGAGCATCTTTGTGAGTAACCCACTACACTTCCATCATGACTGACCCCAGCAACTATAATGGTGTAAATCAAGCCTGCAATAGGGTCATGGGCACAAGTCCCTCCATCCTGTTTGCCATTTCCAGCGGGAAAAGTGTATATTAGTCCCCTGGACCGTCGTCCCTAAAAACAATTTCAAAACAATGATAGAAAAGAATATTACTTTCCAGTTAGAATCTCGAACTTTAAATGCTGCTTTTTAGAATTTAAATTTTTCATCATTTCCAACTTTGAATAGGTACGTATATAGGTATAATATCTCTACGAATTGTGATCATAGGATGCTCCGGTTAGTCTTAAAATGATCATTTACGTGTTCCTTTGTTACCTTAGTATAAAATCTTTTAAAAAATTTTCCGACTGGGCCTGATCTCCCCCACCCTGTCACATACTATGTTGGTACAAAGGATGCTCCGCCCAAGCCTCGTACTTATGAGACTAAAACAACCGATTACGGACTTGCATTAAGAAAATCAAAAAAATTTTATAAAATATACCAATTTCTACCCGGCTCTCTCCACGTTTAAATAAATTCGGGATATAAAAATCCAATTTTCATCCACTATTTACTTGTTGATAGCAAAACTGACCTCAATAATTCCTACTTTAAAAGCGTCCTCATTCAAGCTATCCAGAGTTCGTAAGGACTTTGAGTCTTTACTGAAGACCCAAGAATTATTCGACACATCCAAATCCATGGCACGAAATGCAATCGCCCGAGATATTTGATTATTGGAAGCTAGTTTATGTGTTACACGTGCAGCTGTAGTAAACAAGTGGAAAAAGATTTTTTAGCTACCAGCGGGGACAATATCTTTGAATACCTATAGAATATAATGGACTAACGAAACTGTTAAGAAAGTTTTCAGTTTTGGTAGGAGTATATACTGTTATTACTGACACAAACATCAAACATGCTATAGGAAAGATATAATAAAAAAACGCAACCGACGAACCTCATGAGTTCTTTGATTTAATAACAAACCCATCCCTTACCAACTACAAAGATGTTTGAAAATCGCTCATCAAAGAATAAATTGTATCTTTGATCATTCTATCAGTCTATATACGCGAAGTATTTAGTAATACTGTAAGGTCAAAGGACAATAATATCTGCGGAACTACAATTATATAAATGCAAGGATGGAAACACCACTTAATATGATTTACTCGTAAGATAGGTTAGCAGAAGATCAATAGATAGTCGTTGAACATCAGATCTTCAAGAAAACATGCGGAATATTTATTGTCGACTAAATAATTTAATATTTACGAATGTAGTCAAATATATGACAGAGCCCTCAATCGCTTCCACTGGTGAACATGTATGTTTTTTCTCTATAGCTGTTCTTTTTAGCAGGTTTTCATCAGAAAAATTTCTAACAAATAGATATGGGACCCATATAGTTTTTTTTTTTACATGATCTCAGGATTTCAAAAATACCACCTCATTTACATATTTCTCTCTTTTTTTTAATTTGTTTATATATTATGTGAGGGCTAGAATTGTTTTTTTTTCAGAATGAATGTAGGAAACCTATTTGCTTTCCTTGGATGTTTTTCACCTTATGACGGTGTAAGATTATTAAAAAATGTGATTAGTTTTTTTTAATATTACGGATAAATGAAAGACTTCAATGTTGAAGATTAAAAATTCTTATAATAATAGGTATATTCTAATTCAGGAAGAAAAGTTACCTCCCAGAGTTACAAGAGGAGCTATTCCGACTCCACAAATTTTATTGTTAGCCTGCATTCCAATAATACCAGCCATTTTTGTACCATGTGAGTCTTGCATTAAGAAACTTCCTTTCGGTTCTGGAGAAGAAGTATAGTCTAGGAAATCGTATCCGAACTCTGGGTCCTGTATCAGAAAATCGTAGTGAACGAACATAATGGCATGAATACAAGGACTTGGCTATCATTGATATAGGATTTAAAAAATAGATTTCATTCTGGGGATGTGAAGTTTCAAGTCTTACGTAATTATATTTCAAATCTGGGTGATTTGTTTGTACACCAGTATCAGCAACCATAACCTTGATATTATATCCAAAAAGTCTGTAGTGAAACCAAACTGGTACAACATTGAGATCATATTGAGTATGGGACTGCATTATTCTGCAGTCTTGCTGGAAAATAAAATGGATAGATGATTTATATGCGGATAGACTGAAGGTAGAAGACATTTAGGGCAAACTCCATTTATATTAATTTAATTGAAATAATTTACCTACTACAAATTTGTAGATACTATTCTTCACCATCCATTAAGACAGAATAAATTTATAGCAGTGTAAAAGGATATTTTAAAGGCTGCCACGCATAGAACAATGTATGAAAAGGCTATATTTTTTGAGTGGAGCTTATAGCCCTAGTTTTTATTAGGTAATTCATTACTGTAATACTGTAGCAAACATTACTCACCAAATACCATTGATCCAGGAAACGCCTATCATTCAATAATTTCTTATAATTCGATGGACCAGAATTTGATTTTCCAGGACATTGAACAGATGTTTTATACACTCGTCGCATAAAGATTTGTTCGGCCCACAGAATCTGAAAAATTAATAATTCTCGGATTCTATGGAAAGAGCTATAATGGGCTATAATTACATTTCAGCTTCGGTTAGTAAAATATAATCATCTACAAAAGAGTAAACTTAAAAAACTATAATTAATTTCTATGGTACATTTGAAAGAGGCAAAACCATATGATTTATGTAAGGGCTCTGTATGGATTTCTGATAGGAATATTAGAAAAAGTATTGAAAATATTGTTTTGCGAATAATTTGGTCTTTAATTGAAAGAATTTAGCTGAAAATTACACAGCTTATACAATGATAAATTGAAACTTTTACAAACTTCAAATACTCGTAGCTCTCCTGAAAAACTAGATTTTTTGAATTGTGACTTTGGCATGGGAGGTGCAGTTATGTAATTTTTCACACTCCTTCGTACTTTTATCCCACAAAAAGTACTTTATCTGAAATTGCTGCCACTAATATTCTTGAGCTTTTAAAATGAATTTGAATCTCAAGTAACTATACTTAATAACGTACAATACTTGTAGAATTACAGAGATTGATTAACACACATATAGTAATGAAAACTACGAGTACTCTGTTTTTGAAAATCAAACAAAATTATTGAGACACTCACCCCCTTATATTTGAGCAAATCATTAGTTAAATTTTTATTTTCGTATTTTCCTTTTCGAGGATGTCGTCTATGAATAAGAATATGGAAGTTAGGAATATGATGCTTCTGAAAAGGAAATAAATATTCAACATTAGAGGCTATATATACATTACTGAACAAAAAAAAATCGTGATTGCATTGTACTGTTGCTTTTATTGATGTGTTAATTGTATCTTCGTTTCCAGTTTTTGCTACGCGCGGGAGTAAATACGGAAATTTAACACGAAGTTAAAAATCGAATCTCGATATCGAGAGGCAGGCTAAACATAATGATGCGCGCGCCGCTGTAAGTTATTACAGACTGGTTTTCATAAAAAATGATTGATTGCCTTGGTGCTTTGTTAATTGTTTTCAATTTTCTAATTTTCGTTACTGTATTAATACTTTTTTTTTTTTTTTACATTAAATCAGGAAGAAGGTTCTCATAACAAAAATGTAACAGTGATTATCTGAAACTTGCATTTTGTTTAAATATTTTATTCTTTTCGATTTCTCTTAAAATTCTCATTTTTTTCAAGATTTTAATTCAGAGAATTTGGAACATAGCCCTATCTTGAGAAAATGAAATTACTTGGCAGTTTAAGTAATTCTGCATAATAGATACAGCTTTGAAATGAAATGAGTAAATTCAATACCTGCTCAATGATTTCAAAACCTTCATGAATTCTTAGCTGCTGCAAAATACCTTCATCATTTTTTGATAATTTAACGCCCCATACATTTGTATAATGCACCGCATTTCTATCTTCAACTTGACTTTGTACAAATGAAACAGTCACAAATTTACACAATACCAGAAAAAACACTTTTTGAATCATTTGAAAATATTTTTAGGAAAATCAAACAGGCTACTATACACCACATGAAACTATTAGATTCCTCTTGTATCAATTTTATAATATTTTAAAACGTATATGTCACTATAGTACTTAAAGAATTCCAGAATATTTTATCAGAACAACCACAGTGCTGACAGTAATAAATTAAGTATTTGTACCAAATACTTCTTCAAAATTTCATCACTTAAAGAAAAAAAAAATTTTAACTCTTCGCATATGTTTCAAAGTTTCTGACTCACAGCAAATACGAGTATCTACGAGTGCACGACAACTATGAATATACCCTACAAATGAAACAAAATCATCAAATTGAGTGAAAACAACTGAAGTCGATTGTTCGGGAAGTTGGATGGGAAAACTGAAAACAATTGTTCTTGCGTATGCGTTAAAATGCAAACGGTGTTTTCTAAAATTTGCAAGTGAAATAGAAATCTGCAAGAATCGGATTTCTATTGCAATGAAATTTTTGTTTAGTACCGATTTTTTGTGACCACCCAATTTTGCAATAATAAATACCTGGTGAATACTTTGCAGTTGCTGTGAAGGTTTTACGAAACAACTAGATATTCATTTCTGGCAAGGTTCCAACAGAAAACCTTTTATTAATTTTGTTTTAACACGTCATTCACAAATATAGGGATGGAAAACGCATATGTATAGTTATAGCCTATTTGTTTCATAATTTCCAGATAGCAGAAATAACCATCTTACATTTTCATGTATTATATTTATTTATTCATAATTATTTTGAAATTCAACGTTCAATATATATATGTTATTATTTGTGTTAGATTAGGTTTGGCTCGGTTATCTTAAAACACCCTGCAAGTGGACAAAAGTTTGGGGGGGGATAGTTAGAGACACATCGATAAATTTTGTATACTGCAGCAATGCATGTAGTATGTCACAGAAGTGCAGCTGTGTTTTCCCGTTTAGATAATCCAGTGAAACCAATCTCTAAAAAGGATGGTCTACGTTTATTCCATTTACTCATGTTTTAAGACCACATGTTCCCGTCTTGATAAATGAATTTCCTGTATGTTCTAGCTCTGGTATAATGAGGTGGTTTGTATTTTGTGCCATGAATTATAAGAGCTACTTCGTACACTCTTCCTTGATAGTCTGATGGGCTGGTCTGAAGCATACAACGTACAACTGAATTAAGTACTTATCAATATTTACTCGTATTTTCATAAAGTCACAAATTACCAATTTATTCAAAACACTTCAATGAAGTCAATCATAGTAGAGGCTATATTGAGGATTGAACCCAGGTTATAACATTCCATTCAACGATTCCGTTATATTACCAAGTCAAATTGACAAACTGGCATTTACTCTTTATTTAAAAAAATTATTTTCAAATGTAAGAAATCCTGTTGATTATGAATACTTCAAGATTTTGCAATATTTTTAAAGTATATTTCTCTCAGATAGTTGAAAACAAACATCGATTCAACAAAAATACCTCATTTAGCATGGCGAAAAAAGTATCAGAGAAATTTAGGAATACCCATTATTAAAAATGGTCCAAAGCAATCTACATGGCAAAAAAGAACAAAACCGAAGACTTGGATTTCCGGTGATAGTGTTACATAAGTACATCCACAGTAGTAATAATGCGCGTGTAAAAGCACACTCTACAACAACTATACTCCACTATGCTGAAGAAGGAATAATACATGATTCCCAATACATATATGACATGATGTACAATTTGTACATACATTATACTTGTAGGTGAAAGAGTCTAACCTTTAGTGAGTAGTGTCAGGGGAGGTACAATAATTGTATGAGATATCTCATTTTCAGTTATACTCTTAACCTGCTCATACCGGCTGTATGTAAAAGGGAAAAAAATAGGTTCTACACTTTTTTCCTGTTTGCCATTGTAAACATTAATTTTTTCACCAATTCAAACATAATAGTCTATTTCTTAGAACATATTATTTTTAGAGACCTCCAACTTGCAGTTTAGTTTGTAGGATTTGTCAATATCCATAGATTATTATTCCAAACATACCTCTATACGGAGTAAATGGACCCTTTGTATATGTAGATGCATTATCACATTGTCAAATTGCTCAAGCTTCAATAACCATACAACGAATGACTTACTGTATCATAGAAAATGATTGACCATTTTCCCGGAGGCGATTCTCCCCATAAATGAACTGTATCCATTACCCATTTACGAAGCCCGGATTTAGATCTATCTAATCGCCTGCTTTCCATGAGAATAGTTTTTGTTCCTGTACAAAATATTCAAACTGTACATTAAAAAAGTCTTGAGAGTTTATCATTCAAATTTCGAGTCAATCTGTTCGTTGGTTTTGTAGAAAAATAATTTTGAAGATTGAAAAACGTGATTTTTTTTTTTGGTGGAGGGGCGTGTCATCTTCATTTTTTTTTTTGGAACACGAGATAAGAACTACTAAACCAATAAGGTTGAAAATTTTGCATTTGAGGTCAGTCTCGATGAGATTCAAGTCGGTCACAAAAATTTCATGACGATCGGTTGGTCGGTTCTCTAGGTATCAGTGAAAATATAGTGAAAAAACTACGATTTTTTGGGGGTTTTTGAAGGAACGGCGGATTACGTCTAATTGTGGCAGTTTTTCTCAACTTTTATAGCATCTAATTAATATTGAAGTGATTAAGCTGCAATCGATGAGGTGTGCTAATAGAAACTTCTAAAATGTATCATTGACGTTTCAAATAAATCGGTTTTCTTAAAAAATGGTTTTGAAAGTTCAAAATATGAATTTTTCTTTGGAACTCGCAGTCCGGTTTCCAACAGAAATTCATTTTTCACGCAACTATAGCTAGCAGAATCTTGAAACATTAACTTTTATTAGTGCATCGCATAGCCCTTGTATAATTCCATTTGACAACCTGGTTTTTTAGGAGGGGCTTGCGGCGCTAGAATTTTAAAAAAAATAAAATGAATATTATGGTAAGCGAATAACTTGAATCATCCCATTGAGTACTGACCAGATGGTGAAATCATTAAAATCCTTATGGCCCCACGTTGTGGATGTTCAACACTCACCATAAGTTGAACATGTTCCATATAATTAACCTCACTTGGTAAATTCTTGCAACCATTAGTCGATATGCTCATGTTAAGAGCTATTTTTTTTCTATTAAATACGGCATTTCCTCTGTGGGTATAATTGATATGAAAATATTAATGAGATTTATTTGAAGAGCCTAATTATATATGTAAGATTCTTAGAAAATAATGAAGAATCATGCAAACACATCTATCATCTTTCTACTCTTAAAATCAATCAACAGATGAATATAATCTAAATCTGGTATATATATGAGAGAACTCTGCAACTCACTACATTAGTGAGTGCTTCAACACAGACAGAAACTGTGGCTATTTAAGAATGTGTTCACATATTCTTACATCCCCATTTTCGAGAGGATTCTACCGCACCAGGGAGAGCCCTGAGCTGATCGTTTACCAATCTTGGCATTCCGTCTTCCTCAAGCCTTGAGCTGATCGTTTACCAATCTTTGGCATTCCGTCTTCCTCAAGATCATGCCTTGAGCTGATCGTTTACCAATCTTGGCATTCCGTCTTCCTCAAGATCATCCCACTAGCTTGGCATGTGTTGATTGATTTGTAAGATTCTTAGAAAATAATGAAGAATCATGCAAACACATCTATCATCTTTCTACTCTTAAAATCAATCAACAGATGAATATAATCTAAATCTGGTATATATATGAGAGAACTCTGCAACTCACTACATTAGTGAGTGCTTCAACACAGACAGAAACTGTGGCTATTTAAGAATGTGTTCACATATTCTTACATATAGTATGAATAAACACTGTACGTTATTTTTGGGACAAGAACACAACTATTCATTGGTGGAATTGGTTTCATAAACATAGCGAATGTTACTGCTTCAAATGCATCGACCAGTCCTAATCCAAAATCTGGACTGAAGTAAAAGCCTGCTTCGTTGCGAGACCAGGTTTTATTATGAGCTAAAGCTGCTACTTCGCTTGTCCAAACAAGAACATGATGAACTTCGCGCCAAGTTATACCAATACTGTAAACAGGCATGTAAATACATACATAGTTTAAAGAGAGCAGTGGTTCATTAAAAAAATTCTATCATCAGTTATTTAATATCGAAAATAATTGAACTTTTAATTGAAGATTCTTAGATATTTTTAATGAGGTTTTCATCCAACATGATTAGGTTATTTACTATACTTTTAAATGAAAGAGTAATACAGCAACATTCGATAGTCAAGCGTAAGGTTTAAGAAATTATACAAGTACGTAAAACAATTTGCAGAAGTTAGTTGATTTTACTTGGCTTCCAAAATTAATGCCACAATTCCAGATATTATAGCAGTTGCAGCCGATGTTCCAATCACCCAAGAAGCACACATACTGCAAGTAGTTGTAGTTACCTGTTATTTAGATAATAATTCAACTATAAGTCGCAGGTAATCTTAGAAACACGTGATATATTCAAAAATATAGGCTTCAGAGTAATGGCAAATACATCCCATATTATGAATTATCTGTGTAATGATAATTGATATTCATATGTACGCCCAGACAAAAAAATGAGTCTTAAAATTTGGTATTCTGCATATCAACTTTGGTACGGTTTCAGTTACCTATATTATGTGAAAAATTAATAATATAAAATAATATGTGACCCTGTAAGCATGAAGGTACCACAAGTTGGAAAACAAAAATTTACACTACACGCAAAAATGTGAGACAAGGACAAAAATGTCGAAATTTGTTTTATGGCGGTTTCTGGTGGTGAAACATATAAATTTGCCTTTCCCAAAGGTAGAAGGCCGAACTCGGCTCCGAAGTGGGGTAAAACTGCAAACAGCTGGAAAATGTTTTAAATTTTTCAATTCTCCAATTGTTTCACCAAGGGGGGGTTGTCGTCATATTGATGGACTCCCCCCCTTGAGGTCAGTCTAGATACGCCCCTGTACCCTCGAGCCTATTGGGTTCAATAAAGTTATAAATTATACTTCAAAAAAATTAAATACAGTAAATTTAGTTTGATTTTCTTTAAACCCCTTTTTCTCAAAATCAAATTTTTCTTAAATTAAAGTTCAAACAGTCATGAAACCATGAATATAGGTACGGGCTTCGTTCTGGTTTCATTTTAACGGGAATTTGTCCTACTTTTCAAAATGACCATAAAATGAAAAATAAAATTTCCGACTTGTGGTACATTTATGCTTGGAGAATTACATATACACATATGTACATACTAAATTTTAGTATGCAACACACTAATTGTTACTCGTAACATGTTTATACTAATTTTCAATAATTTGAATTAATTTAATTTTTAATACTTTTTACTTCAAACTCTTGATAAAATATTAATTGTTCATATAAAACCTGCATTGTCCTAAAGTTAGTATGCAGATATAAAAATTTAATATGCAATTTTCTCCAAGTGTACTAATAAAGAGATACACAATAATGAAGATCGACAAACAAATTTATAATCATCATACATCTAGTTTATTTTATGTTGAATTTAGGTTGTTCCCTACTACTAGTCAGTGTTTATGTAGGAAGAGGAACTTAATTCTTAATATGGGACAGGGAATGGTACACAAATAACCCCAATAACTATGAAGTGTACCAATAGTACTGTATTCATAACTTACAATATTCCCTGACAATCCTATACCATCATCACCCGAATAAGCAGTAACTAAAATATTGGAGCATCTTTGTGAGTAACCCGATATACTTCCATCATGATTGACCCCAGCAACCGTAATGGTGTAAATCATGCCTACAACAGCGCTATGGGCACACGTCTCTCCATCCTCCTTGCCATTTCCAGAGGGAAAAATGAATATTAGCCCCTTGGACCGTCGTCCCTAAAGACAATTTGAAAACAACGATAGAAAAGAATATCCATTAATCAGTTAATACCCGATATTTTCCAGTTGGAGGCCCACTGGTGAATAATTGTGTTACAATCTTTCTCAATAGGTACTTGACCATTACATGTACGGTCTGACACAGTCTCTACATTTGTTGAATACTTGGGACTTCCGGCACCTCTTAAATGAATCCAACTATAATTTTCTCATAAAATCTGAACCATCCTGTAGTTGAGATGCAGCATTTTAATTTTTGAGTGCTTTTCAAGTCCCAGTGAGACATTTTTTGACCTATGCAACCGGTAAAAACTAACAAAAACTTGATCAGCACATATTTATATACTTACTGGTACTGACGATGACTGGCCCAAGCCTCGCACTTATCAACTACCGTTTCCGGACTTGCATTAAAAAAGTCGATAAAATGTTATCAAATGTACCAATTTCTACCCGGTTCTCTTCACGTATTAGAAGAAACTTGGGGCATAAAAATCTTAATTTTATCCACTGTTTACTTGTCCATTGAAAAACTTATACCTCAACAATTCCAGCTTTAAAAGCGTTCATAGTCATGGAATCTAGATTTAGTAAGTACTTTCCACCGTCTCTGCCGAAGGACCAAGAATTATTTGACACATCCAAATCTCTGGCACGAAATGTAATTGCACGAGATATCTTATCAATGGAAATACGTGAACCTGTTAGACGTATAGCTGAAATAAACAAATGGAACAGGAATTTTTAGCTACCAGTGTGTATAATATCCACGGAAATATATACGAATGCAAGGATATAATAACACTATTTGACATTTATAGTTTACTCGTCTGATGGTTACCTCCTAGAGTTACAAGAGGAGCTATTCCGACTCCACAAATTTTGTTGTTAGCCTGCATTCCAATTATACCAGCCATATTTGTACCATGTGAGTAGTTTGGCATGAAGATATTCCCTCGTGGTTTTGGAGAATAAATATCCTTTAAGACATCATATCCATATTCTGGGTCCTGTATCAGAAAAGAAAATTGGAGTGAACGAACATGGCTTATTGATACGAGTAGGTAAATACTCGTACCGCACATGAATACTGGCATGGTATCTTCAATATGGGATTTCAAAAATTGATTATATTCTGAGGAAGGGCACTTTTTATAAGTCTTACATAATTATACTTAAGATCTGGGTGATTTGTTTGTAAACCAGTATCAACAACCATGACCTTGATATTAGATCCGAAAAGTCTGTAACGATACCAAACTGGTACAACACCGAGATCATATTGAGTTAGGGATCGGATTTTTCGGCAGTCTTGCTGGAAGATAAAATAGGGTATATGATTTAGGTATCTATGAATAGAAAAGTCTAAGTATACTTTTCATTGCGCTAGCGTTTTAATTAATTCATTACTACAATATAATAGTAAACATTACCCACCAAATACCACTGATTCAGGAAACGATTATCATTCAATAATTTATTATAGTTCGATGGACCCGAAACAGATTTTCCAGGACATGAAACAGATTTTCCAGGACATGAAACAGATTTTGTATACACTCGTCGCAAAAAGATTTGTTCGGCCCACAGAATCTGAAAAATTGATAATTCTCGCATTCTTATGTAAAGATGGCTAATTACATACATTTCAGCTAAGGTTGAAATTCCAAATAACAACAAAGATAGTACGTAATCATCTACAAAAGTGACAACTGAACTCATTTCTATACTTTTTTGAAAATCGCACAACTATCTATATTATGATTTATGTAAGGGCTCTATGGAATTTCTGAATGAAATATTAGAAAAAGTGTTGAAAATATAATGATTTGTGAATAATTTGGTTTTTGTACGAAATAATTTGGTTGGAAATTACTCGTAGGCTATTTATGCAGCTTATGATAATTTGAAACTTTTAAAAACTTCAAACAGATCTCCTGAAAAATTAGGTTTTTTGAATTTTGAGTTGTGACTTTTTGGCAGAATGGGTGCAATAATCTAATTTTTTACACTCTTTATTACTTTTACGCCATAGAAAAATATTTTAAACGCCATTGAAATTGCCGACACAAATTTTCTCGAGTTCAAAATCACTTTATAAATCTCAATTATAAAAAGTTACTTACTTGATCAAATAATATTGTAAAATTCCAGAGTTTGATTCATACAGCATAATGAAAATAATTCTGTTTTCAAAAATCAAAAAAAAAAAAAAAAAAAACTGTTGATTTACTTACCCCCTTATACTTGAGCAAAATATCAGTCAAATTTTTGTTTTTATATTTTCCTTTTTTAGGATGTCGTCTATGAATAAGAATATGGAAGTCAGGTATATGATGCTTCTGAAATGCAAATAAATATTCAACTTTATACGAGTAAAAGAATTATACGTCATATTTAAATCACTGTACAAAAGATAGGAACATTGCAATTGCATTGTACCCAATCCCCTTTTGTCACCAATGAGTCTCCCCTGAATATTGGAAAATCGCCCTTCCAACTCCAACAGGAAAATGAGAACGAGTTTTCTGTTTTTTATCCGCATTTTCATCTTTTTTTTCATAAGAATTTTTCTTGCCACAAAATCACCACTGACGAGTCCCTCATCAAAAATAAAGAAATATAGCGTCCAGGCATTGCAAGATTGATTTTATTAAACACCTATTTTATGCATTCAAATTTCTCTTATCGAATTCTCGTTTTTTCATAATTACGAGTAATTTCAATCAGTTACAATAAAAAGAGAATTCTTCGCAGTAGGTTCAACTACAACATCATTAAAATCGGTGGCGGAATTGAAAGAAGGCCAGGTGAAGCAACGTCCGCATTCTGTCACCCCCCCCCCCAAAAAAAAAAAAAAAAAACGTTTTCTTACATGATACATGAACTAAAAGGCAATAAAAATAAGAAATTAGGAATCGAAAAAGAACAAAAAATCAGCTTCAGCATCAATTTTTTTGATGTCAACATTTTCGGATGATTTTTCTTGCCTCCCTCCGCCTCGTTACCCCTTAAAAAAAAAACGATTCAGCCACTGATTAAAATTAAATGAGAAAATTAAATACCTGCTCTATGATTTCGAAACCTTCATGAATTCTTAACTTTTGCAAAACATCTTCATAATTTTTAGATAATTTAACGCCCCATACATTTGTATAATGCACCACATTTCTTTCTTCAACTTGACTTCGTACAAATGAAACAGTCGCAAATTTACACAATACCAGAAAAAGCACTTTTTGAATCATTTGAAAATATTTTTAGGAAAATCGAACAAGTTAATATAATTTGAAACTATTAGATTCCTCTATTTATCAATTAAATTATATTTTAAAAACGTGCATGGATATTATATCATCATAGTACTTATAGAGTTTCAGAATTTTTCACTATTACAATAACTGCTGATAATATTGAATCATGTATTCGTGCCTAATATACCTCTTCAAAATTCCATCAAAGTAAGAAAAAAAGAATCAAAACTGCGTGTAAGTATGTTTCAAAGTATCTGTCTCACAGCAAGGACGAGTACCTCGTAGATACACACATTACGTACGTAAGAACTTGAGTACTGTGAATACCAATGAAATAAAATCACGAATGTATTGATGGAAAGATTTACGGAAAAACTGAAACTTATTGTTCCTATCAAAAATTCAAACTGTGTTTTCTGAAATTTTAAGGTGAAACAGAAGTCAGGATGAATACACGTTCCCATTGTAATCAATTTTTTGTTACTCACTGGTTTTTTGTGAACATCTAGTCTTGCAATAATGAATAGGCTACCTAATGAAGTAATATTCAGGTATAGTTTACAGTTGCTGCAAAGTTTTTACGAAACATTTTTCTTCTTTAATCTTTTATTCAACTCGCATATACGCACTAATTCATATGTGCTGATCACACATTAGCGTAGCACCACCTGTTATACCTTCGTCGTCTTCATCGTTTCGTTTTTTATTACAATAAAATATCATTTATCATGGTCGTAGGTAAAAGCTTGCTATAAAAACGCTCGTTTTCTCGGTTCATTTTAAAGATTGAAAACTTTGCACTTGATTTAAACCTTTAGAATATCAATTCCAATAGGTGTAGTCTACCTTTACTTTTTTTGAGTGGTTCTCAATTTACCATTTGTGACCTGGAAAAAGGAAAAGGGGTTAAGGTGAGAAAAAAAAAACAACGTAAAAACGCGTTCAAAGTTTGATAATTTGACCCTTTTATCCATCAGAATCGAGAAAAAAAATTCATTTTTCGAACCTTAACCCATTTTCCTTTTTCCAGGTCACATTTATTTCACTGCGTTTGGCACCAAATTGGCTTAAATTTAGATATGTTACTCTTGACACATATTTTCTATGTCCTGACAAAGCCCGGTTTTTGATTTTCTAAATTTTCTGCCTTCTTTTATGGTCTTAAAATACCTTCTTTTTTTTTTGAGGTATAAAAAATAGTTTGAAAAAATTAATTAAGACAGCTTCGTCCGGGCATGGAAAATATGTTCAACAATAATACATCCAAATGAGAAAATTTGGTTCGAAATTCGGCGAAAGAAATGGTAAATTCTAAGCATATTTTTTAGCTGAAAACTCGTAGAAATTGTCATTTTGGATGCTAAAACGCAAATCCGCATCATACGTGTCAAAGAAAGTGTCTACATATTATACTTTACCTGTAGTCAACATTTTCATGCAGTTTTTCAAACGTTGATGATGACTTCGTAACAAAGGTTCATTGCATAATTTTTTTTCAGCTTTGGCTGAATTCAACCCCCACTCCCCACCAGATTAATGTGCCGCCCCAAGAATAAGAAAAAACCCGGAAACATTTTTAGCGCTCTTCTGAGGGTGCGATGTAGAAATTTTTTTGTATTTTAAGCTAAATTTTGTACGTTGTGTTTTACTGATGTCCCATTTTTTGGAAAGTTTTTGACCTGGCAACCCTGCTCCTTGGCTTTATGAAACACTCCCTCAGAATGTAGGTCGAAGTACGTAACTGGCCCGAGTTCGTGATTTACTACAGGTTTTGAAAAAAAAAAAATTTTTAAATATTATAATTTTAAAATAACACTTCCAATTTTTGAGATCGATAGAAATTGAAGAGTATTGGTGAAAAAATTTCTTTTATTTTGCAGAGGGGGAGTTAATGGTATGGGAAAATAGGGGGTAACTCGTTTGGAGGAAAACCCCCGATTGGCACCCAGGGTCGATTACAAGAAAAAACACTTAAAGAGATCACAGCAGCACCCCCATATAAGAGACGATTTTTGTCGAAAATTGTCATCAAAAGAGTACTATCAAGAAATAATAATAAACGCAGGTGCTGCTGAAGAATTTAATTAATTTTATAAAAATGTACTCAACTTTTAACTGAAGAGGTTTATTTGGATAGTTTCACAAATTTATACATTCACAAGTATTATCGGCGCATAATTTGCCAAGTTGAACCTAATCTATTTTGAATATAAGCTTCAATATGTTTCAATTATTATATCAAGTGAATTTATTGTATGTTCTGGCTCTGGCATAATGAGGGGGTTTGTGCTTTGTTCCATGAATTATTAGAGCTAATTCGGTGACAACTCCTTCATAATTTGACCGACTTATCTGAAAAAGATTACTACCAACGGTGTTTCATTTGTTTTTATTTAGAGCCCTGAAACATTTAGCCTTAGGAAAACAGGCTTCCTTTATCAGTATTGATTAATGCAAGGATTTCAGTCTGAACAAGCAGTAAACTACAGATGTAGTACATATACGAGCATTTTTAAGCTTATAATATTCTATTTAAATATCGCTTGAATAACTCAATTCTGCAACAAAATAGCTTACTGTATCATAAAAGACGATTGACCACAATCCCTCTGGTGATTCTCCCCATAAGTGAACTGTATCCACAACCCACAAACGGAGACCAAGTTTGGATTTATCGAACCACCTAACATCCATGAGAAGGGTTTGAGTTCCTGTACCAACAAATAGAAGCGTCCATGGGAGTATCATTAAACCTTATGAGAAAAGTCGAATATTATTCCAAAATGACAATCAATTAGAGAAAAACAATTGATTTTCAAAGACCAAGAAGAGTCATGCCCGAAAGAAAGAAACCACCAGGAATATTTTAATGCATTAAGCATATTAGAAGTATCATACTGTAATATAAAATATAGCCGGCTTAAGTCCAAATAAACCGGCTAAGACTCGAAAATAATTGTACCCTAATCCTTTGTGCTCGATCGATATTTTAGTAAGTACCTGGCAAGGCAAAATCAACCTAAGAATGAGTAAAACTTGTTGTTGGGACTTAGCCGGAATTTTACCTAGGCCGGTAATGTATAACTTTAAAGTGATTTGATAATTTATAAAATTTTGATAAAAAATACCCAATCAGACAAATTAATTTACTAACCAGAAGGTGATATTAGCAGAATCTGTATGGCTCCACGCCTTGGATATTCAACACTGACCAATAATTGCACATGTTCTATGTAATTCACCTCACTTGGCAGATTCTTACAGCCATTAGTTGATACTTTCATTCGAAGGGCTAGTTTTCGAGTGAATACTGCATCTTTTCTGACAGGTACACGATTTTGATACAGATATTATATGATGTAGTTAACGCTAGAAGTACCAGGTGGTGTCTCAAAATTTTGAGATGAACTTCTCAAAGGACCAATATTTTGAAAACCCCTGACTTGTGTCATACGACGCCACTTGCTCCTTTGAGATTACTCGTGTGGTGTCATATATTATGACACCACCTGGTCCTTTTGAGTAATCGAGTAAAACCTGGTATTTCTAGTGTTAAAAATATCCATATGTTTCTATTATACTCGTATTTGAAGATGAATAAATTACGTCATTTTGAGGGAAAGAACGCAACTATTCATTGGTGAAATCGTACGCATAGTCATAGCATGAGTAACTGCTTGAAATGCATCCACTAATCCAAAGCCAAAATCAAGACTGAAATAAAATCCTGCTTTGTTGCGGAACCAAGCCTTATTATGAGCTAAGGCTGCTACTTGGCTTGTCCAAGCAAAAACATGTTGCACTTCCCGCCAAGTAAGTTTTGAACTGAATAAACAGAGTCAGAATGACAGTTTTATGTAACTTACGTTATACATAATAATATATCAAAATTATTTCATTATTCAGTATTAGTGGAAATTAAATGATATGCTGTGCTAGAAAAGCCTGAACTCCGCAATTCCACAATTCTATACCTTAATGGAAATACTTCAGATGATGAAATATGGAAAAATATAAATCCAACTTCTTGATTAATGGAAAAAACGATCCGAAACTAAGCATTTTTGTTATCAAATTGCTAGATGAAATAAAATTAAGGAAAAATATTTTCTTAAAATGTGAAATTTTTCCCGACTATTTCTTTGCTAGAGTTCTCAAGAGGAAATCGTTACGTTTAAAGTACACAAATGTTGAAAGGTCCAAAGAATTTAGTTTTTAATTTCTGATCTATAGAATTGCTTTTACAAAGTAAATGGGAGATCTCACAGTATTCAAAATTTCAATCTCAGAAGAATGAAAATCAAATATCTAATCCTATAGACCTTCAAGTTCAACAGTTGTGTAACTTCAGCGCATATTCAAAAATAATGACTTTCTGCTAAAGATTCAATCTACAAAAAGGATTTAAAAAATGGTACCCGTATTTTTCACACGGGTATGAGTCTGGTGGTGAGGGATAGGCTACCTTTAAGCCAACAACTTTAGTCTACGGCCACTTCTGTTACGACCTTTTAGGTAGAACAACACTGACGAAACTTTCAGAAGTAATTTTCATTATTTTAAATCGGAGAAAAGGAAACTATTCGAAAAATATATCATAATATATACTTTTATGATCGACAGATCGTTGTTTCACTTTTTAGCAGGTTTTCATGTGAAAACCTCCTTATTCAAAGATAAAACCACCAAATATTTTACGCTTTAAAACTGTGGGATATTCCAGATTTGTTATGAAAACTTGTCAACGTTACTTGGCCTCTAAAATCAATGCCGCAATTCCAGATACTATTGGTGCTGCAGCCGAAGTCCCAGAAAAGTTATTCGTGCAATGAGGGAACTGACTTGTTGTTGTCACCTTAAAATTTAGAAATAAAAAATATGAGTTTGAAAAAATAAAGAAAGCCATACATGAGAAGATTTAAATAAATAGACAAATATCCGTTCAGGTAATAATATATAAAACTATAGTCCTGTTCCAAATACTTAGTCATAGTGTTGAAATAATCAAATTACGAGTAAAATTATTGAAAAAGCAAACTCAGAATTATAATTCAATTTTATTGACTAGAAATTGCAGACATTCCATTTTCTATAATAATTCTACTGAAGGAATTCATTTGTTTTAATGTGAATTCGTCATGCAATGTAATCTACATACAGGGCAGTTTAAAGCTCAAACTTTGAAAATTAAATGACAGATTTCAGAGCACTGACATAGTAGCCCTTTAGAATGTATAAGTTTATCGTACAGGGTCTTTCCAAATTACCACTCACATAAAAAACGTATTTGATGATCACAAAAAAGGATGTTTTCACTCAAAAAAATATTTTCAGTATAGTAAGTATAGTATAATGACAATTTTACTAAAATTTACTAACAATATTAGCCAGAAAGGGGACAGTTTGAGTACCCGAATACACAGTCACTAAAATATTGGAGCATCGTTCGGAGTAATGTAGTGGATTTCTGTTGTGTTGGACTCCGGCAACGGTAATAGTGTAAATCAAATTTGCCGTATAATCATGAGCACAAGTGTCTCCTTCTACCTTACCATTCCCAGCAGGAAAAACGTATATGACTCCCTTAGACTGACGTCCCTAAATAACAGCACAAAAAGAGTTATCAAGGATTATTACTACTTTGCCCATAGTGATTCTTTTTAATTTATCTTCCTTATCTTTTCTTTACAGGGATGTCAAGTGCAATGATCAATCCCTGAAACCAGGGATTTTTTTTTGTTTTTAATTCTAGGGATTTTTTTATAAATTTCCAGCTTATTACTCATATAATACATGATAATTATTTTTAATATTATTATTATTATTATTATTATTATTATTGTAAGTATTTTTGAAATTTTCAGATTAGAATGTACACTTTTTGAAGACTTTGTTTTTAAATACGAGTAAATATGACAACAAACAACAACAACTAGTAACTTTTTTTAGCAGTCAAAAATTAAAATTTGCAGTGAAAATAATGGTTACATGGATTATTTGTACCTGCAGAGATTTTCTTTTCATTCAAAACAGGGGTATTCAACAATTTGAGTTGGAAACGCTGTTTCTTCGCCAATAATGAAACAAATACCCACCACTAAGATGTTACAAAAAGTTTTGACGTCATTTTGAAACACTTTAAATAGGTAGTAGTTTGCAACAGCAATTATCTTCTACAGTATAATTCAAAGTCAACCTCGGTGATTCCTTGTTTAATAGCGCTCACTGTTAAGTGACCAATTCGTGGTAATGTTTTTCCATCGTCAATAGGCCCCCACGAATTATTAGAAACATCCACATCCTTAATTTTGAACGAAAGTCCTTTCGATTTGGTTAAATCATTCAATCCCAAAGTGTAACTGGAAACTCGTGCAGCTGAAAAATACTATAACCATAGAACTCAACCATCGCTGAGAAAATAGGCTTCAAAGTTGACTTTTTACTTTTCTACAGTCTTTTCATTTTAATTGCAACGCAAGAAGCGGATAAAGCCTTCCAGTTAAATAATTTGTGAGAGACAAACACACAATTGTCAGGATGCTTTCCCCAGGGTTGGCCCATACTGTTTATACCCCATAACATGGGCTAGTTTAACCCAGAGCAAGGGAATTTCAGGTGAACATGATTTTTTTATATACTTTTTTTCAGAGCAGGTACTCTTATAATTTGAAAAAGTGGATTCATCCTCTTCTGGCTTCTTGCTTATCTCTGTTCATTTAGCTTCAACAATACTTTCGTGAATTGTGAAGTGGGTGTCACAACACTGCAGCGTGTTATCACTTTTTGTGTTTTTAGGCTTTGAGAGAATCTTGGTGCCCAAATTTTATCCTAACAACAGGTTTTGAAAAATAAATGTTACCTCCAAGAGTTGCAAGAGGAGCAATGCCCACGCCGCAGATTTTGTTATTGGCTTGCATGGCAATAATTCCGGCACACTCAGTGCCGTGATTCTCTCTAAACAGATGTAAATACTTCTTAGGTGTCGCAGATTTGTGATTTATAACAAAATCATATCCATAGGTGGGATCCTGAAATTAAAATTTGGAGTCAATAACCTTCCTCCAAAGCGCAAATGATTATCTTGAGAATCTGGTTTTCTTCTTTAAAAAAATTACGTAATTAGCTCGGAGATCTGGATGATTAACCAGGACGCCATCATCGACAACAATGACCTTGATGCCAGATCCAAAAATTTTATAGCGATGCCAAACGGGTAAAACGTTGAGGTCAAATCGAGTTTGGTGATGACTTGTACGGCAATCTTGCTAAAGAAGCAAAAAGTTAGATGAGGACGATTGAGGAGCCTAGAGGCCAAATATGTGTCAGTGAAATTTTTAACGATATGTAAATGCTCAGAAACTGCAGGTTCATACCGATATTAATTTCAAATTTTTACACACAGAAATGTATGCACGTCTAGAATTGAAAATGTCATACCTGTGACATCTTAGCACATCAATTAAAGTACGACATGAAAGAATAATATAGAGACTGTATAAAATTGAAATTTTTGTTGAAATACAAATAGATATTGAAAATTGTTTCAACCAAGTATTAACATATTATATCAGTTTTCATCATCATTACCAATAAAAGATTCTCATCATCAACTTCCAGATAGGTAAGAAATTTTTTTTTTAGCAGCTTGGTTTTCTTTGGGCTCATTAATTTTTTAAAGAAAAATGAGTTGACCTCAGAAAGCTTAATCTTAAATCTCATAGGAGCTCAGAAACAGATTCATCTTACAGGAACTATGTAAGTATATTAAAGCCCAAAGAGTCTGGAACCCTATGGGCAAAATATTTTGAAAACGGATCCGTTTTATTCCGGGTTATAATCCGTTTCTGGATTATAACCCGGAATTTAGCTGTTTTCCGGCTTCTAAAACGGATTTCGAACGGATTGTAATCAGTCTTGCCGGAAATGAGTCCGGATTATTTTCCGTGGAGGCTGTTTTATCATATTTGTTAGCCCGGGTTATAATCCGTGAAACCGTTTTACAAACGGATTTAGAAAAATTGCCCAAACATTATCACTGATTGTAATCAGGAAAACCGTTTTACAAACGGATTTGGAAAAATAATCAAGATGACAAAAATATCTGCAAATTTTCAGATCCGACGGTCGAAAATAAAAACGGACTGATAACGGATAAAATTCTCATTTTCCGGATCATTTTCTCATTTTTTGCCCTTCGGGAACTTTGATTTGCTCAAATAGAATATCAATTCAGACGAACTGAAAAGAGTCAATTTTTTTTGAACAACCAAGCTTAGTAATAGGCAATTTTTGGATTTACATGAGAAACTACACATATACGAGGCGCATTCCAAAAGTCCGTTCGCACGTTTCATATCTCCGGCCCTGGTAACACTGATGCAACGAAATTTTAACTGGGGTATCAGCACCCTCATGACTCATCACCATAAAAATTTAATGGCCCTATCATGTTTCAATCTTGAGTTATGATAATTTGAAAATGAAGAGTAGAATAAAAGCACCGTCCAAGAATGAGATGCAGGATTTCTAATATTTTCCCAAATTAAAAGGTCGAAAGTGATCCGCTACAGAGTTGTCAACATGCATCAGAATGTGTACAAATATGAGAAATTGTTGGCTAGGCGCGGTGCTCAAAAATCAAGGAAACAGTGTGAAGGAGAATGGGAGAATATTACCACAAAAAACCAAACCAATAGCCCAAGCGCTACAATGACAAAATAGAGGTGTATGTGTGCGTGTATGTGTGTGTGCGCACTTGGTGTTGACTGTAGGCAGACGTTACGTGCTTAGTGCAGTACACCAGCACACAGTCGCGTGAATTTTACTCAATATTAGCCATAAAAACTTTTGCATAGCAATATTTTTCTTATTCTGCCAGTCTGGATGGGCGCCTTGGGAAAAATTTGATGTGAGTGAACTTTTACCACCCCTCTTTATTCACTGGCCTTGCCCCATCTAATTACCATCGACTCTAGCCATTGGAAGCTGAATTTTGAGGGGAAAATTTGCTTTTAGTAGTGCTATTTGGGAAAAAGAACAAAATTTTTTTTTAATTTGGACAGGACATTTCATCAAGATTACATTTAGAAACTTATACTGCCCCATAATAGCTGCCTTGATCGCTTGGTGCATGGTGTGGAAAAGTAGCCTGAAGTCTCCTCTTTCCAATGAAACTAACTGCAGGTCTCTATCTCTAATAGCTTTCAAATGGTGGGGGGTGCGAACCGACTTTTGGAACGCGCCTCGTATATTTGATATAATTTTTTTGAAAATAAAATTGTTCCTGGAAGCGTTGCTGATTAAAATGTACGAGCAATACTACCCTAAATGCTCAAAGCCAAAGAAGAGGCAAGAGGCAAGCCCCTATCGGTCCTCTATACCCCCTGCCAAAATGTTCAAATTTTTTCTGAATTTCAAGAGAAGAGAAGGACATTTAAACAATATTTTTCAATAAAAAAAAAATGTTGCCCACCCTGGTCTGCAGTTTGCCCCTTGGGATTTTATTCTTGCTACGGGCATGCTATACCCTATAAAAGAAAAAAAATATCTGTTTCTGTTCTACCTACTTAAGATTACTTCTTTTGAGGCTTACAGAAATAATCTTACCAAATACCATTGTTCTTGAAAATATTTATCATTCAACAATGTTTTATAGTTTGATGTACCAGACATATATTTTCCAGGACACCGAACCCATCTTAATTCTAAACGATTTATAGACATTTGCTCTGTCCACAGAATCTGAAAAATAGATCGATTTTTGGATTCATTCAATTAATTTTAGAACAGAGCGATCTGCAGTGACACAATTATAATAAATTCACACCAAAGAACTCCAAATATGTTGAAATAATATTTTCTTTTCAAATGGCAAATTTGGTTTTTTACGGACGTATTTCAATCAAGCCTTCGAGAGGGTGCTAAAAATTTTGATAATTCAACAAATTAGTCTATGAAAGGGAAAATAGTTAATTACTCGTAATTTATTTATTTATTTATTTATTTATACGTATATGAGAGGTATTTCAGCTCGTTTCTTATTACAACTCCTAAAACCATAGGGAAAAGAAGACGTAAGGAAAAATATTACACATTTTCAGTTTAAAGTACAAGAAGTCACGAAAGTTCTTCACAGACAATGTTGAGGGTAAGCAAAAAAAGTAAAAACCTCAGCTTCTATGAGCTTCAGTGTTTCAAATTCATTCTAAAACTAAAGGGTTCATTATATTCTATCGTGTAAATTAAGGGACACGTATCAGCTCTGAAGGGGCCCCTTTTCGTGGGTTCACTCGACTAATAATTTCATGTCTTTTGACTTTTTTCTTCATTTGGATTTTCTCACATTCGTCTTTATCCAAAAAATGCCACCTGATTGTCCTATTTCATTTTCTTTTAGGTATTTGTTTTCTTGGGAAAATTGAAAAATATAGAAATTTACTTCTTTATAACCGAATAAAAGGTTAGTTAGATTCTTGTTTTCGTATTTTCCTTTCCGAGGATGTGCCTTGTGAATAATGAGATAAAGTCCAGGAGTATCATGTTCCTGAAATAATAACATTGGTTACCAGTTATTAAACTGTCTTATACTCGTATGCTGCTGCTGAAAGAAAAAATATACAAATTTAAGCAGACAGATACTGAGCACTATTGGCCCTCCATTATTCGAGGGTAGCCCACTCTTCAAGAAATTCACATTTTGAGATTAATACGTAGTTAAATTTTTGAATAAGTACCCATTTTACGACGATGTAAGTAGACAACGATAAGTTCTACTTTTAATCAAGATAAACAACAGATATCCACAGCAGTTATTAAATGAACCAAGCCTGTTACCTGTCGTATGATTTCGAATTCAAGCATTTTCAATTTCTCCAAGACACCATCATTATTTTTTGATATTTGAACTGTCCATAAATTTGTATAATGCACCACATTTTTCTCTCCAATTTCACTTCTTACAAACATAATACTCGAAATTGAAAATTCAAAAACTACAAACAAAATCACTTTTTGAATCATGACGGCTTAATTTGATGAGAACTCAGCCCAATATTCCCCGATTCTTAAAACGATTTGATCTCATTTTTTCATTCAAAATACGTATTTTCAGACATCTTGTATGTAGTCAAAAAACAAACCTATTCATACGTTAATGCTATAGTTTGTTAATTATAAGACGCAAAGTTCACCTTCATCAACAATGAAAATCAATCAGACAACGTAAACGAATAAATCAAAACAAAAGCATACGTACAAACCTATTATGTTGTTGCAGAATGTGAAAAAGTAGATTCCTTAACTGAAATCTGTCTTTTGCAATAATAAAATGAACAGACTATAGTACATATCTGCAGATATAGTCTACGGCGTGAATGTTTTATGTACATTTTCACTGATTCGACAATACCCATTAAAAGATTGCAATATACCATATGTCATGTGTGAATCTTCAAATATGAAAAATTCAAAAGATGTTTGAGTGTTCGTCGTCTTTTCATACTTGTCACGATTTGAACACAGCGACTATAATTATGTTCTTTTCTCATGACGAAACCACCTGGCAAATTATACTATTCTTGCGAAAAGACGTGAAAAACCTTCCTTTCAAAATATGTTCTTTGTTATCGACTTCAATTTGATTCATTTTCATTTTCAGGTCCTCATAGAATAATATCTAAAGACTAACTTTAGTAATCCATGAAGTTCACCCAAAGATAACAAGTAACTTGTTACAAGTTACACAAGGTTTGGCAATAGAGGCAAATGCAAAGCAATAAAAAAAATAAATAAATACTTAAATAAATTTAAAAGAAAAAAAAATTTGAGAAAAAAAATCTAGATATCTGCGAAAAAGAGCAAAAATACCTAACATAAGAAATTGACAAAAACAACGTATTCATGAATGTGATGATTTATGAATGCAACATATTAATGCAAAAATAATTTAGGATAAAAAGTAAAATGAATTTGATAATAAAAATAATAAGAAATTCAACAAACATCGCATACATACAACTCAATCTTTCAGAATAAATAAAAATTTTCTACACTAAGGTAAATGCTGTATTAAAAAAAAAAAAAATGCTGTATTTAAAAAAAATAACAAGAAATGAAAAAAATCAACAAGGATAAAAGACCGAGCTCCATTTTCTGTCTCTATCTACACCATGCTAAATTCTGTATTTAAAGAGAAAAAATAAAGTGATTTTAATAAGTCTTGGCAACATTGTTGCCAAACCTAATAACCAAGAGATATACTAATAAATAGGACGTACTCTGAAGGATTAAATTTTTTTTAAATATACCCTACAAATATAATTACAATGACAGAAAAAATTTAATTGGATGAGAGGAAAAAAATATTAGGTATTTCAGTTTGACAAATAAGTTTATATATGTACGATCTACATTATTATCAGCACATAATTCACCAACTTGAACAAATCTATTTTAAATAGGTACCGTCGAATGGGGCGACTTTACACACTTTTTTAATGTTTTTCAATTTTGTCCTTTAATAACTCTTCCAATTTTGAAGCTATTGAAGTGAATTTGGTTTTAAAATTTAGGTCTAACATTTCTCAACACAATTGTAAAAAAAAGTTTGAGTTTGCAGCCTTCCTTCTATTTTTTATGATTTTTAAAAAAATTTGTGTAAAGTCACCCCTCAATGGGGCGACTTTACCCATCAATTTGTAATTGACGGGTTATTGATGGGTGGGGAGGCAAAATTTGAGGATGTTTGTACTAGACATACGATTGAAAAGAAACTAGTCAAGTACCAACTTCAACCGTGTGAAACCAAACTGAATATTTTGAGTGTCCGTGGTTAAAAAAAAAAAGACGAATAAGAAAAAAGGAAAAAACCATATCGCCGCTTTATTAGGTTTGGCAATAATGTTGCCAAATCCTATTAAAATCACTTTATTTTTTTTAAATACAGAATTTAGCATGGTGTAGACAAAGATAGAAAATGAAGTTTGGTTCTTTTATCCTTGTTGATTGGTTTCATTTCATTTTTAAATACAGCATTTTTACCTTATTATTATTTTTAATTACAGCATTTTTTTTTTAATACAGCATTACCGGGAACCTTGGTGTAAGGTGTAAAAAATAAAAATTTTCATTTTTCTGAAAGATCGAGTTGTTTCTCTGACTTTTTGATGTCTGGGCTTTTTCCTCGTTTTATTTTGCTTTGTTGATTTTTTTTTAAATTTCATCTAATTTCATTCGTTTGATTTATTATTATTATTTAAAATTTTTTTTTTATTTTCTTTCTCTTATCATTTTATCTTTTCCTTTGCCGTTTGCCAAACCTCTTGCAACTTTTTCAAGTTGCTTGTTTTCTTGTTCTGTTACTGGGTGAAGTGAGGTAGGGGCGGCGATTTTTTTTTTCTTTTCCTCCTTCTACCTGCTTCGATCCAAATCGTATTTTGGTTTTAATTTTTGCCTGGCAATTTATTTATTGGGCTAAAACGAAGTGGGTAAAGTCGCCCCTTGAATGTATAAAGTCACCCCGTTCGACGGTACCATATAATCTTGATTATGTTATGAATTTATAGTATGTTCTGGTTCTCGTATAATGAGGAGGTCTGTACTTTGTTCCATGAATTATTAGAGCTAATTCAGTGACAACTCCTTCATAATTTGACCGACTTATCTGAAAAAGATTGGTACGTTGTTTTATTTGTTTTCATATTCGTATTTACAGCCCTGAAGCATTATTATATGGGTAGTTAGTTAAATATTTTGACTCGAACCAGTTACATGATTTATGAGTCAGCATTCTGAACATTCAGCCACCCAGCCCTGGCTATAAGTTATTTATCGAGTCTTAATTGCCCCTGTCTTTTCATTATAATATATTTTTATATTCCGTTAGAACGCGTCTGTGAATAATTCTGCAACATAAATAGCTTACTGTATCGTAAAAGACGATTGACCACAATCCATTGGGCGATTCTCCCCATAAGTGAACTGTGTCCAGAACCCAGTGATGGATGCCTGATTTCGATTTATCGAACCACCTAACATCCATAAGAAGAGTTTTAGTTCCTAAGCCAGAAAAAGTATCTGATGTTATTAATGGAAGAATAGGTACATAAGAAGAGTGTTATTTCAAAAGGACAATATCTATTCAATTTAAGAAAAAAAAAAAAATTTCTAGAGAGGAAAAGGTGTCGGGCTTAGAAGACAACATTGGATACATTCAATGCACAGAGCATATTGAAGCTATACCTTCTCGAACAGAAGTAAATTATAGAATGTTACCAATGTCATATCTATCTTTTGAGAGTAGAACTTATAAGATTATCCAGTTTGCCAACCAGAGGGTGATATCAGAAGAATCTGTATGGCTCCACGCATTTGATGTTGAACACTGACAAATAATTGGACATGTTCCATGAAATTCACCTCACTTGGCAGATTCTTACAGCCATTAGTTGATACTTTTATTCGAAGGGCTAATTTTCGAGTAAATACTGCACCCTTTCTAATACATATACATGATTGAAACAAACATTAATTACATGTTTTTGTGTTTGAATTGAATTACAAGATGAATGAATTACGTCATTTTGAGGGAAAGAATGCAACTATTCATTGGTGAAATTGGACGCATAGTCATAGCATGAGTGACTGCTTGAAACGCATCCACCAATCCAAAGCCGAAGTCTAGACTGAAATAAAATCCTGCTTTGTTGCGGAACCAAACTTTGTTATGAGCTGAGGCTGCTACTTGGCTTGTCCAAGCAAAAACATGTTGCACTTCCCGCCAAGATAGTTTTGGACTAGAAACAGTCAGTATAGTGATTTTATATAACCTCTATCTAAACGATTTTGTTATTGTACTTTAGTTGTATCCCAAAACTTATAGCAACATTGGTGATCATTAATAAGATCTTTTAAATAGAACCACACAGAAAAAATTTCAGAACTGTCATTATTTAAAATAAGAGAATAATGACGATTCGTGATTTAGTTGTAAAATATGTAATAGGAGGTGAGGGTGTGGATCTCAGCGTTTTTGGAAGAAAAAAAAATGCTTTTTCCAATATACTTGAAATGAAACGTTGTAAACTGCAGAACACATTACTTTAAAATGCATTATTCTCGAAAGTGATATACAGGGTGCTTAGCTTCAAGTGCAAACTATCAGACATAAATATAACTTGTGTTGCTCTATCTGTAGTTGCTTGGTAATGAACTCGATCTGAACCACCCTGTACATTCTGTTACATATCCGCTTCTTACATGTAACTACTAAATGGTTTTCCATTATCCTGTAATAAATTGAATGACATTCCTCCGAAGTTCGAACTCGGATCACCATCTCACCTCTTCCCAATGCTAGCAAAAATTCTCCTCCAAAACTCAAGCTGTTTCAATTTTTTTGTAAAACCAGCAAACATTTTACGCTGCAAAACTATGGTCAGATATTTGATAAAAACGCATGTGGATTTTACTTGGCCTCCAAAATTAATGCAACGATTCCAGATACCATTGGTGCTGCAGCAGAGGTCCCAATAAACATGCTTGTACAATAAGGGAACAGAGTCGTTGTTGACACCTTGAAATTTAGAAATCATATTCGAGTTGAAAAAAACGCTGGTATGTATAGAAATATAGGTATAAATAAATTCCAATATTCAATGATGCACTAAGCTTTTATCATGTTCCTAATAATTTATGGTTTGTGCAGACAGAATTAAATTCACCTCATTGAAAAAGCAAAGTCAAAAGTATAATTTCAATTTTGTCGACTAAAAATTGAGACCCGGATCCAGGAACAGTCAAATTTTCGGACTGATTCTGAAAAACAGTTGGGTTGGTGAAAAAGTCATAGCCTGACCCCTACCATTAGGGTCAGTGAGAAAAGTAGACTATTCTTGTACCACCAAGAGCAGTCATACCTTAGTTGGTATTTGAAAAGTAATTGCTGTTCACACCAGTGACTGTTTTTGAAAAGGACTTTTTACACCAGTCCCTTTTCCGCTAAGACAGGTCACTTTTCTAATTTAAAAAAATTACTAATTTTCCAAAAGTTACGTACAATATTAGCCCAAAAAGGGACACTTGCACCACCCGAATATGCAGCTACCAAGACATTGGAGCATCGTTCAGAGAAAATTACTGGGCTTCCGTTATGTTTGACTCCAGCAACTGTAATAGTGTACATCGAACACGCCAAATAATCATGAGCACATGTGTCTCCATTCAGCTTACCATTCCCAGCAGCAAACACGTATATAACTCCCTTAGACTGACGTCCCTAAATAACAATTTGTAAACAAAATGGAGTGAATTAGGAATTTTTCTACAAAACGCTACAAATCCATCCAGACATATCGCACACCCTCTACAAAACTGCTACAACTCGCAAAAACCGTTTTTTCAGGAGAGCTGTTTGAAATTTTGAATTTTAAAACTGTCAGTAATCAGTGAATTTTCAACGGATTTTGTTTGTTGAAACGTCAAAAGACTCGTATTGTGGTCTAGTTTCTGAATATGATGATATTTCTCCCTTCAGTGGTCAACAAATAGCCCCCATGCAAGTTGTATCCCTTTTGTCCAGCCAATAATGAAGAAAATGGTTGAGTTGTATCAGTTTTGTACATAATTTGAGTGTTGTTGTTTCATTAATGACGTGGTTGTAGAACTGCAAATTGTATCAGTTTAGTAGAGTAATGTTGAGTTGTATCAGTTTTGTCAAGTAATTTTATCAGTTTGTTTGAAAAAGTTGAGTTGTAGCAGTTTTGTCCATTGAATAGCCTCGTATTTCTGAAATTGTAAACTGATACAACTGTCCTGAAGGGGTCTGGGGGTGGAATTTCGCCAAGGTGAATATGGGGGATCAAAGTAGGACCCTTATAGACCATTTTTTCACTACTAACTCAAAACTCGATTTTTGCGAGTTGAAGCAGTTTTGTAGAGGGTGTGCGATATGTTCTTTTGAACCTAGTGGTTCTTCATGCTCACTTTCCCTGTCCAGTTTTCCACCAATAATTTTTGTAAAAAATACCCACCACTGAGATGTAAACAAAGATTTTTACTTCTATATTAAAAATGCTCTGTAGGCAGAAGGAAAAAAATTATCATCCATTTGAAAACTAACTTTGATGATTCCTTCTTTAATAGCGCTCATAGTTAAGGGCAAAATTGGTGTTAATGATTTCCCATTGTCAGAAGGACCCCACGAATTATTGAAGACGTCCACATCCTTCACTTTGAACATAAGTCCTCGGGATTCAGTAAAATCAGTCGATGACCTATCCTTGCTGGAAATTCGTGCAGCTGAAAATTATTCATAAAATTGATTATCAGCTTTCTCAAATAGTGAAATGGTATATTAAGTTGGTAAAAATGTTTTAAATAAATAAGCAAAAAACTATAGCTATATCGGTTTAAAAATGGTAAAATCGTGTTTTCACATTTTCTTTTTGTCTGTAATTAGATTAGACAATTTGTTTTCGTGAATATTGATAAATAAAAAATAGATGTAATGAAAATTATGTCATTTTTTCTTTTTTGAAACAATTTTTTGGTCTTGCACACAGAGATAAGAATTGTTTTTTTGAAAAAAATTGTTGGAAAATCTCGTGGAGAAATTCATTTTCTCAGTACGTGTGAAATATGAAATATGGAGTATAAAAAAGTTAGGAGAGAAAAAAATTTTTTTTCACCAATACGCATTCCTCAAAGGAAAATAATGGATTTTACCTCAAGAACAGCCTTCGAGAAGTAAATTTTACCTCCAAGAGTAGCAAGAGGAGCTATCCCAACACCACAGAGTTTGTTATTGGCTTGCATGGCAATAATTCCGGCACACTCGGTGCCATGAGAACTTCTAAACAGATATAAAAACTTCTTAGGTGTAGGAGAATCGTGATTTATGACAAAATCATATCCGTAGGCCGGATCCTGAAATTAGAAATTCGAGTCAATGATTTTTTGTCCAAAGCACAAAGAGATATCTTCGAGAATCAGGTTTTCAATTTTAAGAATTACGTAATTCGTTTTGAGATCTGGATGGTCTATTTGGACGCCGGTATCGACAACAACGACCTTGATGCCAAATCCGAAAATTTTATAGCGATGCCAAACGGGTAAAACGTTGAGATCAAATCGAGTTTGGTGATGACTTGTACGGCAATCTTGCTAAAGAAGCGAAAAAGTTAGATGAGTACAATTAAGGTGCCTAGAAGCCAAAGATGGGTGAGTGAAATTTCAAAAGAAATGTGAAATGCTGTAGTGCTCCAAGGCTGGGGTTAATGTGTTTACGCAATTGGCTTTAATTTGGATACCTGCGTTATTCTTGAACATACTCTCCATGCCCAAATGAATCTCTCAAATTTTTAAGGCTTTTTTTGAGGGTCAAAGAAGAACTATTTTTTCAAAATATTGATTTCATTATTTTATCGTGTATTCTCATCATTTTAAGTGTCTACATTTCAATTTTGGCGAATATTCTGAAGACAAATTACCATCTCAAGTCTTATTTTCTAGAAAGTTGAAAAAATAAGCTTTTTCCTCGCTCTATAACCCATGATTCCAATATACTGGGAGTCATTATAGGGCACCAACACTTCCACTTGTAAGGACTTTGCAAAAGTTAAATTTTGGTTAAAAAAACGGGTACGTTGAGCGCCAAGAGGATACATTGAAGTATAATATAATAATTAATAAGTACTCGTATATATAAATCAGGCAGTATTACAGGATATCATATTTTTTCCAGTAATTAACTAATTAATGCAGAGGAAGCGTTGCTAATCACAATGTAAAAACAATGTAAAACTATTGAAAAAAAGTTCTGAATTCTATTCCACTTGAAAATACTATTTTTGAGGCTTATATAGTTATAATCTTACCAAATACCATTGTTTATTAAAAAATTTATCATTGAACAATCTGCTGTAGTTCGATGTACCAAAACTAGATTTCCCGGGACATCGAATAAACCTCAATTCCATGCGATTTATTGACATTTGCCCAGCCCATAAAATCTGAAAATTAAATCAATTTTTGTACTAGAAATGGTTAATTTTTCAACAGCTTTTTATGGTTTTGATGTAAAAGCACAACTGAAAAGAACCAATGAGAAAAAATTCCAGACAGTTGTCGATATTTTCTCGTTTTTTATGGATGTACTTTAAACTGAAGCATTCAAAACGATATGTCGAGTAATTTTATTGATTCGGCAAAATGTGAAAGGTAAGCAGTTCTGTTATCTCAGCTCATATCTCCTGACATCTCTCAAAACCAGATGGAAAATAAGAGGTCAGGAAGAAGATTTCAAATTGTTAGTTCGAAATAGAAAAACTCGCAAAATGCTTGCACAGACGTAGCAAAGCGCAAGCAAAATTAAAACCTCAGCTTCCGAGTTACAGTTTTTCCAAATTTTCTCTAAAACAAGGGTTTCATTCTAGTTTATTGTGAGAATTAAGGGGGAAGGTGTGATTTTAGCTTGGGGGCCCGTTTCATGAGTTCATTCGAGTAATAATTACGTCATTTGATCATTTTTCTTCATTTGGATTTTCCAATATTTATACTTGATATTCCAAAATATTGCTCCAAATTATTTTCTAAACATGAACATATTTGCCTGTCGCTATCTCCCTTTCCTTCATTTTTTCCATTCAAAAATTGAAAATTATGAAACCTACTTCTTCATAATTTAACAAACTGTTGGTTAAATTCTTATTTTCATATTTTCCTCTCCGAGGATTTCTCCTGTGAATAATAAGATAAAGTCCAGGAATATCGTGTTTCTGAAATTACAGAGAAGTTTTCAATATCAATTTTATAATGATGTAAATATACAACTCACAGCGTTACTAGATCTATTATTCGAGCTAACAAACAGATTATCCAGTTAATTGAGTAGAATAACTCAAGATTTTTACTTGTAGTATGATTTCGAAACCAAGCAATTTTAATTTTTCCATAACGCCGCCATTGTTTCTTGATAATTGAACTGTCCATAAATTCGTATAATGCACCACATTTGTTTCTCCGATTTCACTTCTTACAAACATAATACAAGTAATTGAAAATTCAAAAACTATAAACAAAATCACTTTTTGAATCATGACGGCTTAATTTGATGAGTACTCAGCCCAATATTATCCGATTCTTTAAACGATTTGATCTCATTTTTTCATTCAAAATACATATTTCCAGACATCTCGTATGTAACCAAAAAACAAACATACTCATACGTTAATGCTATAGTTTGTTCATTTCAAGATTGTAAAAAATGAAACATGAAATTCACCTTCATCCACAGCAAAAATAGTTACGACAAAAAAACGAATAGGTAAATCAAATTGAAAACATAGCCATCTGTAAAACACTAGTAGGTATTATGTTGTTCATTAAGAATAGTGAACGTGTAGATTCCGCTCCTCGGAGCACTTCGAACTGCAATCTGTTTTCTGCAGTCATAAAATGAACAGAAAATGTAGTCTAATTTGTGGGAATGTTTATTTGCTACTGATTCGACAATACTCACTAAAGACTGAAATTTAATTATGTCATAAATCTTCAAACAAAATATGAAAAATGTAGAAAGTGTTTGAGCGTTTGACGTATTTTCATATACTTGTCACGACTTAAACACAACAAAACAATGTTTTTTTCTCGTACCGAAAGCACCTGGCAAATTACTAACACGATTCTTACAACAAGACAGACAACAGTCAGCAAACAACTATTTTTCAAAATATACTTTGTGCTATTGAAGGTGAAAAACCTAGCTGTAAGTTCTCGATCTCATTTTTATTCATTTTCATTTTCAACTCTTTTTAGAATAATATCAAAACACTGACTTTGGTCCGCAGGGTAATGTATATTATGTATTTCATGTTTTCACCTATATATGTATTCGTTCAGGGGTGCTGTAACGATGTACTCATACATTTTTCTGACGAGCAACTCGTCAACCAGATTTAAAGGTGGAAAGAAAATTCCTAAATAATATTGAATTTTTTTAACTGTTACTATAAATTTTTTAAGCTTTGGCTGAATTCACCCTCCTCACCCCCAATTAATCTGCCCCCTAAGATTTAAAAAAACACTAGAAAAAATTGTACTCGTATCTTCCTATCGAATAGAAAAACACCCGTGCTAGCAGCATCATGCTTCATCCATATAGGTACTGAGTTATTATTTTTCAACGATTATTTTACTCGTATTTATGCAGTTAATCAAGTTGATTTTCAATGAGCTTGATGATGCTTATTTACCCGTTAGTTTCATTTCTCACTCGTAAAAACTACAGTCCACATCGCATATCACTGGGTGATAACACTGTCTGCATTATTGCGCAAAAAGCGAACTTTGGTACATAAATTTGACCCCAACCTAAGGTTTTGAAAAGTGGATATAATTATTATCTCCAATAGTTGCAAGAAGAGTATATGAGTGTTAGTAACCCCATATAAAAATATTTTAGGTGTTAAAAAATAGTAGTTTATGAAAAAATAATATGCGGAGGCGGGATTCTGAAATCAAAAGCTGGAGTCAATGACCTCGTCGGTCAAATATTGATTTTCCTACAAAAAACGCACGGATATCTTGGGAATGAATTTTCTCTTTCAAAACAATTACGTAATTAGTTTTGAGATCTGCATAATCTATTTGGATGCAATCATCATCAGCAATGACCTTGACGCCAGATCTAAAAATTTTACGTCGATACCAAACGAGTAAAACATTGAGATTATAATATCGAGTTTGGTGTTGGCTGATTCGAAAATGTTGCTGTAAATTGTTAAGAAATAAAATAAGTACCCATAATGAAGGTGCCCAGAAGCCAAATATGTGTAAGTGAAATTCTGAACAATACCTATGTAAATGTGCTAAAAAACTGGTTCGTAACGATATTAGCTTTGAAAATGTCACATCCTTGACATTATGTATAAGCAAGTCATTTGGCTCACAGGATCCAGGATCCGGGAGCATAGCTCAAAATATGCTTCATTAAAATTTTTAAAATCAAGAAAGAAGTTTCGTCTGGGTATAGAGAATAATTAAATTTTAGAATGACGTATCCAAATTTGTGTTAATGCGGCGCAAAAATCAGCGAAAAAAATGGTAATCGAAAAGAAAATTTTTTTCAAAATCGAAATTTTTGAAATTTGTCTTGAAAGCGTTTCTATATGTAGTTATAATATTGTGAAACTAGTAAAAAAAATTTCGATATTCTATTCAACATAAAACACTTTTTTTGAAGCTAATAGTTATAATCTTACCATAAACACAGTAGGTACCATTGATCATGAAAAAATTTATCATTCAACAATCTTTTGAAATTCAATGTACAAAAACTAGATTTTCTGGGACACAGAATGAATTTTAATTCTGTACCCATACAATTTATAGACACCTGCTCAGCCCATAGAATCTGAAAAATAAATCAATTTTTATACTTGAATTAATTCATTATTACCCTTATTATGTAATGGCTGTTTACAGTGTTACAAAAAACACCGTTGAAATGGATTCACGTGAAAAAAACTTCAAACATACGAGTACCTATAATCGATTTTCTTTTCAAATCGTAAATCAGGTTTTCTGTGCACAGAAGTTAGTTTCAGCATTTGAAAGGGTGCCTAAAAATTTCAATGAATCGACGAAGTATGAAAAGAAAGCAGCTAGGTAGGTACAGAAACAGCTCGTTTATTCTTACAACTGTTAAAACCAGATAGAAAATATGAATTGACGAGGAAAAAGATTCCAAATATTGTTAGTGCAAGGTAGAATTTTTTTCTCATGAAATAGGAACCACTTCAGAGGGCGGAAGGAGCAGGCATTGTACAAAAAAAGTTCACTATTTATAAATATGGGCCACACTAATATGTGTGTCTGTGTGTGTGTGTGTGTGGGGCGGGGGGTCAACCTTTTCCTTTCTAACCATACGAAAACGTCTGAATGATATGGGATAATATGGATGGAAGATTTTTCTTCATTGGCATTCGAAATAATATGCCACTTGAATAATTTTCATTTAAATGTAGACATGGTCTTTCAAGTAGCACTTAGCTGAAGGAAGAAAAAATACTTGAAGCGATTAGATAACTGAATCTCTGTGGCATGCCGCAAATAATTAAGGTAATTTGCCTATTTTACAACCAATTCAAAATTCTTAGAAACTGTTTTAATATATTACGAGTATAACCCAAAGTAATTACTTATTTAAAATTACATATTTGAGACGCGCTCTAGGAAACCATATGATACTAAGTCGCTGAATGAAAAGTTGAGAAAAAGCAAAAAAACGAAAAACTATTTTTTTTTTCTAGGTATTTTTTCCGCTCTTTCCAATGATAACTAATTTTCGTGATTTTCAAAGTTTCTCATTTTTCAATGTTTAAATCGTTTTAGAACAGCGAATTTTGATCGGATCGGCTTAATTTTTTTTTGTATGGGAAGCTCTTGATGTATTCTATAACCTCCACTAAAAAACCGAAAATTTTTCTTAGCGACTTGATACATGATTTCCCTGAGCGCGCCTCATTTGTACTGCAGGCAACAAAATGATTAAATTTAGTTAGGCACAACATATGAACGAAGCTACCGAAATTCAAATCAAGGAATTTTTCTTCCTGCCATTATGACCTCGACTGTTCATCTAATCTATTTTTTGACGTTCTTGAATTCGGAATTTTTAGGTAAAAGTTACATTCTCCTGCCAGGATTTTAATAATATTCGAAGGAAAACTGTAAACAAGAACATAATAACACGTAACTTTCCGATACGTTCTATTAATACCTATTAGAAAATTAAACGCATAAAAAGTGTATTTGCAAGTGGATGGACTACATTTATTTATCTGAGAAATGGTAAGTAGGTATACTAAAATTAATTAATTTGTTGTTTTTGAGTTTCTACTGGAAACATGCCTATTTTAAAATAATATATTTCGATTTTGAAAATCAGGTTGAAAACTTTAAATTAAACTAATTTGTACCTAGTTGCAGAAGTAGGTAACTATAATTCTTACTGCATGAATAAATAATTTAGTGAAATTCTATTTGCCAACTATATTCTACTGTTGATCGTGCCAATAATTGTATAAAAAATGGATACAGTATTTTTCTAAACTTTTTATTTTTGCCATTTTTCAGATTTTTTCCACAATTTTCAACGTTTTTAGCGAATTTTTTTTCGATTATTCTCAGAGATTTCAGTGAAATTGAGGAAAAGTTTTTGACAATTTTCTGTAGTTTTATCGAACTCTTCAGTATTTTGTATAGATTTGAGTGTATTTTTTGAGTATTTTCTGGGATTATAGAGAAAAACTACCTTAAAGTGAAGGAGGTCAATATTGATTTTTTCAAAAATTGTCATGGACTATAAAATAACGAATCCAACAGTTCAAGATTCAACTCTCTAACCCAAAACATAGCTGAGATATGACCCATAAAATTTGAAAAATGAAAAAAATGTGAATTTTAGGAAAACGAATTCCAAGTTTGAGAAGTTTTTCTCTGAATTTGCAGCAATATTATATACGTCGCCTCCTGTCTACAAAACTGATACAACTAAAAAAATTTTATTTGTCAGAAAAATAAGTCAATTTTCAACCGACTTCATTCATTTAGAAGCCAAACGACTCATTTTATGGCGTATTTTTTCAATTTTATAGCATTTTTCATAGCACTGGTCTACAAATAGCCCCCCATGAACGTTGTATCTTGCGCAGGTAGACAACCATTTCCATTTAGCAGCAAAAAATAAAGAGTCAACAGTTTAGTAGTGTAAAGTATGTTTTTGGATTTTAATTAAAATTTCATAATTTCATAATTATAATTAGCACTTCCTTGTCTTCATCAACGAAATATCCAGCTATCCACCCGATAGACGACACTTTATGTGTCATGTTTTTATACACGGAAGCTTTACGCTACAAAATGAACAAATACTAAAAAATTGTGTAATCAAGGCTGATTAAGCATGGGTATTAGTAGCATTTCTGCATTTTAGTGTAAGCAGCATTTACAGATAACTTTTCTATCTTTCTTCGAGTCTCTTCCGTATAAAACTGGTTTGTGAATTTAATAGTTTAACGGTTCTTTCTTTTCTGTTTTTTCTCTTTTTCTCACAGATGTTTTATGGAGGAAGTCGAAATAAAACATACAAACTTTTTTTTTTCAATTGTAGAAGTTCATAAAAATTTCTGACTTTTATGAAGAGTTTAAGATCGACGTATACGTAATTACACTTAAAGTACCATAATTGAGGAAGTAATCTGGACTTGCAAAGACAACCATCTTTTTCGAACTTGAAAATAAAAGTTCATCTCAAAGATTTGGAATTAAAACCAGCCCAAGCTACTCGTAAGTCTCATACCTCAAATTTATTTGCAACCAACTTGAAAGAATGGTTTGAAATCTTATCTTGAAAAATATTGCGTATAATTTTAATCAGTCACACGGAATCCTATTCTGTATGCTTCAGGAAACAGACCTCATGCGGTTTTGCCAAATAGTTTTCAATATAAGTAGATAAAAATTATAAGATATTCGACGAATTCGCAGAAAATATTTCAGAAAAAGAAAATATTTTATTAATTAATAAATCACAGATAATTTGCTAAAACGAAAAACATTTATACTTATACATTTTGTAATTATTTACAAATACGTATAATAAAGACGAAGTAACACATATAGCTCTTTCATATAATATTTTCCTCCAATTATCCTAAAAGCTATAAATTAGCTTAAAATATCAGTCTTGGAATTTTTGATTTCCTCTAGTCTTTTTTTAAAGGCCTTCAAAATAGACAGAGACAAAAGTGCAAGAAAGAAAATTATTTTTTTCTAAAACATATTTTTCATACGCTCGTCATATACACATAATCTGAATTAATGTAGATAATAAAGATATTATACCCACTGAAATGAAGAAAGTGGAAATGATCAGAGGCGTATGGTAAAATCCCAAGTAGCGAAATACAAGTATGTTTTATTTTCAAGGGAAAGGACGCCTAATTTTCTTATACAGGAAAACTTGAAATATGTATAGAATACAAACTGGATATTTAAATTATTCATGACTAGCAAGGCTGAGAGTTCCACAGCAGTCTTTTCTCCATCTTATTTTAATTTTATATCATCGTAATTGCATAATGGTTATTCCAAAGTGCAGTAAAAGAGGGAGGGGGTCCAAAATTTTTCGTATTTTAATTTTATTACTTCATTCTACAGCATATACATCGTAGTCCAGGAAAATATTACTTTCAAACTTTTTTGATTGGTTCTTAATTACTAGAATTTTCATCAGAGAGTTGTGATTTTTGTGTTACATGGAAATGTTGAACTTGAAAATTTTTTTGCTCCATCTGTAGGCCTCCATGACCACGAGCCTCAGGACCTAGACCCCTCAAGGGCACTGATATTTAGGAATTCTTTGCTGCTGACGTTAACACTCTGTGATTTTTTAAGCCAATATAAGAGCATATGTCTTCAAGGGCCGCAAAGGGAACCTCCTGGAGACATCTCTTGATAACAGATTGACGAGAACTTCAGATCAATCGCGTGTAAAGTTGGGCGAGAGAACAAGATTTGTTGTAAACGTCTTTTACAGTATTCGGAAACTACACCCTTGAAAGCTAGCGATTTGCTGATTTCGTAGATACACGGTGAACCTACGAAATCCACTATTGGTGTATCATACACATACACCGCAAGTAAACGCATTCTTTCAGCTTTTCTAAAAAATTTGAAGACACTGGAAGAAAGACTTTTTTGCACTAGATTATCGGTTGTACTCGTAACTTGCACACCACTAAACACTTGCATCGAAGACGTTTTTGCACTAGATTATCGGTTGTACTCGTAACTTGCACACCACTAAACACTTGCATCGTTACTATGTGCACGTAATTTACTGCTGGACGCACTTATCGATTCGATCCACAGTCTGATTTCTTCGGGACACTCTGGCTTCTGACGTACCTCAGTGCTCTTCTCATTCGCCGTCTCCTTCATCAATTTGGCCATCACTTCCTCCAGATTGCATTTGACGACTGCCTGCTTACCGTAGACTATGGCACGCACAAAATTATCGGCTTTCGTGATGAATCTGTGCTCCATATAGATAGCCGAGTGGTCCCAGTACACGATTTTCGTCTTTATCTGGAAGCGTGAGAACAGCTTAATAAACCTTCTATATCGGATCATGGTGGCTCCCTGAAACACTTGGCCACCATGTTGGCGTATCTTCTGCCAAATATAGGTCCGGTTGTAGAAATCGTTTCTGGCAAAGTCCAACTCACGTAGGAACCGAGCATTGTTCATGTGGAAGAGCAGAATATCCACGTCTGTGGTCAAGCAAATCGAGCTAAACGTGGCTGTGTCCAGTATATGGTGCTTCTTCTTGATCAGCATCGCATGCGAATACGAGATCAGGGTTCGTATAAAATAGTGGATTTCGGTGAGAAAGTATATCAATAAGATGAAAATGAAAACCGATACCAGCACCGAATAAGTCGCGCAGTCGACCATTTTGACGAACTCACAAACTTTTCACACTTATATGACCGCGATAATTAATCGGAGCATTCGCGAACTGGGCCAAACGATTTCTACATAGAAACCTGTTGCACCTAATTTATATGCAGAAACACCAGAATCGACGAGGAACACTTGATAAAACTGACCACGAAATTCCAACACATTCGATTTCTACGTACAACTGATTGAAAAAAAAACCATCTTCGGATCAACGATGAGAAACACAAATGGTGGCAGGTCGAACAAAGACTGACTCATTAAAACGATGCAGCCATGAGAACCCACGAACTCGTCGCTGCATAGTCAACAGCAACTAGCTGACCATGAATTCGGTATGTACGTGTGTGGACTGTGTGAATATTATACTTTATTGGTATCGCTTTTTTTTTTTCTCTTCAAAACGTGTACGAAGAATATTTTGTATAATGGATTACATATTATTAATCAATAAACCAAGTTCGTATATCTGTTCATTGAGCCACGTTTACGCCAGCAAGTTGACTCGTTAGAGGTGTAATAATCTTTCCCTCCTTAAATAAAAAACTTGATTGTTTACAAATACTAATTTGTTGTCCTCAATTAGTTATAGTCACTAAATAATGTAGGCTGCCAGTAGGTCAAACTGAAAGCGTAAACATTGAGAGTAAACTGTTTGTACTTTTACATGATATTTGTGACAAGTATATTCAATTCGTAGACGCGGACAGTTTTTTATTGACTATGTTTGAAGAAAATATATGGTTTTAGATTTTTGAGGAGCCATGAAAATTTTTATTCCGATAATTCATTTTACTCGTTTTGAAAATTGAATTTGTATCGATAGTTTTAAAATTTTTACCTCTCACCTTGCAGAATGGTTTTTACATTGAAAAAAAAAAATTTAAAAAAAACAGCCCTCTAGATTGATGAAAAGTGGTGCCTCAGGAGGGTTGAAAATCCTTACATGCAGCAACTAGCAATATTTCACTTTATAATCGGAAATACATACAAAAATATTTTTTCTCCTTCAACTTATACTACTACAACTCAATGAGATAATTGAAAAATAAGTCGAGGGATTTGAGGTTTGAATCTACCCTTGAGCTAACTAAAAAATCACCATTTATGTTTGATATATTAAACAATGATAATATATTCATTAATCAAAAAATTAATGATCTTTTGAAGACTTTCCCTGTTCTAATCTGTAACCCCTCCCACCGACCATCAGTTAAAAATTCCAATTTCGCCTTAGTTTTCAATAAAGAGGGCTTTGAGGCACCACTCGTTTTTTAGTGAGGGGGTGAAACTTGAGTAGAATTTTTTTCATGAAATGGAATCACTGGTGAATGAAAGTTGAAATTGCAAAAAAATGTTCATGATATATAAATAAGGTCCACCCTATTGCTCACCTAGAATGGAGATTTGGACAAAATTCAGTGAAAAATGTGTTAAAAGTTATTTCGAATAAATTTTATTTTGGTAATTGGAAGGCTTAAATGTTCATACAGCCCCATCATGATAGTAATATTTTCTACTTTTTATGAAAAAAATTGGACAGTTTTAAGATTGTTGCAGAAATTACTACAGAAGTCTTATAAATTATCATTATTTTTGTAGTTGTTTCGAATATATTATTCGAATTATCCTATTTTTCCTATTAAAAATAATAAAAATTATTATTCATTTTTTTCAAATTATTATTCATTTTTCTCGGGGTGATAGATAAATGAAAAAAATAAATGAATAAAATAAACAAACGCATGATAAACCTAAAGCTATCTCTTTTTAAATCTTGTTTATTATTTAAAAAAATAAAATAAAAAATGGAAAATAAAAAAAAGTCAAAAACCAGTTACGTAGGTGCTGTTTGTTTTTCCTGTTAATAAATTTTAATTAGCGCACAAGTTTTAATTATTCTTTCTTTCACTTTTGAATGGGTCTAATATTTTTTTGGTGCGCTTATATGATCATCCCCTCTTTGCTCAAAAAATACATATTCCAAATTTCTTGATCTAACTTAATTTTAACATCAGTTTTACTCACATGCAATCCTCAAATGCGATATATTCAAATAAAGATTTTTACGATAGTCGATAATTTTTTTTTCCAACAAAATATAAAGCAAAATTGAGCATTGAAGACCTTGAGACATTTTTAAATTGTCGCATTTTCAGCTATATTTTCTTACACATTCAATATTGTCGATAATATCGATACTTTGATCCATCACCAAAAATTTTTTTCGGAAATCCTCAACTTATTTTTATTTACTCGGTTTCCCTGTATACTGGTCTAGTCCTCTTCCACCTCGTTTGCATTTTGGAAGATTTTCTTCCAGTCAGTTTATAAGAACTATAGCTACAAATGATGAAATCACTAAGAGCTCAGAGTTCGTGATAATTTACCAGAAAGGCATAAATCTTGAAAAATTCCATCTATGTGCAAATTATCATCAATTTTATTTGAAATTATTAGAAAATTGTGAGAATGGGCATACTGGCAACCTCCGAGTAAAGGTATACAACTTTATTAGCCATTCTGAGACAGCAAAATGATAGCTGTTACTGATCAGAGGAACAAGACATATGTCAGAGAAATAATATTGGCCCTTCGTTATTTTTACATTCGAGTAAGCATTAATACAAAACAAGTTTAGGAATTGTGACCTAATCTCCTTCTGTGTTGAAATACAAAGTAACTGTGAGACAGATCAAAATACCAATTCGACGTAAATGAGAAACGCCATCAATCTTGGTGAAACAAGCTTCTCGAGATTCAAAACAATCGCCATCTATCTCGTGAAAATGTCGTTCCTATCAGGTGGGAGAGGGCTGCACCATTTCCTGCCAACGTGCGTATTGCATGCTACTCGTTCGCAGGCAAAATGTTGAATTCCATGCAAACGCTGGTTTTGGCATTTCACTTGATCATCTTTCGTCAGCTTTTGAGCCATCCCATCTCCGGAAATTAAGGCTTCAATATTCGGTAAGTTTCGTGTACGATTTATGATGGATATATTAACTTAATCTACATCCAAAAGAGACGGAACGAGTACTTTGAACGTCTACCTTAATTTTTTTCGTACATCTCCACCCTCTAATTATCCATTTTCTTAAGGGTATGCTTCACTGGAAGCACGTAAATTCCATAACTTGGCAATAATTATGTCTTAATGGCGGTATTTTTTATGATAAAATATTAAAAAATATATCACTTACTAATAAGCCAACCCTATCTAAAATTAAGTATTTTTATTCGAAAATTATCCGATAAAATGATATTAACTGTTTTCTGGCTGAGTTTTCAGCTCGGAGTTACGATTTTTAAATACATAATATGTTTTACTAGTATGATGAAGGATGCATCGAGTTAGATTTTTATTTTCAATCGAATATTTGCTTTTACTAATACGCAAAATAGATACAACTTTGACGGCTAATTTTGGCTGTAAAAGAGATAAGACTATAATAAATGTGCGATAAGTTTTCAGAAAAAGAATTCTTTTGTAATCATTATTATTATTTTCTTATCATCTTATGTTATAAATACTTGACCTTACCAAAAATCCGGAGAACTATAATCTCATTATCTGAAAAGGTAGAGAAGTCAGCTTTAACAGACTTGCTAGATGATTGGACCATTGAAGCTGACTCTATACAGCAATGAGTTAAAAAGCCCCAGAAAAGAAAAAGGAAAAAGTGTAAGTACTATTTAGATGGGGCATTCTAATTATAATCATATTACATTTTATCATAATGTGCACACATACATACGAGCCACTGATTATGTTTTTTATAAATGTAGTAAAAACATATGCCTAAATTAAATATTCAGGACAGCAAATGATTTAATTTTATCCTTGACAAGCATCTGGGTGTATGCCCGCATCACCGTACATACCACAAAGAACAGTTATAAGCTGTTGTGAATTACGGAATTTTATACATCTATCGTTTCTCTGCGAAAAAATATGAGTAATGTATCAAGTATGAAAAATAACTCTGAAATGAATCTGCTCTAAAGTCTACATTGGAATGTGTTCGGCGAAAAAATGTTCAGCTGTGGACTGTGGATGTCACAGACCTAATTCTATATGCAACGTACCGAACTTTTTGCAAATCGATTGCAAACATGCATTGTTTGGCAAAAATATTCAAGATGTACATACTTTCAATAGGAATCAATAGAAAAAATGAGACAAACAGAAAAAATGCAACGAATTTATAATTTCTCCAAAAATTTTTGGACCATTCTCTGAATTGTTCGTTCGTCGAAGCTGGGAGAAAATGTTTATGTGCGTACGCACCTTTACATTCCAAATTGAATTTTGTCTTGCTATTATTTTTTGGAAAATTCCCTACTTCTTGTATTTTTTTCTGCTCCATGATAGAAAAAGGTGAAAATTGCACTATTTTAGCTAAATAAGCCCCGCCCCCTCCACAAAATGTTGGCCCGGGTACGCCCCTACTACAATGTATTCCTTATTGGAAAACTATCTTAAAAACAAATCAACTTTAAATTTACATGAGTCTACTCTTCAAACGTAATGTACGTGCTGGGTCAAATGTCAGTACTCATGTAAGTACCTATATGTAAAATTTATAAAAATACTTACGTCATTAAAGAGAACGTCTGGCAGATAGCAAGTTGGTAATTCGGCATTTATTCTTTCTTCGCTGTTGTCTAAAAGAACTTGGTCACTTTCATGATTATTCACACAAGAGTCTAAATAATCACGAGTAACGCCTTGTTCTTCTGCACACTGAAAAATTAATCGTAGGTTAGGTGGCCGTTGGTTGTAATTAATACGAGTAGAGAAGAGATGAACTTTATTTCAAGGAGAATGAGAGAGAAATAGAAAACCGAAGATTTAATATTTTTGAAAAATTGTATTACTTACCTTAAAATAACTTTTTCCACGATTATTGCAACATGCAAATGTAGGAAAATCTGGAACTTGTTTAGCTGCACAAGCTTCCAACCGATCTAAATAACAATTACCGGCTTTGCAGATTAATTGAGAAGAGTATGGAGACATCTGAAACATTCAACTATCAACCGAAAAGAAAATTCGAAATCACGATGGGGTACTAGTTTTGCCTTACCTTATCAATATCGACTATCGAATTCAACTTCGTGTTGAATTAAACAAAAAACGAGAACCAAGATTTTAATAAGTACATTAAAAAATTTTCATTTTTCTTACCATACTGCTGGCACCCATTTTGAAGTCCAGAACTAATAAATCGCTACCCAATGTGTCTAGAGCATCACATGCCATGTTGACCATATTTGCATTCCATTGAAAAAGTGAGTATGGATTATCATTGTCGTAGAATATTTTCATGACAATTTTCTGTCAATAAGTTAAAATGAGGTTTGATAGATTAGAGAGCATTCTTCTCTCTAAAATTCTTTCAAATAAATTATTTTCAAAACGAAAATTCAAATGAATACAAAATTACTTCCGTAAAAATGAAAAAATTAGATATTGCAAAACTTTTTCTAGAGAGGTAAAAACAAAAGGCTCATTTTAGCATTTAGTCCGGGAAAATTAGACCAAAAATGGCTTTTAAAAAGAAATATTAAGTTAAAGAGAATAGAATTTTTCGGAAATATGAGTTTATTTTATACCGTACTACCTCTAATAAAGGATATGTTTCACCAGAAACTAAAACGTATAAGACGGAGAAATTTTTTCAACGTTTTAAGAAGCCAATTCTGAACAGAATTTTATGATTTCTAGCCAAGATGTACTTTATTACTGTTGAACATAAGGATGTATAGAATTAAATTTTTGATTTGTATTTTTTTCTATAGCTCAAATTAACCGTCCAAGTTACATCTACTTTGCTCGTCAGTAAAATAAGATTTTCAATTGAAAATAAAAATCTAGCTCTATATTCATCTGTAAGTGCATCATACAAGTAAAACATATATTCAAAAATCATAACTCCAAGTTGAAAACTTCGTCAGAAAATTGTCGAGAAAATGTTTTCATTTCATGAGAGTACTCATCCCCAGGTGGTGCAACATATAAAATCAAACCCGAGCTTTCTGTGTCATTTCTGTGCTGAGAACGACACCGCACTTCGCTAATCCAAGTCAAAAACCAACCGAGTCCTTTAAAAAAATTGTCACTTTTTTTTGCCTCAACTTATATTTTTGGGTCCGATGATGCTAAATTAGCCCAAAAATGGGTGATAATTATTTTGAGACTTAGCAGTATTTGGACTCAGGTCAGCTATTAGAAATTTCTATCGAGTTTTTCTCAAACTAATTTTTGAAACGTTAGTATACAACCTTCCTGAAAAGGCACAGACGGACTGAATTTTTTTCATCATTCTCCTTAACTTAATGACATGAATTAATGCATCAACAAAACTTCTTTCTCACTTACTCCATCTTGTACTGTTGGGGGGTTCTGAGCACATCTATCAGGTGGACAGGGACCATAAATTTGAGCAATAACAGGCAGTACAAATACAGCAAAAAACAATGTCACCAACAAGTAACTATTCATTTTTTCAATCAAAAACTACTGTTAAAAGGAAAATCCAGTTAGTAGCAATTTACGATCACTATAAAAATGCGATAGAGATGTTCCCAAACTACAGTAACTATTGTCAATTTTTACGTTTTCCCCATCCACCTATAAACACTTCACCTAAGTAGCTAATTTTTTGCATCGAAATTTGGCAAAAGTAATGTAGAGGCCATAATAAGCAAAATTGATGGTTCAATTGCTACCTCACCAAAACTATTAACTGCTGGGAAAAACAAAAATTAATTACCTCGGAATCTACCAGTATTTACACTATATGCTTCTAATGAAGTTCAGCTGCGCGAATTACTGAATTTACTCAAGTGCGTCAAATTTTACACATTCGTCGTCGGAATTTCGAAACAATGTTCTGTACCCATACAAGTTTTTGTCGCAAAAAACTGAAAATTCAACTTCTCATACCAACTTGCTCGCGGTATGTATGAGAAGCAATTATAATAGTACACGAAATAATTACACTGAGAAAAATTTCAATGGTAATTTATACTATTTAAATAGGAAAACTAGGACATTTAAAGATTTGTAGCAGAAATTATCTACTACAATAATAGTAGTATGTAGGTATCTAAGATAATAAAAAGTACTGAAAATATTCGATTATTTACAATAAACAGTAATTTTCTTTTCATAATTGCGATGGGACGAGTTACTATTCATTTTTAATTAACATGTACTATTCATTTCTAGCTCAGAGTACGTATTTTCAAGCAGATAAGTTTTATATTCTCGATTGGATTTGATTCTAGCTGGTATGGCTGCTTCAACAGCCTCACTATTTATACTTTGATAATTTTTACTCCAAGTGACTAACACATAGTTAGCACTTCACGAAGCAACTAAAAATTCTAGTCAGGGAGCGCAATGAAAATTTCATTACACGATCTGAATTCACTTTGCTAAGTGACTAAGTTAATTACTACTACGATTTGTACTATTTTTCTCAGCTCTATTGTGCTTTAATCGTATAACAAGCCAAACAGATAGTATTTTTGGCTCTACTAAACAAATTTGGCAGCTAGAGCTGACTTTCTCTACAGAGTGGATGGAGCTGATTTCAATACTGTTTTGTTTTAGTCAATATTATAATAAGGTCTAAAACTTACCCACATGCCACATAAAAACACAAACATTTTGTAGATAATTTATGTTAGTTAAAGTTGACAAATACAAAATATGAATAAATACCTACATTACAACCTCATTCTACAAAATTAACTAATAATCACCGTAGTAACTTTGAGGAAATATCGATTTTACGAATGAATTTATTAACGTGGTAAAAGGTGACAACAATGTTGGTGGAGGTTTGGGTGCGTTGTGTTCAATTATGATTGGAGCTGGATAGTGAGAAGGCTCTCTGAAAATGATGGGTCGAGGAGCTGCAGGTATTTTCATCGGTCTCAAGTGCCTGTGGATTCCTGGATGACGTGAACATGAGCTGTATTCGTCTTCTGGAGAGAAACGATCCATTGGATCCATTGGATCCATGGGAGGATACCGTGGATAGGAACTAAAGTCAGGTCGAAGAGGACCATATGGCGGTGGATAGTACGGAGACGAAACCGAATTATCTGACATGTCTTCAAATTCATCGAGATATGGGTGGCATATGACAGACTGCAGAAAATCAATGAGTTATCTACTTTTTGCGGCTTATATACAAATTTATTGCTTAGGTATAAAATGTGAAGTGTTTTTTGCTTATATATGTAAGTAATAGAACGGGTCTGAGAAGAAGGACTTTGATAACATGTTTCACATATTTTTGGTCTTTTTTTCTCAAACTTGAAGGCCCCACATTTATTGAACAATCTTTTTATAACACCACATACAAGGTGTTTCGTTTTAAACAGCTTTGAAACAAAATAAGATTATATGCGATTTTTGTTTTTGTAACAGAAGTGCGTCTTAGATGATGAGTGAATTAAAGTGACTTCTTATATAAAGAATCGAACAGGAATTGATCCGGAAGATATTATTCTCAAAATTGAGTTATAACTTAAAATTGATTTTTAAAATCCAGTAAGTGCATTTTAAATTCTCTTAATTTTACTAAAAAATGGACTTACTCTCAATCTGCGCCTACGTACGCATTAATATACAATATTTTTTGCAATTAAGTAAAATTTAGAGCACCATTATTTTTTTTTAAACTAAGGAACAACCCAGATAATTCTTGCAAGAAGTCATTCGCATATAAAAAGTTAGACTCGACTACCTCGAGATGGTAAACTGAAAGAAATAATTTTATGCACCTACCTTCGGCTCGTCCTTATTTATATATGACGAAATTGTATTTTTGTAACTCCCCGCCCCCCTAAAGTGGTTCCATTTCATGAAAAAATGAATCCTTCTCACGTTTCTCCATCCCTTGCTTTAAAAAAAAAATGATACCTCAAATCTCCCCTCTATTGATATTATGGCAAATTTAGAATTTTTCAAATGATGTGCGGAGGGGTTAGAGCAGGAGAGATCATTCTTTTGAAAGATTATTCGTTTGTTGATTATATTCATTCGTAATAATGGATACATCTTCTTTTAATTCAAGAAACAAAAATAATTATTTTTTAGTAAGCTGAAGGGTAGGTCCAAACCCTCTCAAATCCCTCCACCTATTTTCTAAGAATCTCTCTGGGTTGTCCTAGTAAGTTAAAAAAGAAAATACATTTTTATATGCAATGCTCAGAATAAAGTAAAATTAAGCTAATTTTTGCGTGTAAGGATTTTCAACCCCCTCGAGGCATCACTTTTTATCAACCTAAGGGGCTGAAATTTTTATGGATTTTTTTCTCGAAACTATATTCTGAAAGGTTGGAGGTGAAAAATTCAAAACTTCAAAGTTAGAACTACACCCCCTATTACAATTTAAGAAGAATAAAATTCGCAGTCTCGAAGTACTTACCTTCAACAGACAAACACCAGCCAACGGAACAACCAGGTTACTAATAATAAACATTGTGAGCAAGAAAGAGGAACTCGTACATCAATATAATGACTACGTCAACGACAAGAATGGTCGAATTTATAAAGCCAGGAAGATCCCACAAAAATTAGATTACCGAGAAATTTATTTGACAAAATCGAAAAAAACAGTTTCTTCTAAAGATGATTATTCTCAGAAAAGAATCTACACTTTGATTTATTATCTGTCAATAAATTTTCAATGAACCTTCCTGAAACGAATAATATCTATATCGACAATTTGCGCGGAGGTATACAAGTATATATCCATCTAATAATGTCAAGCTTCATTGATTGATTTTTAAATCATTCATGTGTTATTAATTCATAAATGATATAAAATTTCGAATCAAATAGGCATATATCGTGGAATGAAATCCAGCATCCCAATATTCGTTTATTGATTCGTCAAAGCTTTTCAAGTCTCAAAAGAAGTTTGAATATAAAATTATATCTTAGACTGAGTCCATCTCCATATGCATATAGTAATTTTATACTTAATCAAAAAAATCTCCCGGCTATAATCCTTGCTCAAGTTTTTAGAGCTATAGTCAATTCTCAAAAAATATTGGAAAACACTTCTTTTAGTACTTTGAGACCCACGAATGGGTAACGCATACACCTTTCCAAAAATAAAGCTAACATAAAATTATCAGTTTAGTGCCTTGGTGATAACAGAATTTCAAAGTGCACAACTTTTATTGCAGTAAAAAAACTAAAAATATTTAGGTTAGATAAATTTTTTAACGATGGTATTTTTGAAAAAAAAAAAAAAAAAAAAAAACTACCCATATAGATAAAATACTTATATTTTAGTACAGGAAAATTCTTGGAAACAATGAAACGTTCTCAATTCTGTAAGTATTTGAATATTTACTACAGAATTTTACGATTTGATAAGAATAGCGAAAAGTATATGAAACTAATTTTGAAATACTGGGGAAGTGTTGGTTCTTCAAACATATCAGTTAAAATTATCATTAAAACAGAAAAAACTTCAAGTGTTTAACCAATTGCGAATATTTATTCAATTGGCGTTCTGTAGGTATCTGCAGCAGTATTTTACTGCCTTATTTACTCGTATTGATTTTTCAAAAAATTTCGACATTTTTTATGGATGGCAAATTATGACGCAGTTCATGCCATTCTGAAATGATGTGGTGAATGTAATCGAGAAAAATAAAAAATGTTACTGTAACTCCACTATATTGATTTTAATTTAATTTTTCAATTATCGACATGCTTATAATTGTATACTTTCTACATACCTAATTTACAAATGACGACCTATAATTAAATAAATTATAATAAATGTCACCGGCATAAAAGTATACCAATACCACTGAGAAAAATGGATAGTATTTTTTTTTATTTCTAAAATATGAGAAGGGACTATTTCAAGATTATTATAGTAGAACTTACAACAAAAATAGTGAAAAGTCTTACATTTTTAAGGTCTTAATTATTTTTGCAATAATTACAGCTATTTCCCATCTGAAATTTCAATTTTTTTTTCAGGAAAGTATCCTACAGGTATTACTTTGAGTTTACTCTAATGGATTGGCCCAATTAATAGATTTTTCAGAAAATCCAATTTTTAATATTTTTTATGGAACCTCATACGAGTCGAGAATAAATTTTACTTGCATCAAAACTGGTATTGAATGATACAAATAAGATAAATGAGGTACCTACGAGAGAAGATGACTCATAATTATAAAGCAGCTCAAGCTGGTGTAAAATTCTCCTCTTTTTAGCAATAAAATAAGCAGTTAAGCCAAAGAGACAACAGATGGCGTCAGTAATACTAAATACAAATATTCATTTTGTAAATAATGAGCTCCTGTAGTCGGCTGTTGTAGCAGATAAGGTAGTAATTTTCACTACTTTAAATAGGAAAACCAAACTCGAAATTTACGCTGAGCAGACATTACAACAAAAATATTGAAATATTGTTCAAGTAACAAAACGAAGAAATTCCTACAGAGACTATAGCTGATGAGCAACATTTCGTCGTTGACCTGCTAAACACCTTTTATGGGTTGAAAATTTGTAAAATGATGAGTTTGGGTTTGTTGAATTTCCCTGCTGAAGACGAATCCAATGAGCCCACACATATTTTTTTAATTTCATCACGTAACAAATATTTAGCAGGCCATCGACGATTTATAAGAAATTACCAACAGCAGTCTTTTCTGTCCACAGTAATGGTGAAACATCACGTAGTCTGAGCATAATTTTTCCTTAACAAAAATAAATTCAGTATAACCTTCCAATTTCAAAAGATTCTACTTGAAAAACAACCATCGAGGTAATTAAAACGTAATCAAAATATTATCGCATTACACAAGCACTATGTTTTCCTTCTTTCCGCAATTTTTCACGTATTAAATCAGCTATAATGGAATTTCATAAATTTTTTATTGGTCAAGTAAGAGGAAATTGTAATACGTGTTCATGCCATTTCAATGAAAGTCAAAAATTATCTAAGAAACAGATACAACCTACTTCCCATTAAAAACACGTGATTCTGGAGCACAGGCAAACTATAATCAGTACGCATTGAAATAGTAATTCCAGATAAAGTACCACAAAAGAGATTGGCACAGTCCAGTGTCATCATAAACATATAGCATGGTTACTTTTGAAATCTATAAAACGATACTTCCTCATTTACACATTTAAGATAAGTTGACTTTAAATCGAGTATTTAAACACAAGTTTATGAGGGGTAGGTCACATTCAATCAAGTATATTCTTCCTGTTGTAAACTCGCAGCAGAAAAATGGGTCTCTGCAAATTCATAGTAGCCGCATTAACCATCCAGGTAAGTTCAGTGAAATATTGACCATAAGGCGCTCTGGCCTTTAAAAAAATTACAGACTTGACATTTTCATGTAGACTAAGTAAATCGTATAATTCCAAGTCATTTGACCAGAGCAATCAAGATTTTTTTTTGAAAAGTTAGCTTATTTGATTCTTAACTCTGACAACTGCAGTTTCCTTTTCAACTTTCTATAATGAAAATTTGCCACAAACTAAACAAATAAAAATAAAGAAAAAAAATACGAGTATAAGAAAATTTTAATTCCAAGACAGTCAAACAGAATTTTCTAACAAAAAAGGTCGGTAAGGCTATTATAGAGCGATTTCAAAATTATGTTACTTTACATTTCATATGATGGGAAATGAATAAAATTATTTTTAGTTCCAATATAAAATACCTTCTAAAATAGAGTCCTGAATGGAATTTAATACTTGTGCCATTTGATACCAACCCTGCAGTGCGTATTAAAAGTATACCAGTCAATGCAAATACTTTCTTCAGGATATCAAATCAATTTTATAGACAAATTCAGTCCTTGATTTTGTAATCATTAAAAATGTCTTCTTTTCAGCTGGTCGTAGCCCAAGATAATTGTCCGGGACTTCGTCTGAGCACCGGATTGGGTGCCTTACTCGGAGACCTACCTCTGTCTTCGTCCCTACCAAGTCTTCCATCTTTACCAACCGTCGATTCTTGTGGAGCTCCTGATCTTTCACTTCCACTACTTCCACCCCTCGCATCCGGAAACTGCCTGCCAACATTTCCACTGTCACCATGTGAATCTGCTTTGGCTTCTCTGCCTGTCCCTTATGAGGCACCGTGTTTGTGTAAAAGAAGCCTCGAACGCAAACGACGTTGCGGATGCAAAGAAAAACTTCTGCCCGGATTACCATTTGCACCCCTTTTACCACCTCCACTCCTGCCACCACCTTGCTTCGGACCCGAAATCTTGCCACCACCTTGCTTCGGATCCGAAATCTTGCCACCTCCTTGCTTCGCACCAGATTTCCTGCCACCTCCGATACTCGAACCCTACCCGTTGCTGAGACCGAAAGCTGGATGTTTGGGAAAGGCTAAGAATACTCTGACTACTTGCCTTCTGGAGAAGCTCCTGCTCAAGAAAGGATTAACTCTGGGATTCGGACCAGACTGCGGTCCAGATGTCGGCTTATTACCGGAAGCAGTTTCCACATTTGCTGTGGATGCCTTGGCTAGGCCTCTGGCTCGAGAATTAGATGATTGCGGATGTTTGTAATTGGTGTAAAAATGTAAAAAAATCGAATACAACCTTAATTGACCAGAGTATTTTGAGTACCATTGTTTATATTAGAGCAAATTCTTCAAAGTTGATGAAATGATGGGGAGGAAATTAATACATATGTACTTTTTTCACAAGTTAGAGAGTGCTGTTGACCTGAAACCAAATAGCTTTTCAGAAAACTGAATACAAACAAGAAAATGGTCAAACACTATAATTATTGGAGAAGACTGAATTCTCAACGAATTTGAAAAAAATTTTGAATCAATCTGAATTGAAAAGATAGAACTATAAAACTAGTACGTCAAGTTTCCAAATAGTAGGTATAATTGGATTAGTTTTTGACCTCACAGACTAGAAATCATATTATTTCAGAAAACGGCATTAATTATAGATAGTCTTCCTAATTTTCAATCCGCAAAAAAAAAAAAAATGTCTCCTTATTTGTGAAAAAAATATAGCGCTCCATTTGGCTAATGTCAGGTATAGGTAAACTTGGATAAAATCTTTTGGCAGAAAACAGGGGAAAATTTTGGTAATAACTTATTTAGATATCTCAAAATTTGCACTTGTTTGCAAAAACAATAAAATTTCTATGTTTCAGTTATAGTTCTTATCGCGTTTCACAAAAAATCCATGATATTCGAAACCAGCAAATATTTTATAACCAATGAGACGAGAAGTTCAGAACCTCGTAATAATTTTTACTACCAAAAAATTTCCAAATAAGTTCGACTTGTAGAAGATAATAATAACATAATCCTAATATACGTACGTAGCTTGGCTTTCGCAAATATTATGGGTACATTATAAGAAACTTAGAACTCGACAATTGCTGGTGACATTATTCTGCTACTTACAACACTTCATTCCAAAAAGAAAATATAATCAGGTGTCATGTGCGAGGATAAAAATCTGTTTCTTTGGAGTGGTTTTGTCCCACCAGAAAAATTTTGTAAGGTTTACGTGGTTTCGATATCACAACAACTAACGATAAGAACAATTGATATGTAAGTTCTCCTAAAATTTTGTGAACAATCTACCAGCTGCTTCAAATCAGTACCTAATGAGTATGTAATACTTCACGAATTCGCCTTAATACAAAAACATCTGAAATAAACATACGCGTGGTTTTCTGTTTTTTTGTTCTGATTACATTTTACGGACGTATTGCGTACGACAGCAGATTTTTTTAAAAAATGGCAGAAATATGGTCAAAAATATCGTATTTCTTATGTTAACAGTGGCAATTTAAGACTGAATGACGTTTTCGTTTCTACGAAAGCTGACATACCACTCATCAAAGTTATTCCCTTTCACTTATACTCGTATGCTTGTCACATACATATTTGGAAACATAGGTATATTCGCTCGTCAGCTTCAAATAAAAGCTGTAGCTGAATGATATTAACTAGCTATTTGTCTCTTTGCGGATACACAGAATGTGGAAACCTACAGGTTCAATCCTCAGTAGAGCCACCACAATTATTTAACGATTGGTGGAGTTTAAATGAAATAATTTGCGACTCGATGATACAATAAATACACGCGTATTAATAATTCAGTTCAATGTTTCAGGGCAGCCTATCATTTAATCAGCGGACAGTGATCGAAATAGCTCTAATAATTCATGGCACAGAATATTAACCACCTCATTATATCAGAAATAGAACATACAAGAAAGTCCCTTAATTTGTTACAAATAATAAACATATATAACCTACGCATATTGGATTTCAGCAGATCAGTCCACATAATTCCACATATTTTGTTGATTGGCTACTTTTTCTTTTAGAAAAGAACGTTTATACATGTAATACACTTAGCTAGTATCTTTTTAATTATTATTTACTGAGATTCTACTCTTGGCGGCGAAGAGGATCGTAAGAGCTCCCTGTTGATTTTTGAACAAATTTTTAAAATTGTTCCATTGTTTTGCACCATACACCGCACATAAGAAAATCAAAACTTTGCCAGCCATGTTTATGAGTTGGATCTATTCACTAGATCTTAAAATCCCAACGACGATAATATAACATCTGCTTTCTGATTTTTCCAACAATTTTGGAAACAATATTATCGATCAGGTGCTCTTAAATACATTCAGTCAACAATGAAGTCAGTCTGTTTAATTGATGTTTTTCAAAACTGTTTCACAAACTACAGTAAGTATAAAACAAAGAAAATTGAAACATATGCGTAATTTTCAATTTTTTAATGATTTCAGTGAATTTTCTTGAGGGTTTGGATATGAATGCATAATTTATCAGCATGAGCTGTCATTTTTGCCAAACATTTCACAACTTGATTGGTATGCTATAGTTTGCTCAAGTTATCGTATACATGTTGGGGAACCAATAGATGTTTCAAATTTCAGTATTCATAGAAGAGGAACATAATTTTGTTCATGTTATAATATAACTAATTTGGTAGACATCAAAAAATTTTGAAATGATTGAAAAATTATTTTTACTAGTATTGTACGAATTAATGACTATTTCATTTGTACGAAGTCAAGTTATAGAAAAAAATATAGTGCATTATAAAAATGCATGGGCCGTTAAATTATCAAAGAATGATGAAGGTGTTATGCAGCAGCTAATAATACACGAGGGATTTGAAATCGTGCATCAGGTATTGAACTCACACGTTTTATTTCAACACTGCAATTACCATGTACCCAACTGGTTTTTATTGTAAAATAATATTGATTTCTCAGGCTAAGATTAGTTTTTAAGAAAATGAGAATACAATAAGAAAAATTTTAAAGCATAAAATATTAAAGCTGTTCCTTTTTCTTTGATCTGGTGATTCTCATAATTGCCGATAATATAAAGTTAGATGATAGATCTATTTTCATTTCAGAAGCATCATATTCCTGACATACATCTTCTTATTAACAGACGACATCCTCGAAAAGGAAAATACGAAAACAAAAAGTTAACAAATACTTTGCTCAAATATAATGGGGTGAGTGTCTAACAAGTTTTGTTAATCTTTGAAAATAAATTTTTATACAAGGAAATTGTGGAAAGAAAATGAATTTCTACATGAAATAAATAAAAGAAAAAAGAAAAAGAATAATAGCTATAGTGCAAAGGTAAAGGAGCGCTAGTTGTACTTTACATTACCTTTTAAATTTCTGATCCAGTATCGTTTTTACAAACGTGTAGAGTAGACCTTTTAGCTTGACATTGTGATAGACATTAGCCTTATGAGTAGTGCAAAAATCAAAAATGTAGCAGGTACTATAGAACTTGAATGTCAAAATTTAGGTCCAGCTTATCTGAAGCAAAAAATGGAGGAAAATAATACATTTTTTTACGGTAAAATGAGCCTTATGTAGCATATCCTTGAAAATGCGCATGCACATTCTGTAAAAGCAGTTTCATATCTAACTTGAAATGGTTCATTAGGCCATCGTAGTTGATTCAAATAACTGTTTAATTTTGCGCATGCGTGCTCCTGAATTAATTAAGTAATTTAAACTCTCTACAATGTTCTTTTTCTTTTTTTTCCCCCAAGTACTCGAATTTCTACAGTAGGTATTTCTTCCTATCTACTTTTGTTATCACACATCGAATTTCAACCTTAGTTGAAATCAACTTACGTTAGTTCACTGCACTAATAAAGTGAGGGATCAATTTTTCAGATTCTGTGGGCCAAACAAATCTACCTGCAACGAGTATTCAGAAAAGCTGTTAGATGTCCAGGAAAATCCGTTCGTGGCCCATCGAACTACCAGGGATTATTTAATGATTTTCATTTCTCCACTCAGTGGTACTTGGTGGGTAATGTTTACTTGTACTACAGTAATAAATCAGTGAAAATAATGACAGCTGTATCTTTTATTCATAAAAATCATCTATTCCATTTTCCAGCAAGACTGCCGAGAAAGTAGTTCCCATATTCAATATGATCTCAACGTTGTGCCAGTTTGGAATTACTATAAAATTTTTGGGAATAATATTAAGGTCATGGTCATTGATGATGGGCTACAGATAGACCATCCAGATCTTAGAAGGAATTATGTAAGTCTCGGAATATTTTCCCCCAAGAATAAAACTAATAAATTTTGAAATCTTATACACAAGATACGAGACCATGACGGGTTCATATAGACAATACTCGTTCACCTTCAATTTTCTGATACAGGATCCAGTGTTTGGATATGATTTCGTAGATTACGTTGATTCTCCATTACCGGACAAGGGATTTTCACATGGTACACATATGGCTGGTATTATCGCAATGCAAGCTAACAATCAAATTTGTGGAGTGGGAATAGCTCCTCTTGCAACTCTGGGAGGTAATGTTTTTTCCTCACAATCAAATTCTTCATTATCGCATTTTTTCAAATTCTCAACATTTATGACCTTCACTTATCTGTAGTAGGTATTCCCAATAAATTTCAGATCGGACAGATATAGAAGTCCTATTAAATTACTTTTTTACTTTTACCAATTACAATATTTTGTAATCTAATGCTATTATTCTTGCAAAAACTTTACTTCAAACAATTTATAATTACGTAGGTGGTTCAAATATTAACCGGAAAAATTAAATACCTTCAAGCAGAGGTTAGGCTTGGTGCAAATAGCAACTCCCTGTGTTAGAGACATTCTCCACCAACTATCCTGACTGTATAAGTCCGCTCCGTCTTGAAAAAAAACGGATCCGAAAACTCGGAGTGAACTAGAAGAAAATTATTTCGCTGCGCAACATTTATTACTGCCTCACAACAACGCGCGACCGTATAAAACTCAATACACGCACACATGTCCTTCCTAACTGATCAGCGAGAAGTTGGAACACCCTCCCTACTCTCCCCAGCCTGTTGGAAAAGACAAGTGTGCGTGTGTTGCGTTGTACAGTGAGGCAGTAAAAATGTTGTGCAGAGGAAAACGATACTTCCAATTCACTCCATATTCTCGCAGACGTTTTTTTCAAGACGGAACGGATTTATGCCGTCAGGGTAGTGAGTGAAGAATAATTCACCTCTGCTTAGCAATTTTCAATTTTTCTGGTGTATATTTGAACTACCCTCGTATTTGATAAAGCTGAAATTTTAAATGAATACCCATACATTAGCTCAAAAATTTAACAATAGGCACCAAGGGAAAAAAAAAAAACTCAAAAATGGCCGACATTAACCTTATTTATGGAATAGCTTCACCAGGTTAACTGATATATGGGTACACTTTTTAAGCACGCACCAATGAATTTAGCATTATATTTTACAAAAGAAATCATACTTGCAGTATGAGAGATATTGCAATAATTCGGTCAGCCAAAGAGGGTCATTGCCCCACCCCTAGGAGCAGAAATCCGTTTTTCCATTTTTTCATAATTCATTTAATATGTCTAATATTTTTAAAAAAATTCGGACTGTTGAAAAAAATTTATAATACTCGTATATTATAATACGACTCTACTTTTACTTAACGTAGAAAGCTGAATTTGGTCTATTAGAAAGAAAAAACTCTCCGAAATCTATTTCTATATAAATTTTTTTGAATTAATGTTTTATTTCGCTGTTAATGATTAAAACATTCTACAAAAACGATTAACTTTATGCTACGTTTCAGCTATTTTTCATTTTGTGATCATTTTTCATTTTGCAATTACCTAGTCTGCTTTTACTTGACGTAGAAAGTTGAATTTGGTCTCATTAGAAAGAAAAACTTTCAGTGATGTATCACTGCATAAATCTTTTCAAATTACCGTTTTACTTTGATGTGAGTGATGAAAACATTCCACAAAAACGATGAACTTGATGCTACGTATCACGCTATTTTTCATTTTGCGATTACTCTGCTTTTACTCATTGTAGAAAGCTGAATTTGGTCTCATTTGAAAGAGGTAAATCTCAAAAATATGATGATGTATAAATCTTTCTGATAAGAGATTTGATTTCATAGCTAATGATGAAAATATTTTTGATAACTGTGAATTCTACTCCACACTTTTACACAACACTTTAGAATGGAGCAATTGCCATTCTTTCATTTCATGATAACGCAAAGGGATGAGCGGGATTTGAGCAGGATTGAACAAAATTTGAGCTGAATTGAGCAAAATTTGAGTGGAATTGAGCAGAGTTTGAGCAGAATTGAGCAGAATCAAACGGCATTTGAGAGAAATTTGAGTGGGATTGTGTAAAATCGAGCGAAATTTGAAGGAAATTCGAGCGGTGAGGGGGCATAGACCCCTCGTGTCACGCTAGTGAAAAATAAAAAAATAAGCTGGCACAATTTATAAAAGAATTGTGGTACTACTAGTACAAAAGTTAAACGTGGGTTTTTGCCCTCCCTTACTCAATTGTCCTCACAGGTTTAGCTAAAAATTCATTTTCCACATGTTTATTCTAGCTGTGCGTTTGGTAGAAGATAAAGTAATATCCGATGATCAAACAGCACAAGCATTTACGTTTCAAGTCAAGGATTTGGACATATCGAATAATTCTTGGTCAATGGGAGACGATGGAAAGGCTTTAGCAGAATTGAGTCCCGTGATTGAGAATGCTATTAAAGTGGCCATTCTTGAGGTAGGTAGTTTTTTAGATATACCGAGTTAATTCGAGACAGAAACAGGAATATGTTAATTCATACCTCGAATTTCTTTCAAGAGGAGAAAACTTGGAGTAAATTATTGATGCATATTATTGATTCCTGAAAATTCCAACGCAGCACGCCACGCTAAAAAAGCAGGTTTTCCAATTGAACTACAGTGGTTTTGATGAACAATTGAAAGTTTACATGTTTTCAAAACTATAACGAAATCATAAAATGAGGCGCGCTTAGGGAAACCATTGTACTAAGTCGCTAAAAAAAATTTTCGTTTTTTTAGTGTAGCTTGTAGACCACATCAAGAGCTTTCACACAAAAAAACATTTGATCCGCTCCGATCAAAATTCGCTGTTCTAGAACGATTTAAACATAGAAAAATGAGTAATTTTGAAAATATAAAAATTAATCGTAGCTTATTGAAAAGAGCGGGAAAAATGAATTTAGAAAAAATGGAAAAAAAAATTTTTTAGTTTTTTTTCCTTTTTTTTGACTTTTGATTTAGCGAATTGGTACACGGTTTCTCTGAGCGCGCCTCAAATAGAGGGTTTTCAAGTGGAAAATTGCAGATATCCATTCAGGCTGATAGGCGCCATATTTTTTCTTATTTTCATTTTCAACTTGTTTTCAGGGACGACAATCTAAGGGGCTAATATTCGTCTTTCTAACTGGAAATGAAAAACAAAACGGAGACACGTGTGCCCACGATCCTTACACAAGCTTGATTTACACCATTACAGTTGCTGGAGTCAAGCATGATGGAAGTATAATAAGTTATTCAGAAAGATGCTCCAATATTTTAGTTACTGCTTATTCCGGCGATAACGGTTATGGACCAACAGGGCATATTGTAAGTTATGAGTACTGTGGTTACGTCATATTTATAATTGGTCATTCATATGTCATCTATACTCTCCTATATTAGCAAACAGTAACACATGTCCACTCACCACATAAACAAAAGCAAGTATACTAGACATTGAATAAAATTCTCAATAAAAATTAATGTTAGTCATTACCACAAATTTTTCACATCATTTAAGGATAATACATGCTTTACAAGAGGCCTGAACTCCGAACTTTGACAATACTAATATTTTAATGGTAACACTTCTGATGATGCAGTATGGAATTTACATCGAGGTAATTATGAGTGGAGAATAAAATAATAAAATTCTGATTCTATATCGCTAAAATACAAGTTTATCAAAAAATCACGAAATTTGGAATAAGATTAAGGGCCAAGACCTCCTAAAAAAGAGGAGTATGTTTTGGTAAATTCTTTCGTATTGAAGATGAATTCTTTTGTACTGGACGTTCCTGTTTCAAACATAATGGCCTTAAATTTGTCCCACCATAACATAATGTCCCATTTTTTCGTATTTGATGACGTCATCATACCCAATTATTACATAGTAAACACTGATGATGACGTCATTATATCCAGATAGAACATAGGAACCGCAGATGGTGACGTCATCATACCTAGATACAACATCTTGTCCTTCCTTGATGACGTCACAGATGATGACGTCACACAGTTAAAAAGCGGTTGATGACGTCATCATACACTCTTTGAAGATGAATTGAAGAAGAATGATGACGTCATTATATCCAGATAGAACATAGGAACCACAGATGGTGACGTCATCATACCTAGATACAACATTTTGCCCTTCCTTGATGACGTCATCAAAAGATGACGTCATCAACCGCTTTTTAACTGTGTGACGTCATCATCTGTGACGTCATCAAGGAAGGGCAAAATGTTGTATCTAGGTATGATGACGTCACCATCTGCGGTTCCTATGTTAAAAAGTGGTTGATGACGTCATCATACACTCTTTGAAGGTGAATTGAAGAAGAATTTTTTCTACAATTTTTGTCCTTCCTTGATGACGTCATCATATATATTTATTACATAGTAAATACAGATGATGACGTCATTATATCCAGATAGAATATAGTAACCTCAGATGGTGACGTCATCATACCTATATATAACATTTTGTCATTCTTTGATGACGTCACAGATGATGACGTCATAGAGTTAAAACAGTTATTGAAGATGAATTGTTTTGTTTTTATAAGAAACATTTTTGGATACTTTTTATAATCTCATGTTGTAAAAGAGAATTCATCTTTCGCCTTCACGAAACTTCAGTGAAGGCTGCAGCTATTTATTTGATTTTTCATTTTCCTTTTTCACTTTCGTCATGTGGAGTTTGTGCTCCGGTAAAGCATAGCTTTAAATAGACGGCATACAAATTTTCGCCTCTGATAAAGCATATAATATATCCTTCGATTTTTTAAAAAGGTTCACGATTTACCATATTTTTTGCTAACATTAACATCGAATTGACTAAAATTTGGATATGTTACTCTTGAAAATATTTTCTATGCCAAAACGAAGCACTTTTTTCAATTTTAAAAATTTTTAAGTATTTTATGACGGTATCAAAAATTTTTTGTTTGGTCGGGAGAGGGGGCTTTGAGAGATTTATAAAAATTAATTGAAAAAAAAAAAAGCTCCACGTCTGGGCATAAAAATATATTCAATGATAACGTATCCTGCGAGGGTGCAAAACTCAGCAAAAGAAATAGTAAATTGTAAGGGTACTTTTGAACTAAAACTTCATGAAAATTGTCATTTTGGCTGCCAAAATGCAATGCCGCATCCCCCGGTTCAAAGATATTACCTAAATTCAATATTCTCCTGCAGTTTTTCAAACGTTGAAGTTAACTTCGTAGCAAAAGCAGACTACGTTCTTGAAATGTGTTTCCCATTTCTATACATTCCACAAGATTTTAATAATAACAGATAACTAAAACTACCAAGTATCTGAAACTATGTTGTTCTGTATAATATACTAGGTGACAACTACTACCAATAGTAAGTGTGACACTTGGGTGGATGGAACATCATATGCAACGGCAATAGTGTCCGGAGTTGTGGCATTAATTTTGGAAGCCAAGTAACTACGAAATCAATTAATTATTTTTATTTTCTATTCAGACTTTGTGCTACTCCTATCCAATTTGTCGGTTTCACCTTTTCATTCCAATGAAATAAAATACAGTTAGGGTATTTTGTTAGTTCCAAAAAAATACGAGATACTCCCGGGCTCCTCTCACCCCTGCCCTCTGAAGACTACCCAAATGGTGGCGAATATTATGGAACCCAGTAGTAGCAAAAGCCCAAAGGCGCTAACATATTGAGGAAGATTCAGTTCAGACTTTACTACAGTCTATGATCAATTTTAATCAACTCTCAGAATTTCACCTTAAGCCATCGCTTTGCTCATTCGTATTATACGAGTACTCATATTTTACAGCAATGATCTAACTTGGCGTGAACTTCAACACGTTTTCGCATGGACAAGCCAGGTAGCAGCCTTGGCTCATAATAAAACCTGGTTTCGAAACAAAGCAGGCCTTTACATCAGTCAAGATTTCGGTTTTGGATTGGTCGATGCATTTGAAGCAGTTACATTCGCCATGTTCATGAAACACATTCCATCTATGAACAGTTGCGTTCTTGTGCCCAAAATAATGTAAACTGCCCATTCACACTACTCAATTTAGTTTCATCAAATTAGTCTCATCAATATTTTTATCAATAATACTATAATAGCAAAGAAGATGCTGCGTTTAACCGAAAACAAGCTCTTAGAATTAAAATGGCGACTAACGGTTGCAAGAATTTACCAAGTGAAGTCAACTATATAGAACATGTTCAACTTATGGTGAGTGTTGAACATCAAAGACGCGGAGCCATACAGATTCAACTAGTTTCACCATCTGGTCAGTGAACGATGTGATAATTCAAGTTATCACGCACCTCTCCTTTCTAATTTAAGCTCAACTTTTGTAATATTCTTTACATTATTCTGCAGCTGAGTGATAGATGAATTGATAATGTGGAAACAAATTTCAATCAAACATAAAAATATCCCATTTAAATGGCAAGATTGAGGCTTTTTTTATATTTTTTTTTAAACAAAAATTTTGTTTTTTTCACTGGTAAGGGAGTTTTTGAGGACGCTAAACATAAATCTGCGAGAAATTATTGGCTACAGCTTGATCCCAGCGAAATGAAGCCTAAAACACTTGAAAAATGCTCCAAAATTGGTCGGAATTGCAACGTACAGAAAAATCGACTACAGAATGAACTGAACACTTCGAATTCAATTATTGCTGAAATAACTAAACTATGATCGAATCGTTTATGTTTTGTGTAGGAACACAAAGTACTCTCCTCGAAAAAAGGCCATTAGATCGATCTAAAATTGGTTTAAAAAAGTGGTTCATGGATACAGTTCATTTGTGGGCAGAATCGCCACAGGGAGTGTGGTCAATCATTTTTTATGATAGAGTAAGTCATTTTTATTAAATAGAATTACATGTATTAAAGTTCTACCAATCATAATATGACGTGGCGTGAATTGCGTACATGAAAGATCCATTGGGTTAGTATAGAAGTTATGGCTGAAAAAACCAAACTGCAAGTCATTTAATCATAATATGAGTTTACCAAGATGTTCATGTTTGTACGAGTACTTACATGGAAAAAAAAATTTTTTTTTAGAAAAAATGACAGAATATGGTCTAAAATATCATATTTCCTATTACATCAACAGTGGCAGTTTAATGACTAACGATTGAGGGTTTTGATGCTAAGAAAGCTGATATACCTACCACTCATCAAAATTATTCCCTCATTTATACGCTTAAATCATAAGTACATATTTTAAAACATGTATTTACTGAACGAAATATTTAAACCTACAGGTTCAATCTTCAGTTGAGCCTCCACAATTATTCAACAATTGGTGGAGTTTAAATAAATTAATGCGACTTGCTTGAGACTATAAATATTAATAATTCAGCTTTATGTTTCAGGGCAGACTATCAAGCGCTCAAGGAACAGTGACCGAAATAGCTCTAATAATTCATGGTACAAAATACCAACCACCTCATTACATCAGAAATAGAACATATAAGAAATTTCCTCAATCTGTTGAAAATATATAACCTACGCACATTATATTTTAGTGGATCAGTCTACATTGTTCCACATGTTTTGAATGATTAATTTTTCCCCTAGCGAAGAAAGTTTATAACATACATGGTCTGTCAAATAAGTTGCCGGACAAAAAATAAAATCGGCGCACAGTGTTACGAAACGCCCAAAAAAGGCTCATAATAGCAAAAAATTAAAGTTGATGAAAAAAAAAAAAAAGGTTCCTTCATTTGGTAGATGGTATGGAAACAATGTTTTCGTGATTTTTTTTTTCTCTCACTCTTCCTAACAGATGCAGAACGTGTTTAAAAATAGAATTCCACCATTAACTCAGTGTTTTTATGTTAATGCGCTTGCGCTTTGTTTCAAATGTTTGGTTTGTCTCAGTTGATTTTCATCTTATATTCCAGCAAAAAATCATGAAGGAAGCTGAAAGTGAATACATTTCATATTTTTTTACCACATTTTTCTAACTTTACTGGGGGTCCCAAAAAAAAATACTGAAGTAACATTATAATTTAGCATAAAATAGGGACATTATTGACTGCAACTTTTGTTGCCTTTCTTTGCCTCTCTTGGAATTCATTCCATCATTTAGACAGGAATGTAAACTACAAAAACAAAAAAAAAAATTCTGCCCCAACTTGCCCCATTTCTCTAGAAAAATTTTTGAAGTTGTGAAAACCAAGAAAATGCAAAATAACAAAATATTATGTAGCTGAAAAATGTACATAGCTGTATTTGAATATTTCTGTTTAGGTTTAACTAGATTAACTGTGTTCTGGCATCACTCATTTGAGGGTGACTGACTGACAATTCCAAGTTAGAGTTTGTGAGATTTCTGCAGTCACACAGTGTTACAAAACACCCAAAAATGGCTCATAATTCAAGTTGAAGAAGACAGTGACTGAAAGTTGAATACAAAGGTCATATTTCTATGTAATTTTTTGGGTAGATTTCAAATTTGTGGTTATTTTTTCGATAGGGGTCGTTAGAAGGGAGGGGAGAGGTAGAGAAATAAAAAATTTCATCAAAATATTATGTTTGGTATTGAAAGTGACTGAATGTAATACGCTGAATCCAAATCTGAGGTTGGTTTGGCGATTCAGTGTATGGGAGAGAAGATAGAAGATGGAGAAATGAAAAATTTTGCCAAAATCCAATTTTTCCTTTCTCCATCTTCTATCTTCTCTCCCATACACTGAATCGCCAAACCAACCTCAGATTTGGATTCAGCGTATTACATTCAGTCACTTTCAATACCAAACATAATATTTTGATGAAATTTTTTATTTCTCTACCTCTCCCCTCCCTTCTAACGACCCCTATCGAAAAAATAACCACAAATTTGAAATCTACCCAAAAAATTACATAGAAATATGACCTTTGTATTCAACTTTCAGTCACTGTCTTCTTCAACTTGAATTATGAGCCATTTTTGGGCGGCGTTGTGGCAACGCTGAGTCAACGCCAATGGTTCAGGCATGTGTGTACATACCTTAGCTCAACGCATGCAAAGTTTCACTTTAAACAATCGAGCTATATTGTTGCAAACACATGAACAGTTTTTGCATACAAACGGGTATGCCCTTATTGATAATTATCGATAACTCAAAAGAAGTTATCGATATTTATCGATAAGTAAAATGGTTGATATTTCCCATCACTAATATTTACTAATTATGATACTTTTCTAGATGTTGTAGTAACGACTATAGATGTACAAATATATTTCCAAGACCTACGCACGTAATAGTCATCACTTTTTCATTCCTCACTCTATCTGGTCACTTATAATGTTAACAAAATATAGTATATGTATTCCTGCAGCTACCTAAAAATCGGATTTCAAAGATAAATTCTTTGTAAAAGTGAAATTTGGTCTATGCGTCCATACGTCCGAGTGACAAGGTCAAGGTCACAAAATCAAGATAAGGAGTTGGGCCACACGTGGAGAGGGCAAACCAGCGATAAAAACCAGTGGTAGAATGACGGAGAGACACATGCCCAAAAATGGGCAGTGGGGTAAAGAGTGGAGGTAGCTGCATCTGAAACCGCAGCGTCTTCTTCCAATTCAAGTAGAATAGGAGTCCAATATAAAATACCTCGCAAATTAATAAATAAGTAAATGAAATTTATGCAAGAAATGAAAAGGAAAAGGTTCTTTAGTTTTGAAAATATTCAGTACCGTACATATTACATCTTATAGTTGTTACGAGTATTTGAAGTTTTTTTTCAAAGTTTTGAAAATGAATTAAAATAATTTTTCCATCATTTTCAAATATTAATGATGAACAAGAGAATTTATCTTTGCCTACACGAGGCTTAATGAAGCCTGCAGGTATTTCATTGTCGAAGCATACTTAAAATGGTTTTATGTTTGAAAACATCAACACAAAATCCACTTCCAAAGATATTACAACCACACGACAAATTGGTAATTGCTATTGTACATTAAAGTACCCATTACTTATAGTCCTCAAACTCGTACAAGCTGGCATGCGGCGTTCTTCGCCACGCATGCGAGTAAAATCACTTCAAACTATGGAAATAAAAAAATACTTCACCATGTCAAGAACATACCAATGTGTCTGATACCTGCACTATATCGAATAATTGCACAACTGTTGGCCTCTTCAAAGGCATACATATGTAATTAAGATCCCCTTTAAATGGCCACATTATTCGTATAATCGCACTTGAAGAGCTTTCCAATATACTCGAGGACTTCGAGCGACACAATCATAGATCTAAACAAAAACTACAAGCCTTGGACAGAAAATATGCAAAAGCAGCGGAGCAAAAAAATCATTTGACAGTATCCACCGTTTTTTGTGCTCCTATATGTGAAGTATTTTGCACGTGCCACCATGTACCCCCTTCCTGTAAACGCGTGCCATCATTTACAATGCTCATTGTTTAGCTACTAGAGAGTCTAAAAAAACAACAAATCGACAAAAAAAAAAAAACAATCCCTTCTATTTTCAACGTTCGAATGAAGAAATAAACAATACGTTTTTGATTGATGCGGTCCTCTTTGGATTATATCGGGCTGTGACAAGATTTGATGGATCATACGACTGAAAAAAAAAAAAATTAGGGATGTATAGGCTTCGTATATAGAGGATTGCTTTCGAGTTTTTTACCCTCTCATTCTATTTAAACAAGTGCTGATAATATTATTTTTTTTGTGAAACTCTCCATCGATACAATGACATTAACTTGGCTCACAGCAGAATTCACCAGTTTGCGAATGGATGATTGTTAATAAAGGCAGTTGTCATATCAAAACCATATAACGAATACTTTTTTATATACATATCTATAGGCCGAAGGTATTCCATAAAAATAATAAAGGTAGTTTTCTCTGTCAGTGATAAATTGGAAAGTACATATGAGTAAGCTATTTAGAGGCTATATACAGGGTGCTCTATTTTTTCATAGAAAAAAAGAACGGATCAGGTGGGCAAAATGCTGAAACGATTCCAAATGCTCGATTTTTTTATCAAATAGAAATATCGGTTTTGAGTGATAAGTTATTATAATATTTGAAGATCCTGATCAAAGAATATGCACACGAAGTGAGAAGAGCTTATGAGAGTAACTCATAAGTATGATCGTGATTACTTTTTATAAAATTATTTCACAGAATCGGTAACACTACCAGAAAGTGACCTTCCAAGTGCACCAACTCTTGAAAGAAAAAGTCCATTTCATCAGATTTTTTCCTATGAAATTTAAACGTTTGGTCTGAAAATATACTCGTATAAGTTACACCTATACTATATAAATATATTCTTCATTGAAATGAAAAATTTTGATTTAAAATCATTCAGCAACCAATTGAGATAGATATACTTATTTCAAATCTTATTAATAAGTAGAATTTTATCATCTTCTGAAATGCGAAAAAATATTTTCGTGGATTTACAAATTTTTGAACGCTTTTATCAAGATACAGTAAATGACTCCCACTGCCCAACCCTCATCTAAGGCTGAAGAACACAGGCTATTCATTTGAAGAATACATTTTTTACACTTTACCCAATCTCATACGAATTGATTTTCTACAAGAAAGTGAGTTAACCCTAAGAACCCTTCAATGATGACGCTTCATAATGGACTCACTTTAAAATACTAGTTTCAAAAATAATTATTCAGCCAATTCAAGTTCTTGCCATCCCATCACAAACCCTTTTCTCCATCAATAACACAGAAATACAAAGAGAATCTGCTACTATAACAACCTCAAATCAAATTCTCAAAATTCTGTTGAAAAAATAAATACCGACGCATCAGTTCCGGGACACCCTATAGAATGATATAAAATTGGTTCGGAGTCGAATTCTATAATGGTCACAAATAGCAGGCAGTAGTCCACATGAATTATGGACTACATATTTTTTCACTCCATCTCTTTCGTTTATCAACACAATCGGCCATTTCGTCACTCCAGTAGTGGTCACTCATTTACTTTTTTAAATGATTCGACCACCAGGGTATGAAGTTTTTTTTTTCAGCAGACCGATTTCATTACTCTCGCTCTTTTTTCGGGTTATTTTTTTATTTATTTTGGCGTACATATAGATCGTTTGTGGACAAAAGAATGCTGAAATGTGATTCGACGACTCCAGAGGTGAGCTGAAAACACGTTTCTGTTTGTAAATAATTTGTTTCTGTTGTGTTCTTTTTTGCCCTGTTCCGCTGTATGGAATGCACATCAAGAGATCAACAAATGCGGGTGGGATGCAAGTTCACGAATGACACGTCTGAATGATGAATGAATGCTAAATTTGCGAGCTGGTAAAAGAATACTATAAGACTTAATAGCAGGCAGAATACGAAAATTATACACACGTATTTATTAAATGGCCAGAAGATGAAAATTGAGTATGAATGAGGATACAACTATGTTCAAACCGAAAAGAATGATTTGAGTTTCTGCAGAGAAAATTTAAAAAACAGATACAAAAACTTTTTAAATTATCAGACAACGATCGTCATAAAATGTAAATTTTTCTATTCTGAAAAAAGATTTGAAAGCTGTCAAGATGCTGTCAACAAAAACAAAACTACATATATCTAAATAAATAAGTAAAATATCTAACTATCACTATGAATTATTATTGGGGAAAAATACTTACCTCGTCGCACAAGCCTCTCTGTTGATACCAAAACAATTTATTCACTATTAATAACACACTTTTAAACAAAATTTAATAAAATCACCATCACCTGCCCACTCCGTAGCAAATACTGCACTTTGAATTAATCACAGGTATGAAACAAAACAATAATCCAAATTCTGATAAAACTAAAACTTATTTACCTGTCATCTTCACTTGAATTGTTGAAACTCCAGTTTGCACGCTCAAAGTTTAAATTACTTTCACTAACCTGAAACATAGGAATCAAACAAAAAAACAAACTTGTAAAATGAAAATGCAAATACTCGTAGGTAGACACTAAACAGATATATATTTTGAAAAGGTTATCATATGATACTGTAAATATTGAAATCTGCATGTATTAGACCAGACGGGTTGGGGGGGGTTCAGAAGACCATAGTGCAGAGGTACTGAAAGTAAAAATAACTTGCGCATGAAATTCAGGGAAGTGAGCCCAAAGGTTCTTTAATCATCTTTAATTAAGCGACGAACCTCCCCCCCCCGCCCACACTGAATATTTGAAATTCCTCCCAGCCTCTCACTTAAAAAAAAAAAAATTCTAAAATAAAAGGCAATTTATTATTTTCTGAAAAATTGAAAATTCCTATATGAAATGAGTTCTAAAAATAGTAAATAAAACGAAGTATCAACTTTTTCAATTCTTCTTCCCCTCCCCCTCCAAATCAACATTGACGAGTCACTCGTCAAAAATGTACTGTCAGAACACCCCTAAAATTAAGCTTCATCATGTCCAAATGGAGTATTATATGTACAATATTTTATTACTCCGATTTGTAAGTACATAGATAGGTGATAGGTAAGGGGGGAAAATTCATTATGTGTATCATCTAAACCTAAAATTAGACGATTTTCTATCGAATTTTATCAAACAGATAGACAGCTAATAATCGATCACGTACAATGATATTCTGGATTATTCATTTTTATCGGTATACTGAATTCCAATTGCATTCATGATTGCACACGAGTACAGCACAGATTAATCATGAAATTGGAGAGCACGTTAAAAAAAAAACAAATGATTCGACGTTAACACAAGGTACTCGTATATTCGATCGTTCATAATTATGTCAGGCATAATTCGAGTTAGAATAAAAAGATAGACCACATTGAATTCGCTTAGTCTGTAGATAAATTATTACCTTCATTCTATGACTAATCAGCAAAGAATTTTCATGATTTTCAATACAAATGCGTATTGAAAAAATTTCTTGGAATGTTTACAACAATATTGTTTAATTTTTTGACATCGTAAAGTCATTACATAAATTACATTTTACTTATATCGTATTTTTTGTTTTGTTTTATGATAAAGGAAGGTTTACTCAATCAAATAATTGAAGGCAGAAATCAAAGAAAGATCTAATTAGGAAAATAGCGTTTTAAGATATTAACGTTTTTTAAATTTTTTGCAGACCACTTGGCAGCACTCCAGCTATGAAAAAAATGCTATAGTTTCACGAATTTTCGAAATTGCTCTGTAGCAATGAAGAAAGGCCGGGTTTCCAAAAAAACAAAAGTCCTGAGTCGACTCTGGTCTCCTACTCTGATATCTACCTTCAACTGGTTTTCTGTACTCGAAAATATTTGGCAAGTATGCCAAAGCTTTCTAAAAAATATTGACTCTTTTTACCCGTGTCATATATGATTAGAAAAAAAGGACAACAATCATCTAAGTACTTAAAAAAGGACTGTGACCTCATAATGTCATTTCAACCACATCTGACTGACCCTGACGAGGATATCCAAGAATTCAGTTGATTTTTTATCACTGCCATTCACTATATATACTTATTCCTTCTACAGTTCCTTCACCTCGCAATATGTATCATACCCACATTCCATACAAACAGTGCTGCTCTCCATCTCCATCTTTCATAAAATAAACTCCGATACCGTCGCACGTAATCATAAGGCAAACACATACCTAATTCATCAAAAAGAATTTCAATCAACCCTCATTTTTCATACTTTCTGTTTCTTAATTTATTTTATAATTACTATCGAAATTCCGCAAACACGTTATACTTTCTCTTTTCCTCATCTACTAAAAAAAAATCCATAAGTTCATTGAACGTAAAAATACTGCGAGAGTACGAGTACTAAAAAAAAAGAGGCCTAGAAAACGCAGCCAACAAAAAAGAAAGAGGAAAAAAAACTTGCTAAAGCTCTTTATCCTCAACTTTTCATCGTGATAAACAAACACAAACGTTATTAAGGGATAGTAAATGCTAACTTTACATTATTAATGGACGAAGGCCTAAACACGGTAATTTTACTCTCACTTTTCCACCCTTATCTGCAAACTCATCTGCATCTACTAACAGATAATAGGTGTGAAATCAAGATGGCGGCTGTGTACACGTACATATAAACATTCTAAAAAAAAAAAAAGCGGAAAAAAAAAGAAGAAAACCAAGTGTAGTTTATATAAACTTTCAGGCACACGAACACACACACATACACCTTCCAACAGTTTCAAAAAAGAGAAGGGTACGCCAGTGACGTCATCCATCTTGTGATATTGATCGTGCTGGTTCTGTAGAGATGGTTGCCGCTGTTAAAGGGGTTGTGTGATAGCGACGCCCATATCTCCCTTAACGATTCACCCTATCTACACGTTTTTCGATTACACGATATACTCTCGAGCAGATTACGCACCAAATACACGCACACACTAGCACATATATATATAGTACCCCCGTAAGTAGAAGTGAAGGGGAAAGTGGAAACCAACAGTTTTCACCCCCTCCTTCCCAACTGAACGAAATTTTTGCAAAAGCTTCGCCACATCCCCTATACGCGTACGAAGTTGCCCACCAAACTACCCTCAAGTTTTGATTTATAAACGCCATTTGTACGAGGAATTACATGTACGGCGCAGTTGAAAATTCTTTTGTGTGGATGTGGACAAGGAAAGCGAATAAAAAAAATTGGGGAGCCATAAACGCATGGCTAAATGAAGAGAAAATTGTACGGAAAATCTGCTGACACTTTTTTCAGCTGAAGAGCGCGCGATTCCAAAATTATATGTATTTTTGCCCTTAGTGCACTTCGTATAATTGGCTCTCCAATTCATTTTTTCGTTTTCAAACTCCTGAAATTCTGTCAGTTCTACAACTTCAAACCCGAGACCCCGTATTTTTAACTGAGCTATCTACTTACCAAAGTTCACTTCAAATTTTACTGCGGCATATACCAAAAGTAACTACACACATTTTGTTCCTCTGCTCCTGGCAACACTGACAGCATAGACCCAGCGAGAACATGCGGAATCGATGTATGTAGGTAATTTTAGTATGACCCACGTATTTTGAGTGAGTAGTATTGGAACTATCTAAAGAAAAAGTGTCCACTATCCCCCCCTGTAGTAAAAAATATAACGAATCGAAAATGAAGCGGGGCGAAATACACATTTTATTGTAAATAAAAATACCGATTGTTACGGAAAAAGTCACAATCAGATTTTAGAAGAACAAAAATATCGAATCCCAACGTAGAAATAATCAGGTTTTGAATCAAATGACCAAAGCTATTACGAGCTTTACTTAAATAACATTTCGAAAAAATGAAAAATTAATTATCTTCAGAAGACCCACGAGATAATACTCGTATTATAATATGCACATGTTGCGTTGACATCAACTGATGTCAAACATAATTTGTGAAAAATTCATTGCTGATCGCGTTTTACTCTCGTGGACAATTGCCAGGCGTAAAACGAACGTTCGGTGTACGGCGGGTTGCATAAGCGGCCCGCCGTAAATCCGAAGCACGTAGTCGCAAGTTCGTAATTTCGCACCTAATAAGAATATCGTTGCATGATTACTTTTCATTATCATAAGACCAACGAAAATGGACTTATCACGTTTAGGAAACGTTCTCGATTTATTGCGTATTCTCCGCGAGTACAATGATGTGAAATAAAATTTTGCTTTTTATTGAAATCTGAATTTTTTCGAGAGAAAAACAAAATGGATCATATAGTGCATCTTGAATTCAAAGTGCACGCACTTAGTTTATGTGACGTAGCAACGAAAAAGAGAGCTTAAGGGTCAATTTTTTTTTTTTGTAAAAAAAAAATTCAACAAATAATAAGAGGGTAGTTTTCAATAATACATTGAAGTGTATCCATTTGGCATTCAATTTTTAAAGTCTAACAAAAATTTATTTTCATCTTAAAATGTTCTCAAATACTTTTTTTTTTTTGTTGAAAACCCTAATTACCCTGAACCCCTGCTGTACCTACTTCGAATAAGCCTACAAAGTATCAGAAACTCATTTGTCTGCTCGAAAATTAAATTTCAATTTTCTACATATTCCTTCATACGACTCTCTCACGCCATAATGGATTTGATTCATTTTATTTATCGATCATTCATCTAAGTAAGTTCCTCAGTGTCAAGTTTTACAAGGGAAAACTTCTCTGACACAAATGAACACTGAATTATAAACAGAAAAGTAACTCTTCTCATCACAGTAGTGAAAATTATTATCCATTGCGAATAATTTAATATTTTTAGTATTTTTTACTATCTTAGATAATACATATTACTATTTTTATGTAGCTAGTAATTTCTGTTAAAAGTCTCGAACTGTCCCAGCTTTCCTTTCCAAATTGTCAAAATTAGCATTAAAATTTTTCCATACTTACTAGTATTTTGTTCTTATTAGAACCAAAATGTCATTCCAAAATACAAAATCGATATTACTGAGTTCTCAAAAAAAAAAGCTTCCCCACCACTCCACATATTAATTCATTTTTCCTGCCCAGTAAATTACAATCGGTAGAAACGAAGAGAGATAGGAGAACGTGATACAAATGCATGCCTCACCGAAAAATGAAGCTAATCTGCCGGTATCTTATCTCGCAAAACGTGCCACAATGGGTAGGCGGCCGATCAAAAAGTTTTTAAAACAAATTGCGTGTGCGGTTTTGTTAATGAAACGTTATCGTCTGAGATGATACAGCTTATCGACGCATATAGACTGTGTATTAAAAAGAAAGAAAAAAAATAGAGAAAAAAAGGGACGAGTGTTAAACAATATCCAATGATTTGTAGAACCAGAAAAATGTAATACGATATCCGTGCTCGCCTTTCGTCAGTGGAATCTTCCAAGGCATACGCACATGGGAGGTAAAGGGTAGATGTACTCATCGTTAAATGCGTACTTATATGTTTTATAAATTCTAACAAAAGTTAGAAAAAAAACATTTTTATGAGCTTTTATTCGAAATTCTACATGTACGAGTAATTCCAATTAATAATAATTACTATTTTTTATTGAAAAACAGTTACGCTGCAAGATTTATTTAAGATATTCTTAGTATTTGCAGTACTTCCCAATGGGCAAAAAATGAGAAAATGATCCGGAAAATGAGAATTTTATCAGTCCGTTTTTATTTTCGATCATCGGATCTGAAAATTTGCAGTTATTTTTGTCATCTTGATTAATTTTCCAAATCCGTTTGTAAAACGTATTTCCTGATTATAATCAGTGATAATTTTTGGGCAATTTTTCTAAATCCGCTTGTAAAACGGTTTCACGGATTATAACCCGGGCCAACAAATATCATAAAACAGCCTTCACGGAAAATAATCCGGACTCATTTCCGGCAAGACTGATTACAATCCGTTCGAAATCCGTTTTAGAAGCCAGAAAACAGGAAAATTCCGGGTTATAATCCAGAAACGGATTATAACCCGGAATAAAACGGATTCGTTTTCAAAATATTTTGCCCATAGGGTTTTTACCCTCTTAAATATTATAATTCCGTGTATTTTACTATTTTTGTGGCAATTTGTACTATAAATCTTGAATTATCCCAGTTGTCTCTTACAAACAGTAAAAATTACTATCAAAATTATTTCAACATAATAGGACAGCCATAATTAGGCACTAATTTCCTTTATTTACGTTATTGGGGCTGTTCAAGCTCGAAGTGCGCTAACGTCGAATCTCCTGATAAGACCGTGAAATCAACGTGAAAGGCAAACCGTTTTGTAAATTTTCATTCTGTATGTATTATGGAAATCTATTAGTTCATTCGATATTTTGTGATAATAATTCAATTGAGCATTTTCTTAACATGCAAAATTCTATTATGCAAATTTTATTATGTACCCTATTTTACATCTAGGGATTTCTGAAGTCTGATAATTGCGATTCTATTTTCTGCGAATAAATTCAACTTTCAAATTTCACCAAAACAATTAACCGCATGATGAAGATAAATGAAAAATATGCGCGTGAAATATTATAGAATTTGGAGAAAAATAGAAAACAAAATACCTACACAAATCTGTATTTTCATTTTTGAAATGTACATTTCCATCTCACTTCCGATTCGTCACATTTTCTACCACCATATAGTTGGAGACTTTTTCGTCAGAAAGTTCAACGTCCAATCTTAAATTTCATTATTTTCAAGCCATAATTTTCATACAATCTTTAAGCCATCGGAATTTAATCGAGTACACATTTTTCCTGCGCCAAACACAGCATCCGGAAATCTGTGGCCCAACATATTAGCGTGAGTACACGTATAATAAAAAGAGTTTTCTGGTGTTCTGGTCGGTTGAATATTCGGAGGGTTGGTCACGCGGCCTTAACCCCGTCTCATGCAGCACGAGGGCATATGCCGCCTGTCCGAATCGCTTTTCACACGGGTCTTAAAAAACCAATTTACATTTAGGGGTCATTAACTCGGTAACATAGAGGAGAAAAAAACAAGCAACGCACCTTCGCCTTCGTCTTATATTGGAAAAAATTTTCGCGCATTTAATTCAAAGGCGGAGACGACGATGACAGCTTTTGAAAAATCGAAAGCAAAATCGTAAATTTTTACCGTCCATTTACCCGGCAAACGTGTGAGCACGTCTCCTGGAGTCGACTTCATTAAAAAAATGGGGGCAAAAGAGGCGACGGACACTAATGAATTCACTTTCGTGTAGACGAGATGGAAATGGGGTGCTGGTCACAGCAGCGAAAAAAGTGCCTCCTCAGACAAGAGAAAAGAAAAGAGATGAAAAGAAGGCTGATAGGGAGAGGAAAGAGACCATAATTTTTATGCACGGTGTATACGAGTATATTATAATGACTTGTAAATTTCTTTCTATAATTATGTAGATACAAAAGTTGATGATACATAAAAAACTAGGTAAACAACTAATTTTTAATACACAAAGAACAGAAATATTGTATTCTTCTTTCCGCAGATTTTAGTAATAATCGACCAAAAATGGCACATGTTTTAAAAACCTTTCAACTCAAGCTACTTCAAACATTCATTTTTTGATGGCTTTTATGTAGTTTTTCAAAAATTCCAATAATTAGTTCTCACAGAATCAGGCTTTATAGGTTCTGCCACTGTTCGACTTTAGACTAAGTGAGACTAAAAATGAATGAATTTTAAAAGCTATATGAACTTTCATTCTCCTGAAAAAGCACTTCAACAGCACAATTTATGCTTCGAATATAATTTTCTGTGTTAATACATAAATTATTCACTTGGTTTTGCTTTCAATTTTTCAATAAAAGATGAATGTAGTTAAACGATCTGAATAATTACCCAATTCAAAACTAACTTTCTACCTACTAAATTTTCGTAAAACTATAATTATACGTATGTAAAATGGAAAAAATAATCAACCGCAACTACTCTTAGAATTCCATCAACTCCGATAGCTGAAAAAACCAGTAGAGTCGTATGTGGACAAAGGAAAATCTTGAGAAAGTGTGAAGTCACCTCGTTCAAACGTATCTAATTTTTTTTTTCTATTTTATACTGGTATACGAAAGCTGATAAATTAATTACGGGTTTCAGGGTATTCACAATTAAATTAAGTTTTTATGCTTGATTTTGTTCTGGAACTGACGTACCTATATAATTTGAGGTTTAGGTGGCCTAATGACATGTCCAATGCCATGTTTTAACTATCCCATTGCTCGTATAAGATGTAGTTACAGATAAAAGATGAATGTTAAATGCAAATCTACGTGGACTAATCACATATCTTTAATTATTTTAAATTTTGGGCTAATTATGAGATGACCTCGTATTTCTCAAATTTCTTCGTACCAGTGTCATTAACATTCGCCTTACCTAACGATTTTATATATTTTTGTTGATTTTTCATTTCATCGATCCGAAAGTCGACTCTAATCAGGATGAGTTTTTTCTTTTCTGTTCGCTCAGGCTTCAAATATTGGATATTTTTACTTGTTATCTACTACTAATCAGAATTCGATCTAAAAGATAGAGTGTGGTGAGAATATAAGTGAAATGATGATGTTATTGACGAATCACATCGGTTCTATAAATATGTACCATAAAAAAAACTATTGACGAAGGAGAGAAAAGGCTTTGGATCAGATCTTTGCAAAATTCCAAACTGTCAGTTGAAATAACGATTTTATTAGCAGAAAATGTGACAGTGATCTAACGAAGGGCAAGGAATGCGAGGGCAAAAAATTGTAGCCTCGATCAGAACAAAGTATAACAAGGATGAACTTCTATCATACTAGGTTGGGTAGCCTATTATACGAGGATATTCTACGAAAACCGAAAAAATGTAGCTATGTTGGAACAAAAAAATAAAATTATTCAGTTAATTGCAGTAAATGTATCGATTTTCAATGAAATACCTTCACCACAGATATCGAGGCCTCAGTTAATGCCATGGCGCTGAAAAAATGTGTTTTTTCAATAATTAATATTGCAATCAACGAAGAAAATTGTAAAGGTGAATGATGATCTAACTTCTAGAAATCTATTTCTTCTCTCAATTAATACATTTAGTCTTTCATGTTGTTAAAAATAATAATTATTCAACTACATCATTGTTAAATATAATGTACCTTTACTAGCAGCTCCATAAATATGTATTTTTCAGCATGTTAGTAAGAGAGGGTCCATTTTAAAATTTTCATTTTGCTAATATTATAAAACCACCTGTAAAGTCAGGTATAGTCGTTTAGATCAAGCTTATTTAAGACATTTCATAAAATTCCTGATTTATTTTAGTCAAATCATGAAAAAATGTAAATTTTATTGATAATCAGGGGTAATGATGGGGGCAATACCAAGGGAAAATATGTGTCACTGCATAGATTTTATATGTATAGTCTCAATTGATAGATAATTACTATAACTTACCTACAGCCGTCAAAAAAAATTACAGAAGTTTCCCAAAAATGTAAGAAAATTTTTTTAATAATAGCCAATAACATTTTTATAATCATATCAAAATTATTCCAAAGTGGTTTGTAGTTATTAGCCATCAAAAACCTGATTTCGGAGGGTAGAATACTGGACAAGAAATATTAAAAACTCTACCGCGGTAACCTGCGTTAGAAAAGCGGGTTTTCGTTTTAATTTGATATAATTCTGCAATTTTTTCAATTTTTTCAATATTTTCCACGTCCTTTTTCTATTTTTTCCCATTTTTGCATATTTTTTCATCTTTTCCTCTTTTTTCCAATTTTTTCTCATTTTTTCCAATCTTTTTTTCCCTCATTTTTAGCAGATTTTTGACAGAAAATATTTTCAATTAAATTTATTATGACGTTCACAAATAGACACGAGACCATCATACTTAATCATTTCATGATCTCCAGATTCCAAAAATACCCAACTCGCATTTTCATATTCATTTATCTACTTACTTACTTACTTACTTACTAACTTACTTACTCATTTACTCATATTTATATATTTATATATTTATTTATCTGAGTCATTTATTTTTCATTCTTTTCATATTTTCAATTTATTTACTCACTCATTCATTCATTCATTCATTCCCATTTATTTACATATTTATTTACTATTTATTTATTTATTGATAATTTTTTTTATTTTATTTATTTATTTCATTAATTACGTTAATTAATTAACTTATTCACTCATTCACTCATTCATTCATTTATTCCTATCCATTCAAATTTATTTACTTATTTATTTTTTATTGGAATGTTTTCCTAGAAAATCTGCTCTTTTATTTTTCATTAGTTTTATCAATTTTTTTATTATTATGTTTTATAAATTTAATTTTCTATTTCTCGTTAAAGTTTTATTCATTAATTTTTTAATTAATTTTTAACTAAATTAATTACTCACTCATCGAATCATCGACTCACTCACACACTCACTCACTCACTCACTCATTCACTAAATCACTCATTCACTCATTCACTCAATCACTCATTCACACATTCACTCATTCATTCATTTATTCCTATTCATTCAAATTAATTTACTTATTTATTGTTTATTCGCAGGTTTTCCTAGAAAACCAAACCTGCTCTTTTATTTTTCATTAGTTTTATCAATTTTTTTATTATTATTATGTTTTATTAATTTAATTTTTTATTAAATTAATTACTCACTCAGCGAATCATCGATTCACTCACCCCCCACCCACCCACACACACACACACACACACCCAATCCCACCTCTAACTATCAGATGGGCTGCAAAGAGCTGGTTTTCCAGGGAAACCTGCTAAAAACGAATTCTATTTACAAGATGTTTAGTCAAAATTTTGTTTATCCAAGCGTGTTCAATGTTATCGTATGATGACGTCATCATACATAAGCTTTGCGATAAGACTTTTAGTTGATTTTGCGCATTTCTTTGTATGTCCAATGTTATCATACTCGTATGATGAGGTCTGTTCGGACGAAGCTTTTTTTGCTCCCCAATTGAGCTACAAAATGAGCTATAAATTGAGCTACAAATTGAGCTACAAAATGAGTTTACGAAATTGGGCGTACAAATTGAGCTTACAAATTGAATTCATGTATTTTACATAAAACATGAAAAGTTGTATGCTTCAGGTTTGACTTGAAAATGTTTTTTTCTCAAGAAAAGTTACTGAAACTTTTTTATATTCTCGAACAACTGATGTAAAAAAGAATTCATCTTCACCTTCACGACTCTTCTTGAAAGCTATAGCCATTTTTATTGCCATTTAAGATCAGGCATTGCATGATTCGCCTGGTAATTACAAGGACTTATACATGAAATTCCTCAGCAAGTCATAGAATTATTCATAACGAATTAAATGAAACACCTGAAATGCTTGAATTAAATGGTTTGCCTGTGACAACTGCATAGAATGAGAAGCGCACTCACCAAAACTCAAATGTACCTAATAATAGTCTACTAAAACCTAAGAGAAAAAAAAACGCTCACCCCACGCCCACAAGCTCACGTGCATCCAAAAAGTCAACCACGTAGAAGTCGCATTAAGCCCTTCGAGACTTGGACGATATTTCAGAGGAGACAGTAAGACGGCAATGAAAAAAAAAAAAAACAATTCAACCACCCCGTCAAATTTTTCTAAACCGATTATCGTACCCAGAGCGTCGCTCCAAGATACTCGCCTATATATAAATTACGACGATTCGGTTAATCAGATCTGGAGAAGCGGCGGAAGAAAATCCAACTCCCCCCCTCCAAAAAGGAACTCAAAAAAAAAAGGACGAACGACCGCCAGTTATATATCAAAGGATATACGATACGAGCGTCTGACGAGGGGAAGGCTGCGAGATTTTTTGGTTTTTCGCACAAAAGATAGCGTCACTGATACCCAAAGGTCACGTGCGTCCTTTTGACGGGGGCCAAACGTTGTGTGTCCCAAATTTCGACACCACAGCCCCCACTCTCGTTTCCTATTTGAAGACCAAAACTTCGGCCGGCTAATCCGATTGCTGCGTCATTTAAATCGCATCTACAAACACGTACACAATTTACTCGTATATATATGCCCTCAGCAAAACAGACACCCAGAAATGGGCAAACTTTTTTTTTCTCACCTCCACCCCTCATGTATTTATTGTTCTGTGGTACGCGCGACGACGTTCCTCCCTTATAAAGGCTAATATTTATGAGTATATAAGGTCTGTTTAACGCCGCCGTCGTCCGCTCATGATGGATCGATTTTGGTAGTTATTTTTTAAAAATTTTCAAAAACCCATTTTTTGCTAACAGGACGTACGCTAAAAGGCTCTAAATTCTACGTGTACGTAGGTTAATTAATCACTTGGCTGGATGGTTGGGCGTTATTTTTCATCTATTACTCGTTTTGGTGAGCAATAAACTAATAATTTGACTTTTTTTTGTACCAGAAGGTCTGATTGCCATTATTCGAATTTCCAAAGAACTGTGAGCTGATAGTGGATTTGTTCTTGAATGACTGACTAACTATATATAAGTTGGCGCAAATAATAAAAGAGAAAGTGATACTAAAGCAATGAGAAAAATAGTATTTTGAAAAAATCATATCAAACAAAATTTCTCAGATAACTTGATGGTGTATTCTGCCTTTGCTTCTTTCCAGAGGTTCACGATTTACCATTTTTGATCGCTTGAGTTTGGCACCGTATCAGTTTAAAATCTGTTATTATGTTACTCTTGAATACATTCTCTATGCCAGAACGAAGCCCTTTTTATGATTTTCAACATTTTTAGGGCATTTTTTGAAGATCTCAAAAACCCTTTTGTCACTGGGCAAAAGATGGAACAAAATGAAATTTAAAATATGGCTTTGTCTTGGCATAAAAAATTTGGTCAAGGAAAATGCACCCAATTAAACAAATTAGGAAATTAGGTGCCACTCAGCAAAAAAAAAAAAAAATCAAATTGTAAAACATTGGTTGAAATCTGATATATTTATGACAATTAAGTATTATTTTCAATTAAAAAACTGAGAAAATTCAAGACTTATTGTAGGCTACTTATATCCTCAATGGTTGTAAATTTTTTACTGATTATCACATATACCTGGATAATACATTTCAATATTTTTTTAGTATTGTCCATTATAGGTACATTTTACATTGTCCCTGTATTCTTATTCAAACCTGTTAAAATTAATACTAATTTTTTTCAGCGTAGATAAGAAAAAAAAAATTCATAACAAAGACAGAATACTAAAAGGTCATTTTTTTTCAAAAATTCATCATTAGAAGAATTGCTATAAAAATTAATGAATTCTAATAACATCGAAATTCGATAAAACTACGTTGATAAATTGCCGAATTGAATAAAATATAAAGAAACCTTCCACGACAATTATTCAAATTGACGAGGGGAACAAAAAAAAAAAATGGCGGATAGAAAAAGCGATGAAAAAATCGAGGAAACCCTTAAAAAAAACTCTTTTTCCTATCTACGCGTATCTAATTCTTCGAATGCTGAAAAATACAAAAAAAAAAAAAACGAGTAAAAACGATTTTCGTTCTTTTTTCAAATTTCTGTTCCTGTCACATTCTGCACCAGCAGCTGAGAGAAGATAGGAAATCTCCTTTTTTTTTCTCCTTCATTTTTTTCACCCCGCATGTACAAATACATCTCTAAAAATAATTTTTTTTGGTCTCGATTCTCTTTTTTTTTTTTATAATCCAACGTTAACATTTTGCAAGGCCCTGTGTCGAAGAATGAAGGGGTAAAGGGGGACCAGTTAGATGCGGAAGGTGGAAAATGGGTGCGGGGGGTGGTAAATGGGTGCAGAGTTGGGTGCGCGGTGCAGGAATTGGAAGTTTTTCGTCTACAGCCGTACACAGGGCCTGTAGATATTATCCGAGAAGAGTATCGCTCTCTGGTAGTAACCATAGTGACGCCCAGATAACACTCTTATCAGAAGAGCGCAGATTGCCAACTTCGTTTTCATCAGACCACACCCGGGCAACTACCCCTTAATAAAATATACTTTATACGGACGGATTGGTTCCCAATTTTTCCCTCTTTTTTTTTTTTTTCCAGCCCCCTATTTTCTTTTGTCCGACTGTCTTTTTTTTTTTCAGCCTTTTTCTGCTTTTTCCATTTTTCTCGGCGTTTGTTCGTTTTTCCACATTTATTTGTTTCCTTCTCGCCGTAAACAGCATTCTATACGGTCTCACATCTTTCAGTCGGAGTTCGTCATGGAAAATAGAAACGTGTCCACCGCATTATTTTGGAATTAGAAAATTTATTTGAAACATAATTATTGGTATTTTATACGGGTTATGGTCTGTGCGTGCCGTTATGGTTTAGAACTTGGCTTGGAAATCGACAAATTCTAAACTCGAAACCAAACTACTGCTACAATTTGTATGGTGACCATTATCTGTGGCCTGGAAAACGGGGTGGGGGGTTTATTTTTTCAAATTTTCTAACTGTGAATATACCTACACTTTGAAATACTCGTACATGTAATAGCTTAGAGTACAATGCAACTAAAAATCAGTCTTATGTCTGTATCTTGCTGAACACATATTTTTATCCATCGTATGGAAACAACTTATATTCTTAGCATACCAGGGAGTATGGAATAACAACAAAACCGTTCTCTTTGTGTGGAAAAAAGTACAAAACTAAGTTTCATTCATGACTAGAAAACTATTCTAATAAAAATAAAACACCAAATAATCCAAGATAAATAAACAATGATTTGCAAGAGAGTATACAACGAGTTGAACTCAAAGTAAAAATATTAGGTCCCAAAATGCGATTATTAAGAAAATAAAGTTCAAAATTGGAATCATAAGAAGGGCGTAGGACATAAACATGTTACCTTTGCTTTTTCGTAAAATTTGGAAAGGTAGACTTATTATTCCCTTCTTGCAAATCACTGTTGAAATATAAAGATAAACGAAAAGAAATGAGAATGATCATACAAAATAAAAACTTAGAACTTTGAACTACTCCTCGAGTCAGTTCTAAAAGTGCATGAACTGTTTGAGAACTCGAGTTCCTTCAAATTCAAAACTGGCAAATAGAATGCTTTAATCAAAAAACTACGTAGTTCGGAGAACTGTTTTCAAGAGAAAAAAAATTGTTTTATAAAGAAGTTTTTTGATATTCCAAAAAAAAGAGCTGTCTGAAGACTACTGCCGTTGGTATTTTGCGATTATTTTTAAAATTTTGTAAGGCTTAGTATTCAGAATAGATTTTTCAAACACCAAAAGCTTATTTCACATAATTTTTTCGATCTACATGATTTTTAATTATACGTAAGTACTAGGTACCTACTGCGGTTACTCCCAGATACGCTTGAATTATCAACAGTTCAGAGCAAAAGAGTGACGAGTCCAGTTTTTGATAATCAAGCAAAAATCCTATAATTTCTTGTTTTTTCTTACGGCTTCAGAATATCTTTCTTAATTAGTCAAATCATCACATTTCTACAAAAAGATTGTGGATATGATCATTTTCCAGAATCTACATTTATAACAGCAGACTATGGCGCACGATATAATGTCTATGGGAAGCAGAAAAAGCCTGAACGCTATCATACGTTCAAATTTTAGTTTCGATCGTTATCCCCAACCCCCTCCCCTCCATCCAGTTGTGTACTCGTCGTAAACGCACCTTACGGCTGTATCAAGAGGGGGGCTTATCGATTCGCTATCTCCCGTATCGTCGTCGTCATTTCAGTACGACCCCTCATTCATTCTCTCCCTCATCCCTCTCGCAATTTTCCTTCCCATCGGTATTTCGCGTTTTTTCCTCCGCCCCCTCCCCCGCTTCCGCCATGGAATACAAAACGGGAAGAATGTGGAGTTTTGCTTTTGCCATTTAATACCGGATTCACGACAAGCTCTTTGGAAGGGCTGAAGATGGTTAACGGTTGGGGAGGAGGAAAATTGGCTGGTAATGAGGGTGAGTGGAGGGAAGCTTTTGCCCCCCATCTATTAATGGCTTACTACTCGACACTCTGCATTCGCCTACGCGGTTATTTATCAACGAATGATAACGACATCTTGGATATTTTGATAGCGAGTCCTCAAAACGAGGGGTGGAGTGCGATTTCGTGCTTTTGCCATGGAAAATGGAAATTGTTATTGCCACTACGAGTGTCTTTTCGTGGAACAAGGACGGTAGGAGGGTACAAGGAGGAGTAAAAAAGTGCAAGAAAGAAAATGATTTAAATTTCATTACTCGGGGAGCTGCGAAATTGAGCGTCGTTTCGTCGCATAAATTTTAATTATAATTTTTATTTTTTCTTTCTTTTGCTCCTTTCCCTATATTTTCCTCCCTGCTCCCACGTGGCTTTCTAATGGGGTGAAATAAAATGAATTTCGAGTGAAATTTCAGTGTCAGACAGGTGTCGGTTTGTTAGAGCTGAGACTAGAAATTCGATAAGTGCGAGTTGACTGAAAATGATAAAAAAGAAGTTTGTCAGTTGATGAGTGGCACGAAAAAAGAACCTCAAGACGAAATTTATTAAAAAATTAACAGATTTTGTGGTTGGCTAAGGCAATTAGAACATTCAAAATAATATCTATACGTTCAAAATATTTTATAATGTCGAATCAGAAGTAAAAGACTTGAGAGAAAATACATTCATAATTCAAAAATATTGTGCTCAATCTTTCATAATAAAATATCTACTACTAAGCAAATACAATCTGCTACCAATCTATTATAGTTTCAGTTAGTCTATACGCTTTCTTCCTTCATTCTGTGATTTGAACATAAACTGACTACACATATTTTTAAGGATATTCGATAGCGAATCCTGAAAGGTCACCAATGAAGCCACCTTTGCTCTTGGTGAAAACTTCCATATCTAATAGCAGAAAATTAAATTCTATATTTTCTGTATATAGCTTCTCCTTTCCTGATGAAAAAAAAAACTGACCACTGTGAACTTCATCCATTTCAACAAATGTTTTGAAGATGAATTCTTTTGTACTGGGCGTTCCAATTTCAAAACATAATGTCCCACCCATAACATGATGTCCCAATTTTTGTCCTTCCTTGATGACGTCATCATACCTATTTATTACATAGTAAACACAGATGATGACGTCATTATACCCAGATATAACATAGGAACCGCAGATGGTGACGTCATCATACCTAGATATAACATTTTGTCCTTCCTTGATGACGTCATCATACCTGTTTATTACATAGTAAACACAGATGATGACGTCATACAGTTAAAAAGCTGTTGATGACGTCATCATACACTTATTGAAGATGAATTCTTTGTACTGGGCGTTTCAATTTCAAAACATAATGTCCACCCAAAACATAATGTCCCAGTTTTTGTCCTTCCTTGATAGTCTAATGTTAGGATGACGTCATCATCAGAGTCCAATGTTATGATGACGTCATCATACATACTTATAACATAGGATTTGAAGATTCCGTGATAGTCCAATGTAATGATGACGTCATCATACCTACTATAACATAGGATTTGTCAATTTCAAAACATAATGTCCTGTCTTTCCGTGAACATAATGTCCTGTCATCATCAAAGTCCAATATTTTTGGATACTTTTTAATATAATCTCTGGTTGTAAGAGAGAATTCATCTGTCGCCTTCACGAAACTTCGGTGAAGGCTGCAGCTATTTTTAAATATATCAACCATGACGAATCACACACATATAAGCATCAAAAATTTACAATAACACCCATCAATTTTTCACTGTTGCGTTAGTCAAATAAAAGAATCTATGGCTGGCCAATAAAACATCCACGGCTGATACCGTTTTTCCAGGATTTCCTCCACAAAAATTGCTAAAATTATTATTTTCTTAAAGATGGAGAAAAAAAGGAGAAAAAAAAATATACGAGAGAAAAAACCCATCAACTTTGCCATAAAATTTGCATAACCGACTCAAGTTAGCCGCAAAATACATTTACGATTCACGATTTTTTTCTTCCCATACTGCTTTTTTCTTCAAATTTCATTTGTTGTCCGCCGCTAATTTAATTAAGACTATCATTTCTACCGCCTATCGGTTTTCTTTTTCGAAATTTTTTCTAGCGCCATCCACGATTCATCGTTTAGACGTGTCGCCCATCGGGTCCAAACGTCAGCAGCAGAGTCTGCGCATATACATAGGCTGTACCTATAACCATAATAATATAGTGAAATAGTATACCTGTGAATTCGATTTCCACACCAAAAAAATTCGTGTGTTTATATTTTGCTATATTTTGTCTACACACTTCGTGGGGGGTCGCTATAAAAATTTGAAATTCGATACTGGTTAAACGAGAATATCAACTACAACAGTTGAACTCTGCATACGCCCGAGGCTACCATATCTGCGAGCTGAAGCCTGGGTTAGCCGAATCATATGAAAAATCACACAAAACCGAGTTTTAATTTACATAATAAGACGTTTTATCTGATAATTCGAATAAAGAAAATCGACGTAAAACTCCGGGGGACGATATCCGATTGTCTTAATTCATCAAAATTTTTGAAACCCACGGGTCTCTTGTCAAATTAACAAAATGAACGAATTAATTTTTCGATGATACTCGTATTAAGCTCTTAATATACATAAGCGGTATTAGGATTCGTCATTTTTGTATTGAAAATTATGAAAATATGAAAAGTTCTTTCATTTTACGATATTATTTATCATCGTTTCAAAATGAAACTAAATTTCTTATTTTTCGTTGAAAATGTATGATGAAATAAGAAAAATTCTTTAGCCACAATTTTGGATTCCCTCCCCCGCCCCCATCGACCACCATACGACTCTATCAGTACATCGATACCTTAATACCAGAAGTTACTATGTCCATTTCGAAATACTTACGAGATATGAGAAAATAAATTTCATTACACGCTATTCTTTGGCTGAATAACTGTTTCGACCAGCTTGAATCACGAGGCAGTTGATTTTTTAGACCTCGCATCCAAGTTGAAAAAAGCTACCACCAAAGTAGCTATCATACTTTTAATAACATTTTTTTGCAAATCTCTCATAAATTTTTTTAATGAACATAGCAATTTTTGGCACGACGGTATCAATATACGTGGTCTGTCTTTGAGGTTCGTATCACAATTTAGTTTCTCAATCTCTAGCAACACTGATGCGAATTTCTTATAGCTATGTACGAGTATGTCTGGTGCGAATTCCATTAACGATCGATGCATTTAAAGGGCCGTACCCATACATCAAGTTTTTGTCAAGAGAGTTTTGTGTGTACTGTTGAATTTTTTTGTCACGAAAAATTATTGTGAAATTCTTCTCAAAATAAGGACAAACTGCAGTAAGAAAAATTTATAAATCATTAAGAAGGGCGTAGGGAGATGTTCTACAAAGATAATGATATATTTAAAAATTTTTACTAGCAATTTCTACTACAATTTTCAATTGCCTCAGTTTTCCTATCCTAAAATAGTAAAAAGTACCTATTACTGAAACTCCTCTCAGTGCAGCTGAATCGATGCTAGCGCACTCTGAGCTAAGATAGTACCAATAAAAAAAAAATATATAATGAACTTTTCATTCGCACTTTTTCCCATGGACAGTGGTCAGGTGGTATCGTTTATTGCGTGTAAAAATGAGAATATTTTAAACTCGCACACACTTTCATATTAGCCATTCGTTCCCATCCAAATCGCCCCCCGCACCCCTTAACAAGGGCTATTTAAAAAATCAAAACGCGAAATACGTTTGCTTTTGCACATACACATATTATATACGAACGCAATAACAATTTAAATACGTTAAACATCCAATAACATGCTGGTTAAGAGGGAGGATTAATGGACCAGCAAAGAGAATGGGGAGAAAAAAAAACGGTTACCAAAACTGCATCTCCTGTTTCTATATCTGAATGCTTCTCGCTCTTTCTCCTTTTTCCCTTCCCTATATTCCAACTCTCTCTCCGGTTTCACGATTTAAAAAGGGTGTCGAAATCCACCCCTTATAAATACAAGTGAGCGGGAATATTAAACGACATTACTGATAACGAGTGCAGGGAAAGTCAAGTGATCGCCTGGATTAACATATTAGTTCGTATATAAGAGACCAAATCGCTGCAGAAAATAAAGTTGGTCGCGTGTTGCGAATGCGATCCGTATTTAAAAACTTTCTTTACATTCGCATTACCCGAGGCTGGTGCGTGGGGGTGAGTGGTAAAGGGATGAAGTAGCAAATCCCTGCAACAAAAGAGACTAAAGCAAGAAGTTAACGGCGACCAGTATAGAATCGATGAACAAACGTAAACGTTAATTTAATCTCCTCTTTTCTCGTCCTTCGTCCTCAAAAGCTATCCACAGACCCTAATAGTAGCTTTTGAGAAGCAAGCGATGACGAATACAAGGCACTAAAATTTTTATAATAATATTTTATTTTGTGTGGTACATTTTTATATTTTGTAGCAAACAAAATTGCTTATCAAATCAATCAATCAACCGCAACCAACCCTGTAAGCTATGTGACTATGTGACCTGGAAAGAAGAGGAGGGGGGTTTGAGAGTATATATGAAACAGTCACCCTTCCAACCCAAACTTTTAAAATCTCTGCTTCGAGTAAAAAAAAAATTCCTAAAGGTGATAACTCCTGCAACTGGTTTTTTCGCTAAAAATTTGGATTTTAGCCACAAAAAAAAAAAAGAGAGACGGTCTGTAGAACTTCTAATTCGAAAAATTTGAAACTACAAAGATAAAAAATACTAATATCATTTTTTATGTGAATAATAATTGAAAAATTGAAACCAAATTACAAAAATTTCGAGAAATTTTTAAAATTCAAAAAAAATCCATGAAATCTCAAAAATCTCAAGTTTTATCGCTGAAATTTTTCAAGGCAGTAAAAATCCCTGCAACTGGTGTCCATGATTTGTTCATCACTAATTTGCTCAATCTTGTTATCGAATGTGTTTGTATTCGAAAATTTAATCAAAGAATAAAAGAAGCCTGCAAATAAATGTGTTTCCTCTTTCTTCGTTGATAGCAAAACTAAAGAATTGCCATTCCACTTTCTTCGCTTGATAATCTGCTTGAGCTACTTCCCACACAGCTCTCAGGTATACCTACTAAATGGACTTGCAAACCTTCCACTTTCTTTAAATTAATTATCATCCATCGGATTCTGGTCGACGTAGAAGGCGTTGGTCCGCGAGGAGGGCAAATAGGATTATTTTTGAGTAAACTTATTTTGTTCCATAATTCGTTTATATGCTCGTGGGTAAATATACGCTTACCCATTTTTTCATTGGGGTAGGTGAACCACATGAGGCGAAGCCAAGAAGCTACAAAGAAGTATTAAGTCATTTAAACACGATATATTTGACAGCGAAATCACGACGGGAGTCTATTATTATCAAAATATTATATTTTTCTTATCTGAATAGTTTATAAGTCGTTTTTTTTTCTTTTCTTCATTTTTCGCCCTGTCTTTCCCATTATATCTTCAGTCCGTTTGTTATGGGCCCGTGAACAATGAAAACTAACAAGGAACTGCTTGGATGGAGAAAAAGATGAGAAACAAAAATTATAGAAGAATGAAACGAAAATCGATGTTACGCCCTCTGTGGCTCAGTTAGGCATTCATTGTTACTTCACCTGTCGCCTAGTTTTGAAAATGAATTATGGATTACTCCGGGATCCTTTTATCATCGATGTGACTGTATATGCAGCACTTTATACCTTGTTATTTCATTAAAGCTCACATATTGTCGCATTCATCAACCACGTATACTATTTTCGTTCGATTTTTACATTCAATTAAAAATTAATTAAATGCTCGGCACGAATGTAATTACTCTTTTGTTGGCGGAGAAAGGGCCCCCAGCTGAGGCTATTAGAAAATCTTGATTGAGTTCAGACGAAAGAATGGATGGGAATATTATCGAGTGCGAATGCTGCGTGACACCAGCAAAATGTTTAAAGAAATTGTCATTTTGGCTGGATGAGAAAAGGTTAGATTCCTGCGTTAGTCTTCGACATTTTGATTGAAATTAATATAAGAGAAGTAGAATAGCGTGAGTGGCAAAATCTAATGTTCTTTCGTTTATAGCGACCTAGGAAAAGCAAAAGCACACTGCAAATGGTTCCTTTATACTATCTTTTGAGAAAAGTAGCACAAGTTATAAAGATATATTATGCGTAGCTGATGGCGAAAAATGAAAATATCCGCCAAAACTTTAGAATCCATAGAATGCGACACTCTTGTAGATAGAAGGTAACGATAAACGACAGTTGGTTATTTTGTATTGATCCTAGCTGGGCCAGCAATAATTAGCTTAAAATTTTTTCTTATACGATAAAATCCAAATCTACAGCTGATTCAATTAATTAGCAAACTCGCTAGAAAAATGGGCTTCGAGAAAACATAAATAAACGTTCTATTATTAATCAATTTTCAGCTGGCTGGCAAAATTCAAAGGAATTCGAGTGACTTGCAACGGGTATATTCAACTACAAAGCCAGCAAAGGTCTATCGACCATCTAAATGCCAGAAAAAACGTTATAGGAATACTAGAATTACTATAAAAATAGTATACTATACTCGTAATATAAGCCAAAGGGAAAATTAACGATTAATTTAAAACGAAAGAATCATAATCAGCGGCGGCATCGAAAGTTCCACCTTCTATAAATACAAAATTACAGGTTAGAAGACGTGTGTTTAACAATTTTTTTTTCTCTTTCTCATCTTTTTTTATCGCTTTTTTGTGGACATTGCCTCGCTGATTGATAGATAAGATTCACATCGCTAAGGGTACCTGAAATGAAATTTCGAACCAGTTTTTTTTTTTTTTTTTTTCACTTGGCTTGACTTGTTTTGTACACCTAAAATACAGCAGAGAAGGTGTGAAATGAGGCTGCGATAATTAAAAGGTTTTTTTCTTAACCTTTCTTTTTTTTTTTTTCCTACTCACTAATAGGAGTTGGAAACGTAAATAAAATAACATTAGCCAGCAAAAAAAAAAAAAAAAAAAAAAAAAAACATGAAGATAACTACTATTTTGGTTATGTGGTGTTGACAGTGTGTATAATAGGTGTTACACAGTGTATAAAGGTTCGACATGTTGTTAGGTAAGTAAATTGTAAGGTCGGTGTTCAACCGATAATGAGGAACTGCATCATCTTTGAAATCTTTAGAGTGATAAGCAAAATGGAATCACGAGCCACGAATAGTCTCTAGATGTATGAACGATTAGAAAATAAAATTATAAAATTAAGTGACACAGCAATTACCTGAGTTACGTAACGATGAAGTCCATTTGGTTGTTTTCTTTTCTGGCTAGTAAAGATGTTGGGGCAGATCCATTGTAGATATCCTGAAAAAAAGCAAGAAAATTGTTCAATCAGTATAGTAATTCAGTAAAAAAAATTTTGCTACGGAAGTATTGAACGAGTTAGTTCCAGAAAGGGTCAAGTGCCAAAACCAATTTATTGAAAATTTTAAAAAACTGATTCGCTGGACAATATCGCACACCCTCTAAAAAACTGCTACAACTCGCAAAAACCGTTTTTTCAGGAGAGCTGTTTGAAATTTTGAATTTTAAAACTGTCAGTAATCAGTGAATTTTCAACGGATTTTGTTTGTTGAAACGTCAAAAGACTCGTATTGTGGTCTAGTTTCTGAATATGATAATATTTCTCCCTTTAGTGGTGAACAAATAGCCCCCATGCAAGTTGTATCCCTTTTGTCCAGCCAATAATGAAGAAAATGGTCGAGTTGTATCAGTTTTGTACAGTTATATCAGTTTTGTACATAATTTGAGTGTTGTTGTTTCATTAATGACGTGGTTGTAGAACTGCAAATTGTATCAGTTTAGTATAGTAATGTTGAGTTGTAGCAGTTTTGTCCATTGAATAGCCTCATATTTCTGAAATTGTAAACTGATACAACTGTCCTGGAGGGGTCTGGGGGTGGAATTTCGCCAAGGTGAATATGGGGGATCAAAGAAGGACCCTTATAGACCATTTTTTCACTACTAACTCAAAACTCGATTTTTGCGGGTTGTAGCAGTTTTGTAGAGGGTGTGCGATATGAAGAGTCAGAAATTCATAATTAGTGTCATAAAAATTGTATTATGTAGACGCATTTAGTTTAACAAATTACTTGAAGTGTTATAACCAGCGCGATCTGGTGGAAGAAAAAGTAAATCTGTAGTTTAACCCTTTCAAGAACTCATTTTGGGAAAAATATAATTAGCTACGTAAGTTGAAAAAATGAGTTCAACTAAAAAAAATGCAACCCTTTATCACAAAACATACCAAATTTATCAGGTATGAACGTAAACCAAGTGGTTTTTGATTTTGGCTGATGGTCTTAACCTTTACCTTACCATGAGTTGTTCATTAAAATATCACTAGGATTCACAAATAAAAATTAGGAAAATAAAAATAAAATTTTAATTCAGAAAAGGAAATTAAATGAGGAACATAACTGCACAATTCTAAAAATAATGAGGAGAAAATACTTGCACAAAGGTACAAAAATTGAAGAGAAGAAAATTTGATGTGGCTCCATCCACGGTTGGAAGAGAACTGACTGTCTGAACTGAGAAAATAACAGGAACGACAGGAATCAAGTTGAGGAACGAGATGAATCGAACTGAGTACCAGCCTCAGAGTGGTACAAGTAAACACCATTGTTCTCAAAAAGTGATGATGATGAAGAATGAGGAGAAGTGTGAAAGAAAGAAAACAACAAAATTTAGCTGAATCTAAATTTTCCCTTTTCCTTGGCAGTGTTACCAGGTATAGGGAACTAAATTACTGTGCTACCCAGCAAAATCATGTTGGAAATAATTAATTTCTAACACTATTCATAATAAAAAATAATAATTTTCAAGAAATTTATTCACATAAAAATAATACAATTTAAAAAATTTGTAGGTAGACCGAAATGATTTTATCTTCATGCGCACTTCAGGTTATTTTTTTTCAAATCTAAGAATCTAACAAAGGTGCCAGCGAGTGAGTGTAAAAAGGATAACTGGCACTTTAGTGCAAGAGTAATTTTTCTTACTAGCACTAGAAATACAAGGTTTTACTCGATTACTCAAAGGACCAGATGGTGTCATATATGACACCACAAGAGTAACCTCAAAGGGCCAGGTGGCGTCGTATGACACAAGTCAAGGGTTCTCAAAATATTGGTCCTTTGAGAAATCCATCTCAAAATTTTGAGTGACGTCGTATATGACACCACCTGGTACTTCTAGTGTTAGTATTACTCCGTCATTTCTTCAAGAATTTTTTTTCGTAAATTAACTTCTTGTTTTTCTATAAATCATTGGCTACTAAAAATTAGCGTAGTTTTGGGCAGTCAAAATTTTTCTTTCACATTCCATTTTGAAATATCATGAAAGTTACTTCCATGTATTTTTATCTTCCAATACAATTTTTTTGCGAGTTTAAATTTTTATTTCTGAAAATTCAGTTTTTCTCTCGATCCAAGTAAAAGCTGATTTCTTGCCAATATAGGTAAGAGTTGAAGCAACATTTACTTCTGTGATGAAAATTCGATTAATACTTATATTTTCTCACTGAACCTTAGCGTACATAGCTAGTTACCAAATGAATCCTTAATTTCGGGAAGAATGGTTATTTTGGTTGTCTGGAAATTTGGTGAACTTGAGCATTAGTGTATAGTCTGTTTAGCTACACGTTTATTTTCACACTCAGTAAGCAGCTCAGACCCAAACACTTCTTGTTTCATTGATCTAGCATTATCACATACCAGAAGATTGACTTCAAAAACTAGGAAAGAATATTTTAGGGACACAGCAGGTTATCGACCTGAACCGCCTCTATATAACATCCATATTTTCCTTCCTAACTTCTCTCTTACATAAATGAGTTGTCTAAAAAGTTGAGAAGCGGTTAATCGAACAGATTTTTGCCAATTTCACCTTCTGTGCCAATCTACTTCCTACGAAATGGACTAACAGTTTGCACATTACCACCAGAATGCATTGAATTGGACCAGCTGGTTAGTCATCACGTAACTGTAAACAAGTCCTGTAACTTTTTTACCTCATTTAGCTGTTATAGAGGTTGCAGAAAAACAGAACTACAGCCTATCATCAATACGAAACCAAAACCATTAAGATGGTCGACCGATGCGACATCTGTTATCGTGTAAATTATCTGCCATCGTAAAAGCAAGTAGACATCCCAATTACGGTTGTAAATTTATCGCTAAAAATTTACTGTCAACCCCTCCATCTGCTTCGCATTTTGACCACAAACAAAAGTTAAACACTTTTTTTCCTCTTTCCGGGCACACAACATTCATTAAATCGTTTTTACAACCTCGATAACCACAATAAAGAATACCAAGGGTTCATCACGATGTGCCGAAATCGTACATTTCTGTCTGCTTTCTGCAACTGAGAAGACTCAATCTACGTTCAACTCGTCCCAAAGGACTTTGCTACGTGCAGCAAGTGTTTGGCATCAAACTGCATAAAGAAGAGAATACAGATAGCAAAAAAAAGAAAGGAACTGCATTTCATAGTGGACCACCCGTTGATTGTAATGTGCCAATTGACAATGCTTATTTAGGGTGTTTAGCGAATTCGCCTTTCAACACCACAATGGTCGGTGCAAAAAAGGGTGACTTTTTGACTGCATTATTCATGCGCTGGATGTGCTGCACTGGGTTAAGTGTTTGTGCTTTGATGCGAGGCTTTCTAGTTTGAGACCTGTTGTCTGGGTGTTTTGGGCCAGCAGCAGTGTGTAAACACGACAATATTTCGACTGTTGCTTGGGGGGAGGGGGTTATGCATGAGTTCGAATATGAAGCTGAATAAAAAACTGATGACAGCCGGTGGGAAAATTTTGGGTCAAAGAAATTCGGCTACTTATCATTGACGTCTGCAGTTGCAGAAAAATAGAGGGATTCTTTTGGAAGATATTCTCTAGGAAGGTAATATATAAAAATCTTTACTGGGTGGTGGCAAAAATGTAGACATTGTACTAATGACCAAGAATGAGAAATATCAGGTGACCCAAAAGTCTTGTAAGGCTGATATAATATACATATGCATACAATACACACTGGCTACCTACTGCTTTGAGGGTGTAGTTTCTAAAATCTGGAACCCCATATAAGTGCACTACAATTTATAATTAAAACTATTATAAATAATTGATTTTTTTTTTTTAAATCGATTAATTGTTCCAATTGCGAGTAGGGCTGCAAAAAAAAATTAAAATGGTAGGTACATAATTATAATGTTGCAAGATAATTTTTTTTTTTCGGCGATCAATCGATTATTCGATTAATCGAGTATTAATATCTTTCTTGAATATTTTTGCCCTTATCTGTGAGGGACTGTGAAACTTACCTAGTCAAAGACTACAGCTTCTCAGGTAAGAGTGAGTTCAAAATTTACGTAGGCAGAATAAATCTTATCCATTTGCATTCACACAACTAGAAATAAACTTCAGTTGAGGTCAATAAAACCTGCCAACATCTCTGCATCTTTCAGGCAACAGCAGTTAAAAAACTTAAATTTTTCAGGATTAATCTTCTATATGAGTTCTCCCATCTATCTGAAAATTTAAGACAGCCTCAACCTGTTTTGGCTCATTACAAAATCTACATACATAAACGAATACAGAGCTACACTAAAAAGCTTGTTTCAATCTGCCTTCGACCTCAGCACCAACCATCAAATTATCGTTTGCATAATTCGAAACAGCCAAGAAAAGAATCTAAAATCTGAAACGAACACTTCCGAATACATACTAGGTATAGCTACTTATCTACATTTCTCACCAATTTAGTTCCCATCATTTGATATTCATTTTATCGTGGCGGCTAGAATCTTATGTTATCTCGATAGTGAAAATAATTAAACCGACCGATTAGGAGCTCGACATTTTTAAGATTTTTAAGCCAGAATTAATATTTTTGTGGTGCCAACTACATACATATACGTAACCGCTGAAATGCAATTCTTGAAGAATAAATTTCAACAAAAATTTTAACAACTTCACGCAATTCTCAGAACTACAGCAATTAGCTAAAAAAGGTTCTTACAACTAAAAACTCTAAAACGAAAAAATGAGACAAAAATTAAAACACATTTTAATAGAGGGAAAAAATTTTGTCGATATATCGATCAAAAACATAAAAGAGAACTCAAATTTCACCGTCCCATGGATTTAATACCTACGTCTTATCTAGATTTGTGGAATTTTTATAATTTTTATAAAAATGTTGATTTGTCACGCATCAAAACCTCTGGTTTGGGTAGACGAGCAAACGACTGCTGGCAGCTGATTAGAATCCGTACCATAGATTTATATTAATTTGTGACTAAGAAAATTTTCTAATATACTATATTGAATATCACATGAAATTATCGAATTTGAAGTTTCATGAACAATTTATTTTTCATATTTTCTTTACTCGAAGTTTTGTTCAATTTTTAGACGAAAATACAGCTATTTGTGGAAAATGTGTAGGTACAAATATTAAAATAGTTTATATGAGACTTTCAAGTGACATACAAACAAATGTGTGAGAGAAAAGTTTTAGTTCCTGGAAGGTTTTTTCCTTCGAATTAACATCAAGGAATGTTTGCCGCCAAAATTTAAGAATGTGTTGAATAAAAAATAATTTTCCAAAATAAATCTAATGTTTGAACCCAGTCTTCAGTGTATTATATTATAGTTAAGGTACGGTATTCGTAGAGAAAGACAAATATTTAATAAATTGCAATGTTTTCGAAGTAAAAATTTCAACTTCAACTACTTAAATGGCACTGTTAAGTATATAATTAGCTCAAGTTTTCTGGTACCTAATTTTTTTTTTCATCCGTCAAAAGTCGCCTTCAGCATCGAATTCGAATAGTCACATCAAAGAAACCGACGTCTAATCCGTGTCAAATTATTCCTTATAATTTTTGGTGACATTTTCATGTTCAGAATGCATGTGGCGGGAGACATTTTTATTTTTTTCAATAACACTGAAGGAGGAGGTTTAAGTGCAGGGGCGAAATTCGTCTGAAAAAGTGTTTTCTAGATGAATTGATTTTTTACTTATGGCGGGCAGATTACAACCTCAAGAAGAGTCGAAGCCCAGCAACCTTATTTCCATTTTTATGGGTACCAAGTACACTGGTACAGACTATATATATAGCTTAGTACGAAGCTAAAGATCGTAACTAAGAAAAGATTCAGGAGAGGCTCATCATACAGAGGAAATCGCTTATAATGAAACCGAAAAAAACAAGATATTGCTTTGATCGAGAGAATTTCAAAGTCTCTGCAATAAGTTTGCCACATAAAATAAATTGGAAGCAACAAGCTACTTAATAGTAGATTCACGTCAAGATTCTAACAATTCAGTCAGCAAAGTAGACGTCAGAACTAACACTCAACATTTTCAAAAGATTTGCTGCTAACATTGTTAGCCATTATTCGATCTGAATCAGATACGTGCAAACTGCTAACATTGCTATCAGCAAAATTGGGCTGGGAACAACATAATTTTGACTGACCTCAGAGTGAACAAATCCAATCAACAAGGTGTAAGGTTAGTTGCACCATTGCTGTCAGCCTCAGTGTAAATCCACTGTAATGACGTTATGATGAGTAAAACTGTTACTCCTTCCAGTTTCCTTACAAGCGATTTGGTCTGAAGCTAGTAAAATTGATAATTCAAAGGAGCTGATATTTAAATTTCACTCAGTCCTTCGAGAAGCAAATAGGATAAGGGTCATCTGAAGTTATGATGGGAGGTACCTGTTCCTTCATTGAAACTAGACCTCCTATTAGTCAAAAAAACTGCCAAAAATAAAATCACTTTTGGTGGCATCTATTGTATTGTCCTTCAAGTGGTTTATTCAAATAAAAACTGCACAGTAAACTATAATTATGGAAAGTCATTTTCCAACTAAATTTTCTGATTACAAATATTTTGTCGTTCATTACCATTCATTCGACCACTCGAAAAACCAATTAATAATTTCGACGTTAAATTCGATTGAAATTTGGTGCGGAGAGAAAAAACAAAAACAAAAACACCATCATTCATGAGGGGAAAAGGAAAAAAAAATTATAAATCCGAAATCGATACAGACCTAACTAAACGTTAAGGATTTGCTGCTGCTCAATGGTCTGTAATAAAAAGCCCTTTTAAAAGGACGTATATTTTTTGACGTGTGGAATCAAAAACGATATATAAACCATACAGCCTATGTATATATATACTACTGACCTTATGTCCCAACGGACATTTAAGGGGTAATCGAATTCGAAACTAAGCTGCCTAATGAAGTCAAGTTTATGGTTGGTCGCCCAGCATTCTTATCTTGTTGTCACAGTGGCGATATGCCGTTTTCCGAAAGAGAAAAAAAAAATCCAAGGGGATTTTATTTGGAGGGTGTTTTCTGTCCCTTCATTTTTTTGCTGCTTTCACTTTCTCTATAACCATTATTCTTTCATCTCGCATCCATAATGATGAGTCGATTTCTCGATTATGCTGGTAAAATACTTTTGAATAAATTTCTCGTTGACTGGTTGATAAAAGCAAAAGACGAAAGGCCAAACACAAGTCTCATTGTATAAGTTAAGGTTTAAGAGAAAAAAGTACCTTGATATCAATCAATATTACGAGATATTTAAAAAAAACTGCATAGATATAAAACAATTCAATATCAACTCTTTCAATTTACGTTGAAAAAGGAAATGGATACTTAGTTTATAGTGATGGGTCAAAGAGTCGGCCTTTTTGGAAACTGTGTGAACATTTAAAAGTTTGCACAGGCTAAGAGCTGCTGCATCACCACAGAAGAGAGAGAAAAAAAAAAGGTCAGAGTCCATATTATCGACAATTGATGATGGTGGGGCATTATCGAAGTTATCGATACAAATTTTTATTTATCGATAATATCAAATGTGTAAGAAAATGAGCAAATAGAGCGAAAAACGCAACTATTCCAACATGGTCACACTAAAAATATAATTAAAAAAAATAGTCGAAGTCTATGCCCTTCGTGCATAATAATAATGAGACTAGTCTCAAGTTGATATCAGTTGAAGTGAGAGTGCTATAGCATGTCCCCAGCACCCCATAACGTTTCTTTGAATAAATCTTTGTGGATGCTGATACAACATTTTTTGTGGTACAAAACGGTACAAAATGAGTACAAAATTCCTAGCATATTTTGGACCATTTTTTTTTTTTTGGGAGGGGGTGGGTACTGACAACATGGAGCTAAAAAATCTTTCGATCCAATCCTCCAATCCCAAACCGATCCCAAATCCCTGCTCTCAATATGTATGTCTCCCTTACTATCTTTCAAAAAAATAATGAAAAATAAAAACACCTGGAAAAAACTTCAAATCCGCCTCGTCCTTTCAACACATACCATGTAAAATGTATAATTCACCATTCATCCATCAATTTACAACTTACACGTCAGGCACACTTCATATTAATCATCCCCAAAATATTCATCTCAACATTCTCAACTAATACAACAAATTTCCTCGAAGATTGCAGAGTATCTGAAAGCAGCGAACTTAGCCAAGATGACAGCTAAACCATGGCTGAGGTTCTGGAAAGACAGTGGTACAAGTCACATAAGTCCATTCCAAGACAATGTGCCCATTTATAATGGTCGCTTAGTTTCGAAAACAGGAAAGCTGTATAATATTTAAACGTCGCCATAATGTCTATTCGAGGATGTAAGTCCATCCAAATGTCATTTTGGATAACAACATGGACGGGAACACGGAGACAGGTGAATGCCAGGCAGAGTTGATCATTAAAAAAATTCTCCCCCATTTCGACCCCTCTTCTTGCACCTAAAACATCAAGTAGAACGGAATTTTTGGATAGAGAAATTAAAAATATATTATTTTGTCGTACGCAGCATGTTTTCGCACCAGGTGTCATTTCTCCACAGCACTGGAGAATGCAACAACCATATATCGCCCACTATGTCACCCCCTGCCCCCAAAGCTTGAGACAGAGCGTATAATTTATATTAATTCTTCTCCATCCGCGATGGTTTCGGTGGCAGCCAATTCTGGAATTTGAACGTAGTCGATGGCAAAAATGAAGCTAAAACGATAATTCATCGATTTCCCCCCTTCGCATTACCTCTTATTTTGGTGGAAGCACAGGTGAAAAAGTAGGCGATGTAGCTTCTGGGGCCAGTCACGAGACCTTGCTATGAAATAGGCCCAACAAGGCGAGTGCTCGCACAAGATAAGATTGTCGTTGTAGATTTTCCAAGATGATACAAGCGATATGATGGAGAAGTGCTGATAACTGAAAAACTGTAGACCCATATAAATTAAAAGTGGAAGGCTTTTGTTTTCGTGAATGAATGCTGAAGTGAAAAAGGGGCGTGTTATGATGGCATTAACTTGTTTTTTCTTTTTTACTTTTTGAAAAAAGTAAACGCTCGTGGGTTTCTATATTGGTATGTGAGCCAGTCAGAAATAATATGATACTGAGTCAAATCAAAGAACAGATGCCGTTTATATTTCACTTCTTGAATAAGAGTTCCACAATTAATGGGATTTAATCAGAGCTAGTAGTGAAAGAAATTTGCTGATTTTTCTTTTCGGTCGGAACTGATTCCATTCCATAATAAATATTATGGTGTTATGAATTAGTGCAATAACCCGCAGTCCAGTGTTGGGCATGACTTAATCATGGCTAAGTTGAAGATTAAATCAGAATCCAAATCATTCATGACTGAAACTATCAATAGCTACATAGAACTAATATCAATTGTGATTGATAACTAACTGAATAAATTATAAATCATGATAAATTTATTCATGACTCATTTTAATTGGTCATTTAATCGTTGATGAATACCTATAATATGTCTAATTTCAGTTACAGAAGAATTCTTAGTCGTTATTTTTACGATTAATGACATAAAATTCAGGACACAGTGTAATAACCATAGATGGTAATAACAATAAACTTATCTTTGGCTAATTTCATGATTTTGATAGCTTATGAAATAATTTTGCACACTATAGTTGTGAAATACGAGTAGTTACATTATAAATGAATTATCGAATTTTCTCATAGGACGTAGCCGAATTCTGAAAAATTATAGAAACTAAAAAACAGACATAGTTATATGCACCCGGAAATCTAATGGAATCGGTTGACATTTTGCATTTAGAAGAATCCCCACGGGAACAAAATATACCTTTTAAAATTTCAATTCCCTCTCCTTCCTTCATTTTACTTCGTACTCGAAAACCATTAACCAATTTTACGCCGTTTAGCGGCGGCGTGGAGAGGAAAAAATGCGCAGACCCTTGATTTATCGAAGGGGGATGACTGGTCATAAGAAAAATAGAATTAGTTTCACGAATTTAGCTACAGTCGAGAGGAATCGCGGGTAGAGGCCGAGGGTAGGTACACGTATGCATGGCTTTTTAGTCTGTGTGCGAATATAACAACCACAAATTGGAACCCCGTCGATATTTGACTGCTACCACACGTTAACCCCTCTGGAAAAACTCTTTATATGAAACGAATACTCACAGCGTGAGTTTATTTAACAGACATAATCTTTCCCTTTTTCTTCACATTTTCTTTCTGTCTGCGGGCATAAAAAACGTCTGTACTATACGTGTAAATCGTATTTGGTTACTTTATTAAATAATAAACATCCAGTTTAACGTTTCCGAATATTTCGATTTGGCGCCCCTGCGTTACAGGTATGGAATAAGCTTAGGGAAGAAAAATAGGAGAAAGGTTATGTGAGTTTGGAAGTGATCAAAATGTAATTTTATAATTGAAGGCTATTATTCACTGCAAAATAATAGAAGATATAATTTGAAAAATAAATTAAAAATGAATCAGGTATTATGAATAAACGAATGAATAGATAAATGAATAAATAAGTAAAATTCATCTAGATAGAACTTCAAGCAGAATATTTTGAATTCAACCTGGCTGCAAAAAAAAGCTCTCTTTGACACTTATCGTGGCACCTCAAAATTTTCTCTGATGCATTTCCAAACAGTCTCCTCCACTTGAGCCACCCTGGGCAACTGTTCACAATCGCCCGTGAGCAGAAAAGGGTTTCGAGTACCATAGATCTGTTTTAAGAATAATGACAAAATTTTCAAATAACTTTTTGAGGAGTAGGTAACCTCGGAGAGAGTAATTCATGAAATCCAATTAGCCTTACAAGTGAACGGGATAAAATGTAGTCACTAAAAAAAAAAAAAAAAACTAGGACAGAGGAAAAAAGAGATGGAGAAAAATTTCGCATTAAAACAAAATAAAAATCCGTATCTGATAACAGGATCCCAAATCACAGTGCTGCTGCAGCGAAAGGGAATAGCACACGCAGTAACTTCGCGAAATATAAATCTAGCTTATCAGAAAAATAAAGCTGCGCGAGAGGAAGAAAAAAAAATTGTTGCGGAATACAAAAACCGAGACCACAAAAATACAAAAAAAGCCATTCTTTATTTTTCAAATACGCTATCAAAACGATATTGTGGATGCGGGGGCTAAAAAGGGGACGATGGTACTGGTAATCACGATTTTTATGCAGCCCTATCTCGGAGTAATAAATTTGACTAAAAACTTTTGATGTATGGTTTTACGTTTTTTTCTTCCACATTTTGCTGTCTCACTTTCTCTTTTTCACCCTTATTTTAACGGTGAACTGAAAAAAAAAAAAAAGGGTATTTCTGTCATGTTTTTCTCTCGTTTGGTGTGGGAAAAAGAGGGATGGAGTTGAGGAAAACAAAAAAGCCAAAAAAAAGTTCAGTTTAGTAAAATCCTTTCATTCTCTTTTTTCATTTTCTTGATAAATTTCCAACAGTTTCCCGCATTGTTCATAAAAGCTATTTGTTGCTATTCGGGATAGAAATTGAGGAAGGAGTTTACAAAAATTTTCTGACAAAAGGATTTTTATGAAAATTTTCCAAGTTTCTGCTGCAATAAATGTTCAAAACTCTCTCACAAAGGTCTTCCATGCAGAAATATTCCAATAATTTATCATGATTTCGTCTAAATCTTAATCTGAAAGCATTTCTAGAATTAGAATTGTTTCTCTGCTTTTGAATAAGTAACCACTTCTCAGGAATATATCTGAAGAATGTCTCGAATTGGTAATGCTAAGATGAATAAATAAATTGAAAAATCAACATTTTGAAACAAACTACTCCTTTTTTGCTCCTATTTTGTTTCGGTAGTTTCATTCCTGCCCGCTAAAATAGGTTCCTTTTCATTAAAAAAAAAAAATTATAATGAAACTTTACCCCTTCACTGAGAGAGTATAGTGGTGCTTCAAAATCCCTATTTTGCACCTAAAGCACCTATAGAATGTTACATCTACAATTCAAACACTGACTGAACTCAATTTAATTACCAATTTCTAATTTAGGGTGCCCAAACGACAAGTTTATTACGAGTGACTCCTCATAAATTTTCTCAGATCGTCATTTTTTTTCCTTCAACAGCCTACAGACGTGTAGATTCATCAGATCTATAAGTTTTTTCTTTTCTTTCTTTTTCATATTTTTTTTTTTTTGTATTTTTTATCATTCCATCCGATCACAGTAGCATCTTTTTCCGTCTTTGTCTGGTCTTAAACGTGGAAAAAAAAAAGCGAAGCTTGTGCTTAGGTTACTATGGTGACGAATGTTGGTGCCGAGTATTTCTCCCCCAGTAGCCCCCTTTCATTTGAAACAAAATTCATTTTATTTTACCCTTGAGCACACTTTATCTGTTTCAAAATTTTTCACAGAGAGAAGAAAGAAGAAAAAAATGGAGGAAAAAAGAATAGGAAACGAAAAAGTTGTAACAAACTTTTGTCGTCTTTTTTCTGCGTTTCAGATTTGCAGTTTTTCAGTTTTCATCAGTTCGAAAATACGTTTCGCTGAAAGTGTCTTTATTTATAGTACCTACCTATTCTAAAAGTAAGTTATACAACGATTCGACCCTATGGGGATGAGAAAACTAAAAGGATATCTGCCTAACTTTTGAAACGAGGTGAATTTATTTCAAATGCTGAGCTCAGCTCACGGATTAGGGTCACTGTCGCAAGTGTGTTGTGGACTTACGTCACCACAGGTGGATCTCTATTGAGCTCAAAATTTGCGAGTTTAGTAACTATAATATATAAACCTCGATGAGACTCGCAAGGACTTGAGCAACCTTGTGTCGTAGATCGGTATTTTTGTATTCATTCTTTCACATGAGAGAGTTATATTATATTTATAAATAGAATAGTAACTTATAAAAATTACTACCTATTTATTATAAATATTCCAGTATTTATGTAGGTAGCAACTTTTCATTATCTTAGATAACATATTTTTCAATTTTTGCGGTTATTTCTGCTATTAAATCTTGAATTAACCCAGTTTTCTTTTCCAAAATGTAAAAATACGAGTAGGCTACCATTGAAATTTTTTTCAGTGTTAAGTCACTAGTACGAGTAAATTTGTTTTTTTCATTTACAAAATCAATGTTTTCAAACTTTTAATATTCGTTTAAAATAATTCTTTGTATATTGTAAATTTACTTTTAGAATTAATTTTCTTTATTTTTAGATTATTATTATTGTTGTTATGCGCGCCTACATGGTATTTTTGTCGTCTTAATTTAATTACAATTTTTTAATTCAGTTCAGTTCCTTCTCAAGTGTGAAAATTATTCGATCGCCCAGTCAAATAAAATGATTAACTAATTTATATTTTTTGAAATCTCGTATGGTACAATCGAGGAGAATAGGGGTATTGTAAAGTCGAGACATTATTGAAAGTCAGCAACTATAAATATCAAACATTCTATGATTTTAATTCAGTTCCGCAACCGTATAAAAACTGCGCTCACGTAAATTCATTCTTCAAAATCGTCTTCACTCTCATTCACGTAAAATAAAATTCAAGACTAAATTCTTCTGAAGCATAATACATCCTCAATACAGCTAATCAATGATGCCACGAAGATCGTATTATCTCGAGAAAATTTTGTCATTCATCCAGCATGCGCATTTAAATTTCTACAAGAAACTATATAGAGGGCTTTCGTTTGGTTGGAAAAATTGTTCCCACCATAAAAATTAGTCCTGCATCATGCTCATCGGATGCTGGTGGTCTTAAACTACGATTTCACTCCCCAAAATAGTCAAAATTATAGCCGCACCAAATTCTTTAATATTCTGGAAGATAAAACCATTATCAGAGTTTCATTCGAGATGCACCATTTTCTTATACTCGTATATATTCGGTTCTCACTCGTTGTATAGTTGCTCTATTAGATATATAGGCGTGCTTCAAATTAATATAACATCCTAACCATGTATAATCGAATGATCAAAACAGCAATATTTATTATGAAAAATATAGATCAAAGGAGCACACACTCCGGTTTTATTGATCGCACGGTATTTGTCCGACAATGCAGCCAACATACATTCGTGCAATAAAATTAGACACGCCTGGTCATAAATATTACATTCCCATTACCTTAAATACGTTTTAAATAACACAGCTCGTCATAATTGCTCTGTGATTTTATTCGCACAAGGGGATGACACCGTACATTGCTATTATAATTTTATACAAGCGGTAATGTTTTTTATACGATTGTATTGTTGTATATGAGATATTATACAGGCATATAACTATGAAAAACAGTTTAGTAGGTATTGTGTTATTTTTTTTAATAGCTCCTGCAGGGTGAATTTTTTTTCTTTTAGTGAAATTTTTAAAAATATAAATTACTAGTAAAATACGTGGATGATTCTGTGAAGAGTGTTAATATTTCAGGTTGCAAATGGACACTTACATTTATCGAAATTTTATAAATTGAGCAATATTTAGTAAAATTATACATACGTGTTTTGAACTTTTCCAAAAAACAGCCAGATAGATTTTAATGAAACTAGGATAGAAGCTTTGAGACAGTGATTAGAATAATTTGTGTTTTTTACATTTCCATTAAAAATGCTCAATCGCTACCCGATTCAACAACATAATATATCGGAAAAGTTACTTTTTGTCGAATATTTTAAAAATAGCCTTACAGATGCTTATAAAACTTTTATGGAAGTCAACTAACAAATTTATTCCCCGAGCAGAAATCAGGAAATGCAAAGTTTTTGAGCATATTATATTAGGAGAAATTTTGGTTCAATTGAAATATATTAGAAAATTATGAACTGCCTATCTGTCTTTAAACTACTGAATGATGAAAAAAAAAAAATGGCTAAAAAAAAGCAATGTTCATTCGGACATCGCATATTTCAAAATAATCTGCGGATGAAAATCAGCATCAGGTACCAGACATCAAATTGACCCCACACATGGGTAACTCTATTCAATTTTTCACGCTGAATCCGAATCTGAATCTGGTTTTGCTCTACGTAGCCATTTAGACCCATTTTAGAGCAGTTTTCAATTTTTTTTTTGGCCATATCTCGCTTAGCGAGAGCCACTGCCAAAAATGGCTTCCAGATTCGTGTTCAGCGACCTCGAAAACCCCCATACCATAGCTCAACTTATAAATTTAAAGTTTTAGACAAAATCCTGGTATATTACTCTAATTATTCGAGCGCAATTATATCCAAACTCCAACGTATCATCTAGCCTGTTTACTGTTCATGGGAAAGTGGAATGCAAAAAAATAAATTCATAATCTTCCTTTCCCGAAAAAACCCACAATAAAGACATTCTTCTATACGCAGCACAAAAATAAAATTAGTAAAACGAGATGAAAACACGATTTTCGAGAGTGCCGAATTAAAGGCTTAGTCTACAAACAGTATGTGACAAGGTTACAGGTTCACCTATTCTCCTTTCGACAATTAAGTGACAAACCTCTCATACCCAACTATGGGAACATCCACCATCCCATATCACGTAGATAAGGTGCTGCGTCTAAATTAGCAAAAATTTTCAACAAGTTTACATGATTTTCACGATAGTACTTTGGTGCATTATTGTGAATAAGCATAAATGTATAGTGGAATGCGAGGAGTGTTTTCCAGACGAGACGTAGCTGTATCTTATAGAAAAGAAATTCACCCGTTTTTAATGCATCTTCACCTTGAATAGGCGATTCCATATAGAGTGGATCATATTTCATGTACTGCTGCACATGAGAGGACAGCTTCGTGTAAAACACCATTTTACGCTGTTTCTACCTCGAGAGGTTTTGACAACTGTATATTGACAAAGACAGATTAGCCGTACTCAGTAAGCTACATTGCATTCCAACAGCCATAACATGTCACTTTTGTACAAACGTCTATCTGCTTTCATTTTTCCTCTATTTCTCGCTTATACCTCGCACACGCCTCAGGAAAACTCATTCCGTGAATTCTGTTTCACTTGTTCCATCCGCATATCGAACAATAAGTGACGAAAGTTATAAGGATTATAGAATTCAACAACAGACTCGATGGGCGAAAGAAACACAATAGTGAAGGCTTGGGCTATGATAGGAGAGAAGGATGTCATTCACTCTACAATGAGCCATTTCCCAATCGAATTTGACAATTATGGGCGCCATCAATATAGGTCAGTGCTACATTGATAGCTATTTTACCAAAATTAGATCGAGTCGAACCTTGATAACGCCAAGCTGAAGGGAAATGAGGTATAAAGGCTGTCAACTTATAGAAGATTGAGTTACAGAGGCCAGGTTGGTCAAAATTTCGAATTGAAGAGGTATTCTCAAGGGCATATCTCTAAAAAGTCTGTTTTGCAAAAAATGTATTAGAAAATTCACTTTCCGAAGTATGAGTATATTAAGTGAAAAAATCTAAATTTTCAGAAAGAATATTTGCCATATTGGAGAATTCAAGGTTGACAGTTTATATTTTAGCATTACTCTAAGCAAGACTTCAGTAATGAAGGTGCAAAATTACAAAAATTGGTTACTACATTCCTTTTCTAAAGAAATTGCTAATGAGTCAGTAGATAATTTAGCAAGGGCAGAAATAATATATGGCTAAAGGTAGTTCTTGAAGAAAACTACTTTTTTTCTCGTTTTTAATACAAGTAATTTATAGAATGTGGAGGTTAATAATGCCAAATACATGAAAAATTACTTGGGCAATACTGCTGGATACAATATGGTAGTTTTTATGACTATAAAAAAATTGCTGATGCCATTTTGAACTCCATTTCTATTTATTGAGGATATATTTGTGACAAAAACTACTTTTTTCCAAATTGTAATGCCAGTACTTTTTAGAAGATGGAAGATGATAATACCAAATATGTACATGAGAAGAGACTTGGATAGTACTGCTAGATACAACGTGGTAATTTTTATGACCATAGATAATTGCTGATGTCATTTTTAAATCCATTCCTATTTCTTGAGGAAAAATTTATGGCTACATCAAAAACCAAGTTTTCTACCATTCAGAATGCTCTATCAAAATCCATTAGAAAATTTGATTTATGTCAAATGTGACCTTAGTTTAGATTCTGAGCTTTTCATAGGTACTCCATGTTATTTTATTTAATGTCATAATATGATAATGTCATTTAGTTCAGTTACAATAATGAGACATTTTGAGTTAGGTCACATTTTGAGTTAGGTCGCATCTTGCAGGTAAGTTTTAATACAATAACGTCATAAGTCTGAATAATGAACTTTCAATTTGCATAAAACCAGTTTGAAGATGGTTAGAATAAAAGTTTCTTTAGTATTATTTCAAACATACCTTAGTTCAATCAACAACCCAATGAATGGATCAAAAAAGTTTGTTTTTCTTCAATTTTTCATGGAATCAAACTTTGAAATTGTTCTCCTGAAAAATTGCAAATTTTGAGTTGTGACGTTGTTGAATTATATGAGCGATATGGAAGAATATGAATCCAACTGCTTATTTAGCCAATTCCATACAAAATTACGGATTTTTGTTTTCTAATTGTCTGATAAAATGATATTAAAAAGACAGATATTTTCACGAAATGAGGAAATTTTCCCAACTGTTTTCTGGCTGAGTTTTCAACAATCAATGTTATGATTTTTAAATACATTTTACTAGCATACTTGATACACTTACAGATGTATAATGTTGGATTTTTATTTTTGATTGAATATCTGCTTTTACCGACACACAAAGTATATATAACTTTGATGGCTAATTTCGACTATAAAAAAGATACAAATCAAAAATTTATCTCTATACACCTCTTTTATCAGACATCACGCATAGAGAATCTTTAATGAAGGTGACACAAAATCTCCCTTATCAACCCTCATAGTCGACTGACTAATGTGGACTATAATACGAGTAAAGTTACTCCACTTACACCCCTACAGTAATCCCAGACGTTAATTTATCTTCAAGCTACTAGACTTATAGTCCCTTTTTCGAAATTGTCAACAAAAATCCATAAAATTCGTCAACGAATAATGACTAAAATTCGTGGGAAAATTTCTCATTAAAAAAATAAAAATATATAAAATAAAAAATGGATAGTGAAAAAAAAAAGGTGCATAATTATATATTCCTGACATACCAAAGGTGCTCTTCTATGATTCGAATTTTGTCTCTCCAATATATATTAAAATAAATGTATGGAAATAATTTCGAAAAAAAGAAGAGATGAGTGGAAAAATAAAGGTAAGCTATAAAAAAAATGAATACGATTTGATGGTCGAAGAATTTTAAGCGAGGGGTTACTCATAGAAGCTGAGGCAGAGGGACACGTGATATTTTATGTCGTGTTTATAGCAGAGCGTACAGATTTTCGATGATAAAAACAAAAGAATGTTAAACGATTTTACGATTATGAGAAAGGAAAAATTAGGCAATCGATTCAAAGGGTTACACGCTGTAGTATTTTGTTGTCGGAATAACATTCGATGAAAACATAGTAATAAAAAAAGGAATGAAGCCTGCCTAAATTCACGCTATAACAACATTAGGCCCACGGTTGAACCACAATTTATTACTTCGGTAGGCATCGATGGTACTTTTCAAGTTTCGGGAATAAGAAACATCCCCACCCCCCCTCACATTAGAGAAGCGACTCATTTTCTCATTCAATGTAGGGTGGGAATGATCTATTTTATCAGGTTAACAGTCAGTTTTCAAAGTTAACCCGTGATTAAGAAATACTGCATAGGGTTCAAGTGGTATATGTTTTTTTTTCCTCATGCAAAAATGTTTTACTTTAAGTCCAAAATCAGCTACCTAAGTCGAAAACAATTATCGCTCCTTTTTTGGGTTAATTTAACATCAACTACTAACTGCTTATTAAATTTTACTATATCAGCATACTAACATTAGGATAATTCAGGTTTTATATGAAAAATGATTACAAAATCAAGAATTAGTAAAAATATTAAAAATTAGTACAAAATATTTACAAAGGAGATGGTAAAATATATTTTTAAAAAGTTGAAAATTAGTGTGCCGCCTCTTTCAGTATTTTTCAACTTTATCCAGTTATAACTCCATGCCATTTTTTGAGCTACCAAAGTGAATTAGGTTTTTTAATTTTTGTTTAAGTAACATTTCTCAACAGATTTGTTTTAAAAAAAAGTTCGCGTTAGAAGTCTTCCTTCCATATTTTTTATGATTTTTCAAAGAATTTGTGTAAAGTCACTCCTCCCTCTCTCAACGTATTAATTTTATAATAAAAATTTGAAGGCAAAATATTTTAATAACACAAACTTTCATTAAGAAAAATAAACGTTGATAGTAAAATCTAACATTTTGTACATTTCATTGGTGATATCCTGAAAAATAATTTATTTATATTTGTACAGAAATTTTTTTTTTTTTGCTTTTAATAACCATTAATTCTAATTCATTGCTTATAGCAAGTATTTTGGTGGTCTGATAAAAATGGTTATATTTATGTTTGCACAAAAAGTACTCGTAACTATATAGGCCTACCAATTATTTTTAATTTTCATTCTTACAGCACAATTTTTTTATCAAGAGGCAGAAAGGTCCGGTTTGTCTCATTTGATGGCAAATTTTATGTACTCTGACATGCTATTATTCTTAGCTCATTTTTCATCCAACTGACAAAATGGTCCCTTTTGGGTGAAACTGTCACATCTACCAACTATCATCATTAGCACCCACAATTACTCAATTATTATCAGAAATGCCCAGCGAATGCATTTGTTTTTTAAGCATTCCATGATATGCTTGCAATTGAATTATTAAGAAATCACACATAACCGAGCACTAGATAATCCTCTGTGGGGTAGACACACTTCTGGAACACAACTCAAACCAGTTTCCATTCCGTATTCAACCATAAAGAGATGGAAAAACAGAATGAGGCTAAAGTACACCCGTCTTCTACTATGACAAATGACAATAACAAACCCCCTGAACCATTCTGGCGCCTTTATCTTGACAAATGACGAAGCTGTGAATGTGAAGCTAACAAATAACAACCCTTTCACTTTTTTGTAAACCTAATTTGTAACAAATTGTGCGTTCTTTCTTCTGCTCGCGTATTCAACAAAAATAAAGAAACCTTCAATCCTTTGACACATGAAGATTCGAACTGCATTCGGTCAATGTAGGCTGTACCTTCTTCACTATACAACCTACAGGAGAAGGGAAAAAGAGGAGGACTAAGATGACTATCTAACATTTATCGAAAAAACTTCTAAAATCGTACTGGCACATCTCACGACTTATTCATCTTTGTACGCATTCTATAGTACATTTTTTTATACCACCTCTTTCCCTTTCTTTTTACAAGACAGCCTTCACTATATTATTTCTGTCTTCATCGATCTCTGTACTCTCTATTTACACTGGAAATTAATTTTTCTTCCTTCAATCGACGGTTTTATATTGCAGTAAACAACGAAAATTTATCTGGCCAAGACTGACAATGAGTCAAAGAGTTAACAGAAAAATTATAACCCAAATTCACTGTAATTTTACTCTTCAAAAGAACAAAGTATCTAGATCAGAAAAATAAAAAATTCGTTCCAATATAGATCTGGCATCTCTCTAAAGTGCTGAAGAGTAAGTAGGTATATGCTTCACTGGAAACAAGAAATCCGAGACATGTTAATACTAATATCTTAATGGCGGTTGTTCTGATGATGAAATCTCGAAAAATATAAATCTATGCGCTTAATTAGCCAACCCAATCCAGGATTTTTGTCATCAAATTATCTGATACAATAATATTCAAATACAAATATTTTCGTAAAGTGAGGTAATTTTCTCGACTGGTTCTGATTGAGTTTTCAACTTGGAGTTATAATTTTTGACAATGTTTCACTTGTATGATTAACTTACAGATTTATAAATAAGTTGGATTTTTATTTTCGGTTGAATATCTCCTTCTACCGATACGCAAAGTCTAACTTTGACGGCTAATTTCAGCTATAAATAAAAAGAGACGTTAAAAATTCAATTAATTCTATACATTCTCAAATTAGACATTCGAATTACATTGTGGCTAAAAATTTCAAGTTCAGAATCGGCTTCTATTAAGTTGGTAAAATTTTACTGCTTTATACGTTTTCTGCTTCTGGTAACGCTTTAGGGGCCTAGTTGGTTCAGAGGCAAGGCACTCAGCTTTGTGACTTACAAATTGTATGATCGAGCCAAGTCAATGGTAATATTTGATGACCCACAACATCCTGCAGTACAAGGGTCTGGTTTGAATCCATGGAGCTTAATCGTGTACTTAGAGTATTTACGTGCTCATCTGGTTAACTAGGTATGTATCCCAGCAAATGCGAATAAAATAGCAATTAACTAAAGCTCATGACTCAAATAAATAACAAAATTTAGTGTCTGATGCCTTTTGACTGCTAGGGCCAAGCCCCACACAAACAATACGTAAGCAGAAATTGATCTGGTTTATTTATTTTTTTCAATTTTATAAATAACCCACCTAACTCAATTCTTAATTTGTATTTGATTTACTTACCCTTACAATCTGCAGAATTTTATAAAAACTCGAAATTAGGACTTCTGCATTTTCTTGACAAATAGAAAGTTGGCTAGCTATTATTGAAAGTCATACCTATAGCATTTTGTAAGAAGGAAATTTAGAATGTTCAAAGTGTTTACCTGGATGAACTTAGTTCTCCCTCTATATCAAGAGGAGTGCTCCTATAAGTAAGTAGAAAAGCACAAAAGGGGTGGGGTTAGTAAGAAATCGTTGAAGGACCCCTTTATTCTCTAGCTACTGAATTACTATACAAAATACTGACACGATCAACCCTAATATTATATTAGACTATTATCTAGCACAATAAGTTTTGGACCAAACCGAGTCGCTGCAGTCACAATTGTCAACATTATTTTCACTCTAATCCACTTCCATCAAACACCATCTCTCTGAGCCAATATTCCAGAGTTCAGTTGTAGTCTAAAAAGAAACCTTACTAAAGGAATTTCAAGAGAGTTTATTTTCACGTATTCATCTTTCCAGACAGAATAACATACAAAAAAATCGAATGTCTTCGATCAGGTGCTCCATTGTTCAAAACTGACAACATCTCAACTGTCATCTCGCATCTGCGACTCGAAATCCTTTCAGTAACACGACGTACTTCGACGAAATTACATTTTTACCATCCCTTACAACTCGCGAAATTGACTTGCACAAAACGATAAACACTTCATCCACCCACCAGAACCTATGTGACAAATTCACCTACCGATTTAATCTCGATGAGCATTTATTTGTATTTACATTAAAATACTTTTTTTCTATCTCTCCTTTTTTTTCTCTTTTTTTTTTTTTACTTTTTAAAACGTTATGAAGTTTTTTAAAATATGTCTGTGGGGAAGTTTTTTTTATTTATTTAAAGGTACGGGCGAAAGAAAGGGTTACGTAATAACTCAGGCAAAAAATTAAAAGGGAAAAGAACAAAAAAGTGATAAAAAAGCACGTTAAAAAGAAGCAATCGTAAAAAATAAATCATAAGAATACTCAGACGTTAAAAAATATTATAACAAAACCAGAGTGAACTATGTCGGATAAAATTAAGTCCACGTTGTAAGTTGTTTTTCGCTGGAAAAAAAGACAAAAAAAGGGGCAAGTGGAGGGGCAGAGAGAGAAAAAAAGTCCACCTTATCAAGATTGTAAAAGGAGTTCGTGCTTTTCATAAACACCGCATCAACGACGTATTATGTATATGTGTGGAGGAGGGGGCAGTGAAAAAAGTGAGTGGGGTACTCGAAATATATAAGAAAGAAAAAATGAAGAAAAAAAAAAGCAAGCAGCAGCAAAAGAAAGGCTTCAAAATTCTATGACATTTCGACGTGTTCTCTCAATTAAAATATGGCAAACTGTTCCGTTTCTCATAATAATAGCTTTTATGAGGGGGTGAGGGAGTGCGAAGGGATACAAACATAGCGTTACCTTTGCCAGCTGACCTGAATCAACCCTCTTCCCTGCAATGATTAGATAATGCCGTAAGATAATTTTCTAATCTTCGTTTCTTATCTTTAACCCCTTTTTTTTTTCTATGGAAGCTTTTCTTTGAATCTTTCTTCGCCCATTTTTTTCTTTTTTCTTCTTTTCCTTTTCTTTTTTTCCCTCATTTCTTTCTCCTTCGCCTTTAAAAACGCTTGTTTGCTCGCTTCGCTAACGAGTATTCGTATTATAATTAAGAACGTCTTCTTCATTAATACACTACCTACGTACGTCTTTTATCCTCTCTCAATTTTCTTTTTCTTCATAATTATTATATTATTATGTATAAATATTTCTTATTGAGGAAAAACACGCGGAGAAAACTGTAATAATGTACTGCGTAATTAGGAAAGCGAGGATATGGGGTTGTAAAATCATTAATGTAAGTTCTTTTTCTTCATCCTTTCATTCAGTTTTCTGGAGGAATTAAACACAACTTTTGTCATAAACCACTTTAAAAATCTCACAAGAGGTGAGATAGAAATGTTATTACAAGTATAACAGTATGTAGGTGAACTTGCTTTTGTCAACTGGAATGAGAAATTCCAATATTTCAAAAATATTTCAAACTTTTTTTTTTCGACAGTTAAAATACTTTTTTATAAATATTTTATACGTCAGTCTTATGGTATCTGAATCAGATAAGATATTGTACAACTATGTGGTCACTATACAGCCCACTCTGATGACCCCTAAATTCAATTTTGAATTTGACCTATTCACTGAACGATTTCACTGAAAACCTACAAATACTAGCATAATACACTTTAAAAAGAGAAATAAAGAATTTATAAAAGACTACCGACGGTACCCATAGACGCCGGCGAAATTTTATGTAAATTCAGAAATATTAGATAACTTTATCGGCGGCAAATGAAATTTTTCTAAATCCGTGAGAACAAAATATATAGAACCACAGTCTACAACATTTGATCAAATGGAAGCGCTGCAACAGTAGCTGATGTAATTTAGAAGATATACAGCAATCGCAAAAATTGATCGTCACACAAAATTACCGAAATCATATTCTAAGAAATAGAATATTAATTATGTATTTTATAAAAAGACGTTGAAAATATAGAACTGAATTTGATAATATTAAGCAAGAATATACGTAGTCATGCACTTTTTTTCTATAATTTTTTTCAGAGGTTTTTTGAAAAATTTGAAATTGAAAAGTACGTATAATAAGAAAAACACTCGTGTAACAAATTTTGCTATATAGAAAAGTAGATTTTCTTCAAAGTATTTATGTACGACATAATAGAATTTACAACTTTCCAATTCTTTAAAAATAAAACAAATTATGTCCCTCCCTATTACGTGGACCTGTGAGCGTCTGTGGCGGGGGCTATTATATAAAATAAAATAGAAATAAAATATCGTGTCCCAAGTTTCGTTTATAGAACTGCTCAGTATTTTAAGTAATCTACAAAATCCAAAATCGGTTCATCCAATCAGCTAAAATTAATTGTTCAGAGTTATCTTGAATAAGTAACTCAATTTTTTTCCCTCAAACTAACTGCTCAAATGAACCCCCAGCTTTAGCTGAATCGATAGAATTCTAGCTACCCTTGCATAGAACATATACAATGTCATGTTCAGCAGTGTTTTTCTCCTCACTCATCAGGTTTTCTCGCCTTCCACTGTGGAATTTAAAATTAAAAATGAAGAAAAAATTACTAGGAAAAAAGAATATAGAGGGAAAAAAAATGTCAAAGGCCGTAAATTAAGTAAAATGGCTGGCGTTAGGGGGACACGACTCGTATTTTTATTATTAAAGGGGGACATTGTGGACGTGTACGTCGCAACCAACCAGGGGCCTGTATTTCCTCGTACATATATTTGGTCGTCGTTTTTCAAAAAAAAAAAAAAAGGACAGAAAAGAGACAGAGCAGCAGAAAGAGAACTTTGCAGATGCCCTCGTCCGCTAAAGACTAACGCCCTTATCTAGCATCAGGATTGTGGTCGCAAAACGAGAACCCCGTGGCAGATCAACAATACAGATTTTGCCAGATTGATATGTCAGATATGAGAGGGAGAGGAGGAAAAAAAGCCTTTTAGCATCCTGCGTTTGTCAGCAGACGAAGAAATTGTACTTTTGACGACACGAGGGGAAAGCCTCGGCAAAGGTTGGGGTTGCTCTGAAGCTTGACATATGTACATACGCTCAGGAGCAGAAGCCACAACTATTTCAACAGAATGGAAGCTGTGGGCACTTTTATTCATCTTCAGTCCTCATATCTCCATATAAGTTTCGTAACTTTAATTCTAACAAAGCTAATTTAGCTATAAGACTTTATAAGGTAATCCTACACAAGCATAATTAAAAAAAAAAAGTTTTCAACTGGATGTAAAGGTATAGGTAAGAAGAACAGAATGATGTACGACTTGGTCATATTAAATTTTTCACTTGACTCATAAGAGAAAAGAATCGAGTGCCGAATAGTGAATCAAATGAAACTCAAGGAGCCAAAAGTTACATACTTACTACAGTCAGTATTGCCAATTCTGAAAAAGTGAAATTTTTGTTTCGCCCTGGAGCGCGTTCAAAAGAAAAGAAATATCATTTTTCAAACTTCGAAATACCTTTTCTCCCAAAACCAACAAACGGATATTGGCTTGATATTTGAATGGTCAACTCTCAAAACTACAGTGAATGTACAGTTTAAATTTCAGCTCGATCTGATTGGTACAGTTTTGCTGCAACTGTCTTAATTCAAAGTCAAAATTTGAGATTTACATACACCCCTTTGTACAAAGAGAAATAAATAAATTAAAAACAAATAAATAAATAAATAAATAAATTAATTAATTAATTTTTAGGTAAATTATTAGTAGGACTAATAATTACCTAATTAGGTATATTCCAGTATAAAATATCCTTTTAGACATTGGTATAGCTGCGTCTGAACAGCCATAGTTATCTGGTACTTTCTGTACACAGATAAGTACCCAGGTGTCAACTGTGGTCTGTGAGAGACAAGTACAGAAAAGTTGTTACTTTGGCGTTTTTGATATGTGTACGATAGACGCACTGCGTCTATCTACGAGTATGTGAAACCGGTTTGGTTTACGATCATGAGCAGCATCCTGCCTTGTGGCGGACACTGACAATATGTACTCGTACATATTACACCTGTATTTAGTCAACTTATATTTTAGTTCATACTGTCCCCACATAATTAAATAAATAAAATAAATTAAATAAATAAATAAATAAATAAATAAATAAATAAATAAATAAATAAATAAATAAATAAATAAATAAATAAATAAATAAATAAATAAATAAATAAATAAATAAATAAATAAATAAATAAATAAATAAATAAATAAATAAATAAATAAATAAATAAATAAATAAATAAATAAATAAATAAATAAATAAATAAATAAATAAATAAATAAATAAATAAATAAAATGAATTAATAGATTTATGAAAATGCGAGATAAATTTTTTTTTTTAGAAACTTGTGATCATGAAACGTAAAACTATATACATGTTCCATACATATTGATGGAAGTCAGACCAAAATTAATACCCACGTTTTTTGTCTTAAACTTGCTAAAAAATCAAAATAAAAAGAAATTTTCTATATATAGGTACTCTCTGTATTTTGATGATGAAAGACTCAGTCCCTCACTCTTCAAATTTCTGGATGCACCACTAGATAGGGCCACGCTAATATTCACTATAAAACCTTTAATTAATGATTTTATAAGGTGTATAAAATTATTTACACTTTGAAACCTTACCACATTATGAGAAAAATTCCTAGATAACCTATTATATGTCTTGAACCTCTCCTATTACCAGGTCATAATGGCCGTATAATGTAACACTAAAATTCACTTACCACGAGGACCCTCACACCTATAATCCACAAATATGTTGTCCACAAAACCCGCGTCAAAAATTGGCAAACCTTATTTTATTACAATATCAACCGTTATATCTTTTCCCCCCTTAGTGAAAAGGAAGAAAATGCATAGTGGCGCCAGCATCGCACACCATTACGTATCCACCCTTCGAGTGAAAAAGGCCAAGAATGCGACATTTTTTCTCACTGCCAGTCTACCTCAGCAGCCAACATTATTTCTGAGAAAGAGACGAATCCTCCGAATACCATTGTTGGAGAGAGCCGAACAATACCCGCTGTCAATTCGAAAAGGAGTTTTTATTTTGATAACTTTTTGAATTATTATGACACGATATTATACAAACGCTACCGGGATGAAAACGTTATTAGACAACGTGGGTGTCGATTTGAAATTTAAATTACATTCGTAGATGGTAACCACTTATACGTATACAAAGGTAGTGGGTACCAAAGGCACCAAACATACAGGTTTCCACTTAATATAATATAGCCGCACATGATTTCTCTTGAAGCGTGTTCCCTCTTTCGGTTTCCCATTATTTATCCGCTCATTTTTATTGATATTTATTTTTCCTATCGAAGGTTGGTCCCACAATATTCATGAGGGCTATTTATGTGACTGACTTGTTGACAGTATATCATCTGTAGAACTACTTAGTTAGAGGCAAGGTATAAAATGTTCCTAATTTTCTCTTTTTTTTTTCAAGGTTTTAAGCCTTTTCCAGCGAAATAAATGGATCATATTTTTGCCTATATACGACATAATGCGAGAATTAGTAAGCGAAAAAATAACGTCACAATATTATGATGCGTTGAATTTTACGTACAACTGTCAGTTGAAAACTCAGCCAAAAAAAAAAAAAAAACAATGTCGAGAAAATTTCCTCATATTTTTATGAAAGTACATGTACCTATTTGTCTTTAATATAATTTTATCAGACAATTTGGAAACAATAATCCTGAATTTTGGATAGGGTTGACTGACTAAGTAGTTAAATTCATATTTTTTTGTATATTTCAACATTACATCATCAGAATCACAGCACCAATTAAGTCATTATAATATTGCTATGTTGCTGAGTTTGTACTTCTACAGTGAAACATGCCCTTAAGGGTTTGCCAAGAATTAACCTGTACTGGCCACTTCTTATAACCATTTACAAATTATATATAAAAGATCAGTTTCTTATTACAGGAGTTGGTGAAGTGTTAAGAAATTCATGTACACTGTCAATGAAAAGAGAAAGCTCTTCGATTTTAGGTGTCGACGAAATTTCACACGCTGAGTTTCGAAATGAGCTGCAGATATACTTAAGGCTAGATGGAAAACCGGAATCCACGAAGGCTTACTTATAGACAGCCTGAATATCTCGGTACGATTAAAAGGATTAAGCCTGGATACATTTTCGTTTTTCCTTTGAAAAATCGAACATTAATATTTCCCCTCGCTGCCGCCTTTACTCTTCCGTGCTCGTCTCTACTTTCATCCGTTTAATTATTTCCAATTCCTTTGAACCAGAAAATATGGTCAGGCAGTTTACGTAATTTCTCGTCTTAATGGAAATCATCCGACGATTTAATAATTTCGTGGACACGAATTGACCTTTTTTTTTTTTTTTGGTTTTCTGAGGCCTCGAAATTGCGAATATGTATAATGAAAAAATTCTCCCAGAATATCAATTTTGACCAATGCGATATTACTTTCATATAGATGCGCATGTTGCACTTCTTTGGCCATATTTTTTTTTTTCAAAGACCAGAAAAAAAAGTTGTCTTTCTAGATGAAGGTGAAACAGCGCCGGTATTATTTGGTCAAAGTGACTCGTTTTAATGGGTTCCTGAAATTATGAAATCAAGAAAAGTCTCCGAGAGTTCGAAATTCCTGGGCGATCAATTGAGGCGATATAGAGAGCAGACTCAACAATTTCTTTCTTTCTCTCGGTTAATTAATAGGCTTAATTGTACGTAAATACGGGAGTTGGTATGCATTTTTGGTATGTGAGAGTGGTTCACAGAAAAAGGTGGTTGACAGACCAGATATGGCTTTGCACCGCTGTAGCTACATAGAATGTAATAATACGACATTTGGTTTTTGAAGAAAACATGTACAGGAGTAAACTAGAAACTCGTTTATCTTGTTCACAATTTCTTGAAATCTAGCAAGAAATTTTATTCTCAAGCAGTGGCTAAGATCAGCTTTTCTAAAAGTGAATGTTTCAAACGGTAATACCTCAATAGAAGTAAATTTCTAAAAAACAATTTTGCCTCGGGAATTTGTTATACAAGTACATGTATGTATATCGTGGTAACCCTAAAAACTGGGATTTCCTTACACAGAAGGCTGCGAAAAGTTTTCACTTAAATATGTCTTTTTTTCAAAAAAAGAAAAAAAAAAATACCTATTCGATAATATCGATTAAAAATGGCCTCGCTATAGATAATTATCGATACTCTTTAGTGGAATAATCATGCAAAATGGGCATAAAAGACTTTTTATAATAAAACCGTGTTTGAATTGTTGCATTTTTGACCGAATTTTTCAACGTGTTGCTCATTTTTTCAAACTTTTGATACATCATTATAATAAAATATAAAGTTTTTATCGATAGTTTCGATCATGACCCATGATCGATAATATCGATAATTTGAACTTTTTTCACGGGCGGCGCAACAGCTCTTAGCCTGTGTAAATTTTTTAGAATTAACGCAATTACCAAAATAACCCACGTGGAGGGGGCTGTTAAGGTGGCGTCGATTTTCAGGTGCCAACCCAGGCCAAAGGGATCAGGTCTTGACTAAAGTAACAATGTAGCCAATGATACCTTCACCCATCTCTATAACAAGGTGAGCTTAAAGTTTAAAAGCGAAACAAAAGTAATTGGAGCTGCGATATCACCTCGGTCATTATAATATAATTTTCAATCTGAATACAAGAAAACACTTGAAAGTTGAGAAAAGCAAAGCAATGAGAACACTATCTTATTCGATAAACTTGTAAACTTCTCGTTCAGTGCTTACCGAAAAATTTTTGTAAACGATTTCAGAGCAAAAACGGTTTTGCTAAACCGTGTTTTCGAAGAATGATGAATGAAAAATTTGTACATATAAAAATAAAAACTTTAAATTTTGAATTTACAGTCATTTATACTTGAAACCTGAAAGAAAATTCACTATTACAATTCTGAACTCAATATAAATGTTTTCTCTGTGGGGAAAAATTTCAGTATTTTCTCATTACCTTAATCTGATTATTCAGCAACACTTGCAGAAAAATTCACTCGATATATTTTTACTAAATTAATGGTTGATTGATATATATGCGCACTAAACGATAAAATCGAGTAATTAAAAATTAACAAAAAAAATTTACGCAACGTCAGAAAGTGTAGACCTAAAAATTTCTATTCTCATCTCCAGGGGGTAAAAGTATGTTCGCATGTTGACCTGTCAATGTATTATACTGTAGGAAGGCTATATATATGTGAATGCATTCTGTTACGAGTATTTAGGCCTTATATAAATTTCACAGGTGAAGACTTAATCTCTAATTTCGATTGTGTGTGTTAATGATTATCTCGTCACCAGAAAAATGGGTGGGTCAGTATATTCTCCTAGTTTTTACGATAGTATCGTGACATGATTTATGATTTGGAGAAGTGGTATCGAGTGACAATACATTAGGAGCGATGGAAGTAGGTTTATTTTTGTGCGAATAATTTGAGAGTCATTGAACTCACATGGATGAAGCAGGAGTAGAAAAGGTGAACTTATTTCATAAGATATGCTCAGGAGCTTGGATCACTGCACAGGGGCACAACTACGTGGATTGGTGAGGCTAGGGGATTCATTTTTCTCCCCGAGATATTTACTTCCACCCCTCCACGTAGGAAATATATAATATGAATTAATCAAATACCTACTTATATCAGCAATACCCTCCATTTTCGAAACAATAACTGCTATTATTTTTCATAAGTGATTATTCCCATAAACTTTGTGAATAACCAAAAAATCAGAAAGTAAGTAAGCCAGACCATGCCCTTCAACATTCTCCAAATTATGAAAATTTAATGAAAATTTAAAAGAGTTCAATTGTTGGACTTACACGTTCGTTGTATTGCGAATTGTTGAATCCAAACGAACATAATACTCACACTGAATCAAAAAATGAAAGCTTTCCTAATAAATTCCACCTTCAAACTACATGATTCAAAAAATTCGGTCTCTTACAACGCACTGTGGTCAGTTGAGAGAATAAATTCAAATTTGTCATCATCGTGGAAGAGAAAAAGCAGACAACGAATCCGGGTTCAAAAAAAAAAAAAAACAATTTGAGTATTTTAATTTAAATGTTAATCAACGACAGTAATATTCAAAATAATTAAATCGAAAGCTGATGCAGCGAGAAAAAAGTGAATTCTGCCACAGGATGATATTATAAAAAAATTGGACACCAATGAAAACAAATTTAATTACCAAAACTACAAATTGTTTCGGCAGAACATTAAAGCAAGAAATTTTCAAAAATCTCCAATCTTCTTGGTATCAGTTTATAGTTAATCGGATGAAAAACAGCATCATTTCCAAATTATATCCAAGTAATTACACGGAAAAAATTCAATTAGAGATTTATTTACCTTGGAAAAGTTTCAAGAAAAAAACTCCATATGAGAACCAGGAAAACATTGAAAATTTTTTAATGTATGTTTATTTTATGGCCTTGCGGTTACTATTATCGTAATGTCTCCAATACCTAGAATCTTATATATTTCTGTACGATTAATTCCTCGAATTTTGAAGTTCAGCTTAACGATATAATTTACTCACTATAGGTGCTCACTACAGCAATTATTTTTTTCAATTATACGGATTCTATAATGAGCCAGCAATAAGAAAATTGGTTAATTAAAAACGGTCACCCATCCAACTGAGCAATAGCTGCTTAACTTCAATTAATCAAACGAAACTGCTATAGCTTCCATGCACATTCTATAGATTTTGAAAATTTCTTTCCCCTCCTTCATTTGCACCTCTCATGAAATAGTCCAACTATACATAAAGTTTTTTTTAACTGCCACAGCAAATTGGAAACGGGTCAAACAGGCTACCGAAAATAATACAATAGCCTGCTGAAGAACCTTCACAACTTGAAAAAATATCAGATCTAATGATGACCTTATTTCAAATGTCTTCAGTTCTTATCACCACTTGTCTATCTAAAACACTAGAACGAAAAAAAAGAAAAAGGACGGTCTACCCAAAAGAAGAAAACAAAAGAAACACTGTATCTACCTTTTTCAAATAGAAAGGTGAGGACAAGTTGAGCTATCAGCTACTGTCGGCCGCCCCCAAAAAAGGAGCCCAAAAAATAATCACTCTCCTATCTTTGGTCAGATTTTTTACAAAAATTCTTCACTATGCGGAATTCTGAATGCGTATGAGGATATTGTTTTTCAACCACACTTTATGGGATAGTAATAGTCTCCTCGAAGATAATCCTGCATTTAGATTTTTACCTTTTTTTTTCTCTTCTTTTTAATCGATCAACGCTCTCAAATGCTTTGATAATAGAGTTTAATATTACTTAGCGCAGCACATATACACATAGTATATACTCGCATTCGGACGATATAGTTACAGTAGAGATTTTTTTTCTGGCCTTATCAGTCCATGGTATCTCCACCAATCCACCACGCGCCCGTGGACTTATCAACTTGGGGATGGGGTGTCACGTTGTACCTATTGTATCCGATGCTTATCAGTCAATTCGAAAACGAAAACAAAGTGTACCCAAAAAATAACAATAAAAAAAAGTGAAATGAGGGACACGCACAAGAGTAGCAGCTCCTATTTTATGGACCAAGTCGCCTTCTCCTATAGGTTGGTGGTTATATCTGAGGGCTTCCAGTGGAAGACAAATCCGTAGGAAAAAAAGTATATATAGCTACATATTGTACATATGGCGGATGGTACTAAATTTCTATTGTATCATGATTGGGAGATGGTTATCGAGTACGTGTATCTTGGTGGAAAGACCAGTTGGAGAGGAGAAAAAAAAAAGAGTAAAAGCTATCTTTTAATCCATCAAAAGACTTAATAAAGCACTTCCAGACAGCACCGTTTTGTACGACGAGTGAAGATGAAAAGGAAAACAACAAAAAAAAAAAAACTTCTGAAAAAAAAGAGGAAAAAACTCGGTGTGGAAAATGGGCAGCAAATTTCACGCGTGTTACTGTTACAATGCGAGTACCATTTTAAAGATTGGTCGGCGAGATGGAAAGTGTGAAAAAATGGACGACGATTAAGTACCTTACATGTAGTTCATAGAATGTGTCATTTTGAAGCAACTGCGGACTCGGGATATAACTTCGAAGACGTGTATTCAGTACAATATATTCATTATGTGATTGAAAATACCTGTGCATTAGGTCAGGAAAATTAGAGATCAAAAAAAGGAAAAATTGGTGCAAAAGATATTATGCCAGGAATGTGTTGCGATAGTTCAGGGAAGATGTGGTAAAAAGTCTCCAGCCTGGCCCCTGTGCTTCTTCCTTGGGGACTCATAAGCGTTGAAATTGGACGTTTTTTAGCTATAAACTAAAAATGATACTATCCAATTCGAAGTTCAGTAAAACTTTGTTCTCCATCAAATTTCCTATTGATTAAAAAACAATGACCTCATTTGGTACCATGGAAGTGCAGTATATGAATAAAGATTTTGAAAAATGATACTTTTCAAGTAGATGTGCCGATTTTTCAAAAATATGAAGTAAATTTTCATCGACTTGAATCGAAATCAAAAAGCCAATCAAATCGAAAATTGGCTGTGAGAAATCGAAAATTGAGAAATCGATTTTAGAAAGATTTTCCATTTTTGTACTTCTTTTTTTATCAGGTAACTTTCAATAAAATATTTAATTTCTCTTCCCAGTATGAAAATTTACGTGAAATTTACTCGATCAGAAGGCACATATAGATATTATACGAGAATACCACATTAATTTCGATTTTTCAATTTCTAAATGATCGATTTAAGACATAAAATCGGATCAAAACCCCAGAAATTAATAAGAAATTGATTTTTTTAGGTTCGAATTAATCGAAAAAATTGAGAAATCGAAAAAAAAAAAATCGGCATCCCTATTTTCAAGTGTTTTTTCGCGATAACTCGAAAATAAAGGGATTGGACCTATTTTCATCTTCATTTCTTACACTTCTATGCAGGCACCACATGAGGTTATTTTTTCTCCAAGTGATAAGAAACTTTATGGGATAGAATTTATATCTATAGCATAGTTTTTAGGTTATACCTGAAAAACGGAAAATTTCGGCCCCCGGGGGAGGTGGTGGAGACTTCATATTCTCATAGACGCTATTTGGTGGTAAAAATTATAACTTGCTTGCTATCAGGTGAAGACAATAATTATTCTCCAACAGCTAATATGGACTCGATTTTTGGGAATATTATCGGTGCAAACCCTAAAATTAAAAAATGAGCAGGCTATTTGCATTTCAACTCATCCTCTACGTTAGAGAATTTCAAAAATTAAAATATTGCCTTAAAATGTTTCAATGTTTTCAGAAGTCTCGACAATATCAAACAAATAGATTCATCATTGAACTCTATTTTTGAAACAATTTCAAAAATTATTTAAAAAAAATGAATCTCATATTGCTGCCGCACCTGACATTGAAAAATAGAAAAAAATAATCACAAAAAGAAGCCGATAGTAATCCGTGAGTGAGGAAAAAGCAGAGATCAATTCCTACAGCTAAAGGACACATAGCCTGCAAACTGAGCACGTTATAGAGTAAATGGTAAACATCCATCAGATAAGATAAGCATCATTCGACGCTTCTGTTGTCGTATCTAGTTTCTTCTTTTTTGCCCTTATGGCGGTAAAACTCTATATTTTTCAAAAAAATACAACATGAAAATTACGCGCTCTCCAATTGGCTAAAACCGATGGTCCCATGTAGATTTCGATTAGCTGGCAATTTTTCCACGCTGAGAGATAATTGGTTACTGCTATACATACGAGTTAATTATAACTGGTTCGAATGTCGTATTCTAGTCTCCTATTTTAAAGATAATCGCCGCCGGGTCCTAAGTAGTTTCCATGTAGACATAACCAGTTCCTTATAAGATTTCGGTCACTTTTCAACGAAAAACATATTTCATTTTAAATTCGTCGTCGGCGTTTGTACATATAAACGATTCCAAAAGTGAGGAGATGTGTGAGCTGAATGCGTACAGTAGCTACTATGGATTAGGATTAGACCATAGAAAAGACATCCATTAACACGAGAACGAGGTTATAAAAACCTTGATCCCAAGTCTAATGAAAGGAATTTTTAAAAGAATTAAGTTCTTGAACTTATATAACGCATATGACCAAAGCAAGTCCACTGTAAGTCAACATATTTAATGGGTACTCAGCTCTAGGAGACATTGTACAAATAAATTTTGAAGAAGAATCCAAAAATTGTAATTATAAGCCAAAATTTTCAAAAATTAGCGACGCCAGTAAGAAAATTATATTCGTCTAGTATTAATAAGTCACATCGAGAAAAGTGAAGAACATTTTCTGAACCCTCCCCCTCCGCCATCAAATTCGTTTTCCCCTATGGGAAAAGCAAGTTTATCGTGTATGTAGATGAGTAGCAGGTAACACATTACAAAAGTGAGGCAATCTACGAGTATTACAGAATCGAAGTAATAGTATATTACAGAATTCAGCCCCCTCCCTACCCAATCGCCTAGCCCTGCTTCTCTTTCTCTTCCTTCTCCTCTTCTGGCATCAAATATAGACAGGTAAAGCATTACAGAACTGAGCCTCCCTTCTTCCTATTAGCCCAAATACTATAATAGAAAAATTTCAGGTTTTTTCCACAAATCAGATTTCGTCAAACTGCGATTAGCCAGAATGTCAATTCCACAAAATTGTGCGAGTTCATATAATATGTGTATTCCAAATTACAACTACACAAGCTATCTAAATCATCCTCTGTCCATATAACCCTTTGAAACATTATAGTAAACGACTCGCAAAAAAAGCAGGAAAGCCATGAAGGCTCTACTTGAAAAACCCCTGGTCGAGGGTGGTTTCAATTTTCCGCTCGTTAAAGTAATAATATTTCCTCCCCCACACCCAATCCATTGTCATTCGATGACGATGAGATCGTCGAGATACCAAAACACAGCGAGTATAAACGCAGGCTCGTGTGTACTTTTAACCGTCAACTCTATTGCTCGCTCATACTTATATATCTCTTCTCGATGTCATATTCTGCGCAGGAAGAAATGCTAAAAGGGAAAAAAAAATGAAACTCTAAAAGATCGTCGAGGGGAAGTACCGGTGTGGCCTTTGATTTCTGCCACCACAAAAAAAAAAAGGCTTTTGTTTTTTCCATCAGCGGTTCACTCGATGTGTGGCATAAGGCCAAAGATCCTTCCTCAATATGTGTCTACTTTTAATGAGAGCGCAGCTCGAATATCGACGACGAGCAGAAAATTATAATACGACGACAATGAAGCACGAAATAACCATGCACTTATACCTATATGAAAATACATCATAGGACGTGATCGAATGGCCTCTTCGCTTCGAGTGGCTAAGTACTTTATAAATGTGCAAGCTCGAAGCACATGCCTCGTGCTTTATCTGTTTGCCAAATAAGCCAAGCTAGGTGGTCTTCAAATCGACGTATATGATACTTGTGGCCGAGTGAAAAGCGAAGAACAATACAATAAAGTATATACCTATGGCTATGAAGCTTACAGCGAAAATTCAAGAGCAGCCTTTACACTCGCGAGACTACAGATGTTTAAAAACTTATAGAATTCGACACGTTATGATGCGGTAGGTGCTGAGCGTAGATGAATGGTTGATTTTCTAATGAAAAGTTTTACATTCTTACTTGCTATATATATCTAGCTATCAATCGCTTTTACTTTTGCCACGTGGCAGAGTATATAATGATCTGGTATGGACTATGTTTTAATCAGTGTTGTTCCGTCAAATAAGTCAAGTTATTTTACTGTAATTTTACTGGTAAAATTACGTAAAATAACACACGTCAAAAAATTAATTATTTGACAGTTTTTTGACATTATTTCACGTCAAAAAACTATCAAAAAAGACAACAGGAAAAACTTAGGAATTCCTTAATTATTGCTCGAGTATTGATTGATAATTGCAGATTTTATATGCTCTATCTTTCTCAGGGCAAAGAAAAACTTTTTTTGTTTATTTTGTAAATTCTAACATAAGCAAGATTATTATGTGGTCTTTGAATAATATTCTCTCAATTATACATTTTCTAATTTTCCTCTGACTGCAGTTGGCTTTGAAAATAATAAAAATGAAATTGGAAATTTAAATAAATGTGCCTGCAAGACTTTAATATTTGGATTTAGAAGTTGATTCATAATAGAAATTGATAATATGTCTTGTTTGTTTTTCTTTTTACTGATTAACATTTAAGCGAAGGAAATGTGAACAATAATTAAAGTACTTTGTAGTCATTAATTTGATCAATAAAATCAAGATATTCTCCATGTGAGCTTAGCGTCGAAATCAATTTTTTATTTTTTATTTGGAGTTTGGTTGTTTGGCCTTCTGACTAAAATAATTCAAAGTTTAAAATGAAAATGAATCATCCAAAACGAAACCAAACAAACTCGATGTATTACAAAACTCATGATGATAACAATAAATTCAGGTTTCACAATAAAATTACTATCCGACCTTTTTTGACATAATTTGACAGTAAAATTTTTTGACTGTAATTTTACGTTATTTGACGTTTTTTGACATGAAATGTCAAAAAAGTTATTTGACGCGTCAAGGAACAACACTGGTTTTAATACAATTTATCTCACTCCCCAATTAGCCATCCTGGCTCCTTCCCTTCTCCGCACGTTTGTCTAGAACTAAAATACCAAAAACAAATGTTAAATCTGCAGGCAATACAAAATACAAGACAAACACGCATTCATTCAAAATTTGCCAACCACATAAGCGACTTACTTGATGTTAAAATGCAAACAACCATTTTGAAATTCTTATCAATATTAACAAAAAAAAAAAATGACTGTACAGTTTTTATTAGGAAAGTATCCTAATGGAAGTTTTACGTTTGCAGTAACAATAACTGATAACGTCAACTATTCTTGGAATACATTTTCTCAACATAAAATGACAGTCAACATATTTACAAATGTAAAACAAAGCGATTTATATTTTATAGAAATGGAGAAATTTCAATGAGTAGCTACCTATAGTTCTGCTATTTCATTTGTTTTACACGAAAATATATACACCATGATGGTAGATTTGAGCCAGAACGCCAGAACAATGAATAGCTGTTACCCATAATAATATGATGAATGCAGATCCGTCAGAAAATCAGAATATTAGACCTGTTTACTCCATTTACAACATTCATAATATTCTGTGTTGTCATCTATCAAATAAGGTAGGTAATTTAGTCCAAGTTGGCCGCAACAATTTTATGAGAAATGAGTAAAAATTGGTTGTCGGGTCAAAAAATGAAAATATCATACTCGTATATTCACGTTTTCTGTATAAAAATAAATTCATTTGGCAACATTTTGGTGAAGTTCCACATAACCCAATGATACAATTATTATAGCCCCGACTTTGAGCGAATTTCGCAAAAAAGTATTTATTTTTCCTTCGACTTTACTCCCTTTTTTGATAACCTTCTAATAGGTAGATGTGATTCAAAAACTACCTGATTAATTTCATCTACATTTTGCAGGATGGGTACTAAATTAAGGGTCATGTGCATAATTCACAAGAAAATTTCATTAAAATAGATTAAGAAGCAGCTTTTGAGAATAAAAATTTTATTTTCGAAAATTCTGATTTTAACATGTAAACTTGATTTTCTCAAAAGCCTAATTTTTAGATTCAAAAATTCAATATATTATATTAAAGTCAATTTTTAACCATCGAGAAGAATCTTTTTTGAAAAATGTTCACCAAACTTGTCTCTATCAAAAATAATCATCAGTTTGAAAATGAAATTTTGATTCAAGGTATGTTTTCATAGATCACATGTCACATCTAACAGATATTGCAAAAATTCTATCGGAATTTCGGTATATCCATTCAAAAAACGCGCAGTCAAAGTCTCAGACAATATTTGTCACGCTGTTGATACGAAAGTATATGCAATATGTGTTACAAGTCAATATAATGGAAAAACTGCTCGCATGCTTCATGCGCGCAGCAATCCCGATGGGCAAAAAATGAGAAAATGATCAGGAAAATGAGAATTTTATCCGTTGTCAGTCCGTTTTTATTTTCGACTATCGGATCTGAAAATTTGCAGATATTTTTGTCATCTTGATTATTTTTCCAAATCTGTTTGTAAAACGGATTTCCTGATTATAATCAGTGATAAATTTTTGGGCAATTTTTCTAAATCCGTTTGTCAAACGGTTTCACGGATTATAACCCGGGCCAACAAATATCATAAAACAGCCTTCACGAAAAATAATCCGGACTCATTTCCGGCAAGACTGATTACAATCCGTTTGAAATCCGTTTTAGAAGCCGGAAAACAGGAAAATTCCGGATTATAATCCAGAAACGGATTATAACCCGGAATAAAACGGATCCGTTTTCAAAATATTTTGCCCATAGGGATTCTTTCGTAACGTTTTCCAAAGACCAAGATTTTTACGCATTCTGACCATCAACCCCCACAGTTTATAAATATTCCATCACCTACTCAAAATGTCCTCAGCAAATAAAAAAACACATTTAAACGAATTTTTCTTTTATTCTTTTCAACTTTTCCACTTGAATTACCCCGCAGCAAATTTAACGTTAAGGGTTTAGAAAAATGAAAATTCTATTTTCGAGCGACAGCACATTATTAAGTTCCCACAACGAAACTTTTTAATTTTATTTCGGAACAAAACAGAGGAAGACGATAAAAAAATTTAAGCCTCAATTCAGAAGGGAAGGAAATATTAAGCCAAGAAACAAAAAAGGGTTTTCCAAGCCTTATAGCAATTATAAATAAAAACTTTGGTATTTTTATTTTAGCTACCTACTCGTACTTCTTCTTATTTTCTTTTTATAAAACCAATTTTTTATCTACACTTTTTTTCTTCTCTCCATTCAACGGGGGTGTGATAAATATGTATATTCAAAATTTCTAGATAATCGCTCGTTCTTTGTGTTTTTTTCCTTCGCTTGTATACTTTTTCTTTTACACCGGAAAAGTTTTTCATATTTTGGAGGAGCGAGTGGCGAAAAAAAAAGAAAAAAATTATTACTCGTAAGAGTAGAGAAAGAAAATAAGGGGGAAAAAACTCGAGCGCGATAAGATAAATCATTGCAACAAAAAATAAATAAATCGCTCCTATAAGGCACGGAAAAATTGCGCATCTTTCAGAACAAAAAAAGTTTTCCACGAAAAAGCATCTTCTCTCGACTTTTCCCTCTTTTTATATTCCTCAATATAAATAGTGAAAGACTAAAATAATATTTTTGAAATTTCATCGCGTCGATGGAAATCGTTCATACACAAATTATAAAAGAATAAGAAATATTAATTTGGTAATTTTTACACTTCCCAAAATGCCATTGAAGTTTTAATAAAATAATTCTATTAAAATAATAATAATAAAAGTAAAGGAGGAGAGTATATAGAGACAGCTGGGCTCTACTATAAACATTTTCTAAAAAAGAATTTCAGTCAATTTACTGCATAAATATTCTTGAGATTCTTCAAAGAGGATGAATGTAGGAGGCTCGCGAGAATTTTTCAAATAATTACTCAATTTTTTCACAAATTAGGTTTGTAAATAATATTGTCGAATCAATAAACGAAATGGTAAGTCATATCAATTTCTAAATTAATGCTAATTACAATTACATATGTCAGCTGCTTACTTTAATTGATATTAGATATGTTATCAGCTAGTTAAGAAGATGGTGAAGGGTGATAGCTAAAATTTCAAGCTTTAATTTGTTATTTAAAAAAAAAGAGAGAGAGAGACAGAAAGAAAGAAAGAAAAGCAAATGTTTTAGTAGCTTTGGTTCAGCTGTCTACGTTTCAGTTCTTATATTTACCTAATTGCCCATTTCTCTAATCGTACAGTAATTGAGTTTTGCATTAGGTTTACACCATTTTGTTAGGTCATCGTAATCATAGTTCATATAGGAATCAATTATGCTTCACAGAAATTTTACCAACACATAATAAGTATATAAAAAAAAAAACATTTCACATTATCGAGTCATATCTTGTCAAAAAACAGGTGACCATTTTGAAATTCTTATCAGCATTGGCAGAAAAAACATGTCTGCTGGGTTTTATAATGTACCTATATATGTAAAAGAGTATAGCGGAATGAGCAGATAGTGATAATAATAATGTCCTGTTCTTGGAATTCATTTTATTCACACAAAATGACAGACGACTCGACTTTTCAAAAATGGCACAAAAAACATGGATGTCAATTTAAAAGGATAACGCAGTTTGAACAATTTTATCATTCCATTTCAATACATAATGAAATTGAAAATAAACAATATCAGTACTTCAGTATAGTTGGCAGACTATTGACAGTATTGACTATTCTAAAAAATTGGTTTCTTTAATATTTAGCTTCTTTGTAATATGCAATTATTATGATTACTTTTATGAGAATATTCGTCTTCCAATAAACCAGGCCAAAGAAACCAATGATAGTTTGTCCAGATTTCATATTTTTGAGAATCTTACTAAGAATTTTAAATGACTTGAAGAAAATTGTCGGTTAACTCATATACCTATACTTGTTTTTGTCACCAGAATGAAATTAGGATAACATGAGTCAGTGTTGCTAAGATAGAAATCTGAAAATATTCGTATCATTAGTAGATATAAACCAGATATAGTAAAACAGTCCGCACCAAAAACACAAATTATTTTCTTCATACCGAATATCAATTCAGTTTGTTAATTTCGGCAAAAAATAGCGTTTGGAGAGAAAAAAAAAGGCATTTATTTAAGTGTGAGAAAAATTTTAAAATTGTCTACAAGCGTTCTAGAGGTTCATTCCCCCAGGCGAAATAAAAATTCCGCATCAATATTTTTCAAAGATTTAAAATCGATTAGCTGTTAATTAGCCGGAATTGCTAAAACTTTGTAAAATATGTCAAAGTGACTACAAGTATTTTCTTTGTGACCACGTAATATGTACCTAAATAGTAGCTCTTTTACTATTAATTATGGAAGTTTATTCTAATTAATTTCTTCTTTTTTTTTTTTTTGGCCTGTAGAAGTAAGTTTCTGGAACCGCACATCATTAGAGAAAACATAGTTGTGTTTGAAGAGGAAATATTTTTCTCGTTGATTTGATAAAATTCTGTGAAGTGTTGCGCATCAGCCGGATCTAAGTCGAAAATTGTCGTCTGTCCAATTCGTCAAAGGTGAAGGAATAGAGGAGCCAAATGCAAATTGATACGACGATGACGAATAAATGATTAGGTTTAACGCAGCTTATTCGTCATAGAGTACATAAATTGCTATGACGCCAGAAGTAACGGGTTCCTGTGTCCAGATAATTCACCTACCTACTCTTTATAATTCACTATAGTAAGAAACCATATAGATGATCAATTCAGGATGTTCATTAAAAAAAATTGAAGCTCAAGACAGGGTAGGTCAAGTACTAAACTGGACAAAACTGAATGGTTTTATATAGGTAGTAAATAAATTGAAATAAAATAACAAGAAAAAATAGACGAGTAAAAAACAAATGAAAAAAAAAATGATATAAAAGAAGATGAAAGGACATTGTGTTGAATGGTTTTTGAATAGGAACAATTGAAATCTTCCATTCCTCCCTGTCCCTCCACTCCCCAAGAGGCACGTATACAAGGGGGCTATGTAGGGAGCCCAATCTTTGACTAGTTTGAAGCTTCCTTCGTTGGCCCGCCTTATGATTTTCTATATTATAATGTTCTGTTACAGTTTTTCATGAAATTACTTTTTAATTTTTTTAAAATCAATTTTTACAACAGATTTTTACAAAAAACTGCCCCAAATAGCAGAAAACTGTAAAAATTTTTCGCGTGTTTTGAGCGCAACTCGTTTATTTTATTCAAAACCAAGTTGTGTGCTTTTTATTCGACCTGGCAACCCTGGCACCCGTAATGAGCCCCCAAGAGTTCGCCTTAGATAATATCAGTTGAGGAATGGCATGAGCAGTGGGCAGCCGGTTGATACGATTTACAGTATGACTGACAACGGAATGAATAAGGTTGTGTACCTTTAAATCACTTCGGTGGAATTGTAAATTGAGAATTTTGTTGTTCTGCGCATGCGATACTCCGACTGCACTTGAGACTCCTATAAGCGATGTTGACAGGGTTGGTCTTTAAGGGTAGGATAGTGGGTTGGCTATATCCAGTACTATATGCTTTAAAGTAATTTCAAGGTTTTGTAAGAAATTATTGGCCGTCATTTAATTGAGTCCCGTTGTCGGGGCTCATTAGTATGCGTATTTGAATTGAGTCCCGGGTATTGGGGGCTCATTAATATTCCTATGTGAATTGAGTCCGAGGTATCGGCGAAATATTTTTCTTATTTTTAGCACAGGGAAAGATTGCCTTCTTATTGTCGGCTAATAGTCAACAGGCGTACTAGTGGCGAACGAGTCACCTTATCTTTTACATTTCTCCTCGGCTAATCGAGTTATCTCGGACTCGCGTATCTCCCTCCTATATTACCATCGATACTTGCTTTTTCTGTTCTTGTGTTGGTAAAATTATACTCGTCTGATACTCATTCTTAATAGCTGCCTAATGTTAGCAACTCTGTTTAGTAGTCTTGACCTGTAGTCCTCAGTGCCATATACCAAAACCCGTGAATTCCTTATTACAATGCTGCTCGCTGATTCACATTTTTAATCACACCAATGTATGATCATTGACAGTCCTAAGTCTGTTAAAGTGAGAAGGGAAATGTGAGTCAGTTCAGGGCTTCCATACCCCGGAATCAATTCACATAGAAATATTAATGAGCCCCCGATACCTGGGACTCAATTCTAATAAAAAAACCAATTTGGGACTCAATTAAAGACCGGTGAAATTATCAACATTGATCTTGAAGAAAAAATAAAAATTTTATCATGAAAATTATACGCAATAAATTCATAGAAGTGGGATTATGGGTAGTTCTACAATGATCAGATTATCTGTGCGGAACTTTCATTTCATTATTAATCTTCATCTTTCTGTTGTATCTAGTCATGTTTTTTTTGAGAACATCATAGGATATTTGAATCAATAGATAGATAATATATTCTTATCACTATAACTTAATTGAAAATAAATTCCCCATAATATACAGTTAATTTGATCATAATATACCTAGAAGTGAATAATCCCACCTTTATAACTTTGTTGCGTTATTTTCACTATGATATTTAATTTTTTCTGTAAGATCGCCATATTGATAATTTCTCACACAACACTGAAATTACTCGCTTGTGACCCGATGGAGAAAAATGAAGACCAAGCCTTGAATTCAGTGTGATAAATACTATATTTAAGAATCACCACTTATATATAGTCTGATTTCTGTAAATTCTTCTATACATTGATTAATGTAATCAGTTGAGTGCCTCAGTGCCTCCTCTTGGAAGGATATAAGTTATCGACTACTCATATCGATTGCAAACTCGATTGAAACTATCGATATCTACAGAATTCGCGCATGGCTTCTGTAGGTATATACATACCATGAAAATCTGGTGAAAAGAACGATCACGCTTTGGTAATTCTTCGAGGCACGAAAAAAATACCGATTCGAAGAAATGGAAGAATTTGTGGAGGGGGGTGAATAAGGGGGGCATAAATGCAAGAAGCTAACATCACGTTTGAAGCGAACGTCCTGTTAGCGCGGTCAAAAATCCGATTCTCTGTAGAAAGGCGTTTAAGATGGACGAATGAGAATGGTGGGGGGCGTGGTCCCCCAACCCCACTCCAAACAGACGGCGCTTTAGCAAACACATTCGTCTAGGCCCATTTAGTAACCGTGTATAGCCAGTTCACTCGATACGTACGAGCAGCGTTTTGTTGTGATTTCTTATCAGCAAAAAAAAAAAAAAAATGTAAACATGCCTATTCAGTGTGAATTTGTGACGATAGCAAAAATTTTGCTATTGTTTTAGATTTTTTTTTTTTTTCAATTTTTCATTTTGGTTCTATTTTTTGCGCCCTCTCGTTTCGTTCATCTTCAACCTTCGTCGAGAGTTCTGTTTTCGAAAAATATATACTCGGATTTTGGCTGGAAAATCTTTTGCCCAAAATTTTGTTTTGTCCCTCGTTTCGCGATTGGTGCTCGAAGAAAAATTTTCGCAAATCGTCCCTCCATGAGCTCGTTCTCGGTTCGTGCGACCAAAATCCCTCCAAAATTTTACGCCAATTTTCAAACGCGATCAGTGCTTTGTGGTGACCTGCAATTTTATTCGACTAAATTTTCTATACGATTTAACGTTTAAATTTTTTCTCTTTGTTTTAAATGAAACGATTCACGATATTCGTCATTTTTTTTCATTTCAAATCGGTGAAATTTTTGTAACGTAAAATCTTGTTTTTGTTTGGTTCCGAAAGTCGTTGGTTTTGTTAAATCGTTGCGGAATTTGTTGTTTTTTTTTTTTATATATTCGCGAGCGAAAACCAGCGTATACGATTCAAACGGCGAAATGTGTTTTTGAAAGGATTTTTGGTGACAACCGAAACACGTCCAACAAGGTACAACTCTTTGGTTATAACTTGAATCTAGAAATGTTTTTGATTTATAGGTTTATATAGGCGGGAGCTAATTACACTGACATTAATTTGAATTTGGTTTGTGAATCTCAAGTTGAATAAGAAGTGAAAAAAGTGCAGTACTGAGAGTGTTAGGTAAATAATGAAAAACCCAGTCACGGTGTCTGTAACTTACATGTTTCAGGCACTTGTGAGACCCCAAAAACGTATATTTGCAAGGCCCTTTTTGACAATGCGAGACCCCTTTGAGGGTCTATATGATGTCCAAAAGGTGTCCACTCCACAAACCCCAAATCTGAATTTTTCATCTGGAACTCCCAAGTGCCTTAAGTATCAAATAATAACACCGATCATAAGTTGACTACATTTATTCTACTCTTTGTAGAGAGCATTTGTACACCAAGGAAATACCTTGGGGCTTCAATACATAACTTATTACAAACTATAAGATAGTACCAAGTACTGTGAAGAAGAAGGTTTCATTTTTGAACATTTATAGAAGGTTCTCGCAAGTGTCATGCTTTATATTGGGTCTCACACACTGAAAGAATTGAATATTAACTTTTACCATTTTGTATGAGAAAACAGGGACGATTCAAGATTTATTGTAGATCTTCTTAATATTTGTAGTACTTTTTACCATCTTACAATTAGATAGTATATTTTACTATTTTTGCGGTAATTTCTACTAGGTACTCGTAGTAACCCTCAGAGAAATCCACTGGCAGACCAATTAAAATATACACGAGGCGTTCAAATTTTGGAATTTATCAGCTGCTCAAGTATTGTAAATAAAGATAAATTATTTTTCTTTATTTTAAATTGCTTAACAGCCAATAAATTCTGAAAATTCAATTCTTTCATGGGCTGACCTCGTCTTCCCATACTGCAAATAGTAAAAATTACTACCTACTTAACAAAATTGTCTGAATTATTAAAAAAATATTGGCATGAAATTTTAAAAGATGAATTCATATCATGATTAGATAAAAAGAGAAATGGACTTACTATAGCTATTCCATTTTTTTCTCAATAAGTCTCAAGCCATTAGGAGCCTATCAAGATTTTTTTTCACACAAAAACTCATCTCTTCAATTTCGAATTCGTTACCATCAAAAGGTTTCCATATAAGAACGTGAAAGTCTCCTCATTCGTCTTGCACTCCTTTTATCGAAATAACAAAAGAATAAAAATCGAAGCTAAAACACTACAGCAACTCGTACATACATCAACCTGTAGAATATTTGTCTCCATTTCGTGCGTGAAGTATGCAGGTTTATTGTTCTATTTACACTTCTGATAAAATATAATAGCACGAATACTGGCTTGATGTATTTTCACTCAATCTCAACCATATAATAGACCTTTGAAAGCGGAATGCTGATAATAGTTTACAATTTCCCCTCAATATAAAGTAAAATAATAAATAAGAAAAACTATTGGTAAGAAGTTAAAAAAAAATTAAATGAATAAATTGATTGGAAAAATACTGAGGTCCATTAAAATCAAAAAATATATTATCAACTTAGACAAGCATCTACCTACATTTTTGAAATAAACATTTGGGACAGTGTATGTACCTATAGTAGAGGGTATCTTACTAACTTTTATGATAACATTTACATTTGTAGTTGACTTCATTAGTAGAATAATTATTACTTACACCAACTTCATTGGCATAATATGTACTTCAAATTTAATATTCATAATTTTACTGGCAGAATAGGCTTGATAAATATTTATATCTTGTTTACAAAAAAAGATGCCGCAACCTATTTCTGGATTATATCCTAGAAATCCAAACTTTTTTACCTTAGGAGCCAATTAAAAAAATTCCAACAAAATAATCTGAAGCCACTCGAGAACATAAAACATGGAACCACTTGAATAAATGATAAAGAATCTGTGTTTTAACCCGATAGTCATAAACAAAAATGATTAAATTATTCTTAATTAATTCGCGAGAATGAAAATTTTCAAAGACATGAAAGAGGTGATAAATTTATGGCACAGCAGTTTTCCAAAAATTCCGAAAAACTATTTTATAAAAGTCAATATTACCTATTTAATTCGTAGAAAAATTTATTCATACGTACTAAGAAAAAATTGAATTACTTTTAAACGCATACAAATCGGACATTTAATAATTTCTTTCAAATTTAATGTGTCACAGATGGTAGCATAGCAGTAGTGAAAAATATACTTAACTGAAAAACGATTGTGAAAATTTTTGACACTCGAAAATTTTCAGCATTTCGATATTTTTTTGGTTCTAAAATTTTATTCATTAGTTAAAATATGTATGAATTAATTTTGAAAACAAATTATTATTAATAAAGCGTAATTCAGAGTAAAAAATTTTTATATATTTATTGCAAAATAAAAATCCAGAATAATTAACAAGAGAAAATTTACAGGGTGCTTTGTAGGGTGTCAAACAACTTGTTTAAATACAATGGGTAAATAATTTATAGCAAGATAGACCCATGTTTTCTATTGTTGCTGAAAAACAAAAAATTAAAATTTATCAAGTATCTAGCCCAGTAACTGCAGATTCAAATTTTTTACTTTCAATATTATTAGTTGAATCAAAAATTTTTGTTATGATGTTTATTTATTCTTTTATTTTTTTTTTTTTTTTGCGAGATTAGGGTTCTTGAAAAATATTTCTCTAAATCAATTTCTGTTTCATTTTCTCATTAAAAGAAATAAAATATGATTAAATATTGTAATGGGTGTAAAGTAAACGTAATCAAACTTTCGACGTACACCAAGTTTACCTGAAATGAAATATAATACCAAAAAACAACAAAAACAACAACAACAACAACATAGCAAGATTTTAGGACCTTATTTGTGAAGCTAATATCCCTGCCAATAGCTCATAAGAAAATTATTAACTGAATTTTCGTAGCGAAGATTGCACTGCTTCCTTCCAGATTATCTCAAGCGTTCCCCATAAGTCCAGGAAAGTTGGACTTTCATGGTGAAAAAATGTGTAAAAAGTTCAAATTTGGTCTTCATGACCTCTGCATATTGTGTAGCATAAACTAGCATGCTGAAAGTCTTACTCTCTCAACCTGTGGTAGATGAGGGAACGGGGATTTTACTATTTACATTCTTCTTTCAAGTACATGCGCAGGCGCCTTAGATGTCAAATTTACGAATTTATTTAATTTGCAGAGGTAAAAATAAAAACTTGAATAACGTATAAATTCTGTCATTACTATACTAAATGAGCAAATAATTCAAAAATAATTATAATACTTGGGTGAACATTTTCGTGTAGATCAAAACCTGAATAAATTGACATTTGGAAGCAAAGACGTTATTTTCATCAATACTAGAAAGCATTTAAAAGTGGATACCAGTAGTCTGTTGAAAATAAATAATTCCATTTGAAGAAAAACATTTAGAAAAAAGACTATCGAAGCCCCAAAATTTTTCCACAATCATAAAAACATAATAAAAAATACCGTCGAGAACACACAAAACTTGAAATTATATTCTACTTCTTTGATGAAATCATAAAATCAGGACTTGTACTAAAACATTACACGCCTACGATGATTAACATTCATATACAGTAGTCTTCATTAAGCTAAATAAAATAGAAGAAACTACCGCGTACCAAACTTCTGAATATGAAATGAGTAAATTCAGTAGTCGGAATGGACGATAAAATTTTTATGAAGAGGAAACATATAATTCAATTTCATCTCTCAGACTATTATTGCCAAAAGATATTTAAATTAAGTTTACCAAACTATATGTATAATGAATATAATGGTTTATCAAAAATAGCCTTCTAACGTAATATTGAATAATAAAAACCCGATGCGAAGGTAGAAATAATATTTTGAAGTTCAAAACCTGTCACAAAATGAAAAGAAAGTATAAACTTATAAAAAATTCAATGCAGTCAATTCTAACCCGGTATACTTTGGAAATAAAAATATGGAACAGAATAAAATAATATGTCCAGTTAAAAACAAAATAAAAATAGCAACACAGAACTGTTTGAATTAGAAAGCGTGAAGGTGTAAAAGAAAAAAAAAGAAGAAAATGCATGTCTTTTTTTCCTGCAGTGTTTTGAAATAAGCATAGGATTTCTATTTATGAATTACAAATATTGATTCATTTTTTTTTTTTTCGGCTAGACAGACGAGTATACCTGTATACAGTCTGAATAATATTGTGCTTGTTTGGTGAAATGGCACAAAAACTGCCAGACCGTAAGAATCTAATTTTCTGGAACGATACTCTACAGACAATTGAGTTTTTCCAGAAGACAACAATATTTTTAAACGAGCAACAGAAAATTATTCCATTTGATATTTAAACTAAATGAAAGTTGGTTTTAGAAATTTTTTACAACCGGATGAGGGCTATCAAAAGAACAAAACAATTTCTAGTTTTCCAGAGTTCATTTATTCTATTCTTTAAAACTAATAAATGGACTGAAGTTCGGTATCATCATTTCAAAGGTGAAAATATGTTTCTAAAAGTGAACCAAAATGAAAATTTGTTTAAAGGTATAATCCAAAAAAGATAAGTCGCACTAAGTGCAAGTAAGAGGAATTATTTTAAGTGGTTTGGGGAAAAAATTATAACTGACTTGGCAATTTTTCAACAGTCTTTCAAAAAGCTATTTCGCTCAAAACGCCTTCTTTTGGTTTCATTCGAATTTCATCTTCATATTATGCGTGTATCTGAGGCATTATCATAACTTCCTTCTGAGAAATCTAATGAGTAGGAGGACAGTTGAATTCTCTTTCTTACAGTGGAATATTATTTATTTAATGTATTAACATTTTCGTTTTCACTTTTCGTTACACGGGAGTGAATTTGGAAATTTAATACAAAGTTAAAAATCGATAGTCGACATCGAGAATGTATGGCAAAACGTGAATGATGCGCGCGCCGTTGTCAGTTTTTATCCAACGGTTCTTATCAATAAGCTCAAGATTAATTTTCTTGGGTTTGATATTTGAGTTATAAAGAGGTAATTTTCTATGGATGTCTACTAGAAGTGGGCAGAGAAATGAGAATCTCCGAGTTAAAGAAATTTTCGAGTTATCGCGATTCGACTGTACTTAAAATTACTGATAACAGATTTTCAGGAAGAATAATGATAGGTATAAATTATAAACAAGTTTTAGGTAAATGCATTTATCTTCTTACGCACTCGTCAGCAGTTTACTTTTTTCAAAGTCTAAGAATCCAACTTGTTTCTCCTGCGCACTCCAGTTTAGTGATACAAAGTCTATATTCTATTCCATGTCATAGTCATAAATAAAAGCATTTAAAAATATTATAGTGCATTAGAGAGGACTGCAGTTTTTTTTTCACGCATACCAATACCTTTGAGCAATTAATTTGAAAAAAACATCACATTTCGTGTGAACTTTACAATCAATTATAAATCAGCCAGTAGCTTCAATTATCTGGCACTGAAGAGTAATTATTTTTAATAAGCCTGTTATTTACTCAAGTTTTTTCATTTTTCGTTTCCAACTCTCAACACGCATCGAATTTTTAATAACTTATGACATTTCTGTATTTTATGGTCATCAAAAATTCAACTCGCGTTGTGTATTTGTAGACAAATGACTTGCATTATGGTATAATATAATGTATAATGTTAGGATATCATACGTTAGGTATATATTGCAAATGGAAACCCGTACAGACTAAAATTAGATTTCATTGATGGTCGCCAAATGAACGTTCGTTTTTTACGACTGATTAAAATTGCACGGAAAAGCATTTTCCTTGCCATTCTTCGCTCATCTATTCATCGCACAGTGCGCTCATCTTTCCGGAGACAGAGCCAGGCTGTCTGCGAATTATGAAAGCACGAGGCAAGTAACATTGTAAATTCATAATTGGTGTTGTGAATTTCGCTAAAATTGGCTATCATCGAGTATACTGAAGAATTAAGGTATAGACTTCTATACAAGAAAAGGGAGTATGCGTCTAAAATTTTTACAGATTTGAAACGTTTCTTTCCTTTCTCTCTCTCTCTCTCTCTCTCTCTCTCTCTCGGTCGTGGAACTTATTAAAATTTTTCCATAAAGAGGGTCTTAATAGATTTGTATTGAGAATTGAGTCACTTTCAAGTGGAAGCTCCATCACTGAAAAAAATGTCGGTCGTAATTTTTGCTATTTGTATGAGGAAATTGAGACAATTCAAGATTTATAGGAGAAATTCCCATAGAAATAGTAAAATATACCGTCTAAGTTAGGTATTAATAAGTACTAAAAATGCTAGGAATATATCTACAATAAATCTTGAATTGTCTCAGTTTTCTTATAAAAAATTGTCAAAATTACCATTTATTTCTTTCAGTGAAGTCATATGAAGTTTTTCTCCTAGATGTAGGACATAATATCTGTAACTATTGCGATACTTCAGATTTTAGTATCTAAAACTCAATGAGTTATCTTTCTGTAAATAGCTCTGCGTTGAAGCCTAGAGTTTAATTTCATTTTTAGTGACCTCAAAATTCTGCATTTTCAATGAGTATGTACTTTTGGATAAAAAATATGAAATATTAAATTTTAGTATGCAGCACACTAATTTGTAACATAATTATACTTACTAATTTTCAATATTCTGTATTAATTTTTAATATTTCCTATCCCTACTGATGATTCTTATAATAGGTACATTTATAATAATCTTTTATAGAAAACCTGAATTGTCCTAAAGTGAGTATATAGATATCAAAATTTAATTTATGCAGTTTTTACTCAGTGGAAGAGAGGGCAAAAACCCATAGGTACTCAACTTTTGTAGCGCCATACAAATTCTTTTATAAACTGTGCCAGGTGGCTTTTTGTGACATCCCATTAAAAGTATAGTTCATTTCAATAATAATTGATGAATTTTGGGAACTTTCAGGGAATTTTTATAAATTATGAACAAATTAAATTGTGAAAAAAAGAAGAAAAAAATGGGTATTCGCCCTAAGAGTTTGAAAAAAAAAAACCTTTTTGGGTGTAGTAAAATCCCTGATATACGTAATCTATTTTAAAAAATGACCAACAATTTTTAATGACTTTTTAATAATAAAAACTGAATATGTATTGATACCCAAAATAATTAAAAAAACCTCGAATTCATTATAAAATCTCAAAAAAAAAAGCTTACTACTGACTTTTTCCAATTACGCATAGGTACAGAGCGAAATAATTTTTTTATTTATTTATTTGGCATAATCAATAAGGAGGCTAAATTCCATAAGATTTTGTACTCCGCGCTAGAATGGGTAATCGCAACTTCAAATTGAAACTTGAAATTAACTGAACTATACTTCACACAAATGAAGCTAGTGGCAATATGGGTCTTCATCCTTCTTCAACAATTTGTCGACACACAGTGTTACAAAATGCCCAAAAAGGGCTCATAATAGCAAAAAATTAAAGTCGATAAAAAAATTGAAAAATGGTTGCTTCGTTTGGTAGACGGTATGGAGACAACATTTTTGTGATTTTTTTTCTCTCACTCTTCCTGACAGACGCGGAACGCGTTTAAAAATGGAATTCGATCGATAGAGAAATGAAAAATTAGATTTTGGCAAAATTTTTAATTTCTCTATCTTCTATCTTCTCTCGCATACACTAAACCGCCAAACTAACCTCAGATTTGGATTCAGCGTATTACATTTAGTCACTTTCAATACCAAACATAATATTTTGATGAAATATGACTTTTGTATTCAACATTCAGTCACTGTCTACTTTAACTTGAATTATGAGCTATTTTTGGGCGTTTTGTAACACTGTGCAACATAGAAGTAGGTATTTCATATTTTTAATGAATTTTGCAAACCATCAATTACTCACATTTTTTTATGGGATTCTACGATGCCTTCTATTTGAATGCGCATGTTTACCCAATTTTCTAGGCATATTTTGGTTTCCTCCGTTTTTTCCATTTTGTCCCCAATTACCTTTTAAAAGTCCCACTTCGCTTTTATTCGAATTTTTTTACGAGCTGTTCGAATTTACTTCGAACAGGTTTCACGGTTCGTATACGATCGTTATCAAGAAGACGAAATATTGACAGTAAAACGATTTTAGTATCTTTTTCCCCTTGTGTTTTACATCATTATACCAAACTGTGGTATATATATGTATTTTTTCCATTACCTCGACCAAAATATAAATTATTTGTTTGTGTGAAAATTTTGTCAACATGAGTCTTTTAGGAAGTCTTTCTGTCCGTTCTTCTTGTATACCTAAACCTGCCAATTCATGGGACTTCATATTTAGTTTCCAAGAATGATTTTGAAAGATCTTGAATAAATGTGAATATAAAGGTGCTTAGATTTCAGTTTCAAATGAGTTGACGAATTAAAAAATAAATTTTTAAAAGCAGGAAATTTATAATTTCAAACTAAATATCATCGGGTATTTCCAGAAAAAACAATTGATGAAATAGAAAACCCAGTGTTTTACAAAAAATCTTTTAATTTCATCAATTTTATCTACAAAAGAACTTATAACATTAAAGATAGTTTTTAGATGATATTCGCTACTCCTCCTTACTTCAGCATTAAAGTGATTCAGAAATATGAAAATATTGAATTTAGTTTACCCACCGAATCGAACGACTTGACAAACTTGTCTACAGCATCGTGATTTTTCACCACCATGACGATAATATGACTCATCATTCAGATTAATTATGAGCTCGCTCGACTGTATGACGGTTTTTTCTGAACCACTTCAAGCGATATAAAGATTACTAGAAATAATTCAGTTACTACATCGAAAGAGAATGTTTTAAAAATTTAGCACTCGTGAGACAGTTTGGATCTATATGGTTATTTGTATACCTTCATGAATCAGACAGTGAAAAAAAAGTTCAACATTTATTTTTAGGATACTAATATAAGTATAGGTAAATATGGTAGCACCTACTAAATAAGTATACCTATAGTTGTTTTGTTTTACTTTGTAAATAAGACTTCATCGAATGAGATTCAGGAAATCTATAAATTTCAAATTATGAAGTGATTTATAATTTTTTACCAAGAAATTTCAAACCTCTTAGGTGATGACTGATCATTAATTAATTCATGATTCAACTATAAAAGATGCGTTATCGAATCGACAAAATGCATAATTCGATTCCTCTCATGTCTTACATATAGACTCTTACTTCCAGAATGAACCGCGGTCATTTTAAAAACGCACTCATTCCACTATTTTTGAGGTAAAGTTATGAGTTATGTATGGGGTAATACTGATTTAGGGTAGCCGGATCTAGTGAGCAAGTCGTGCTTTGGCCGACTATTTGGCATATGTCGGTGCTGTAAACTGCCCACAAGACACGACCATTTGGCTGGTCGCCTCAAATTCCGATGAAGATCTGACCCTTTTGGCCTGGGTCAGCACCCCTAAATTGATGCAATCGAAGCAGCCTTCTCCACGTGGGCCTTTTTGGAAACTCAAGACAAAATTGAAATTCCAGTATTAATTGGCTCATTGTCGCAATATAAAAATAAATAAATAGGTAGATTTGGGGCAAAATATGAATATTGTTTTTCGATTCACTCAAAATCAGGATGAGTGGAATGAGTGCGTTTTTGAGATGACCGGTTTATTTAGAATTTTGATGAATATTTTCAAAAATAAAGAAGCTTTAAGAAAATTTGAAAAAACTGAATGTCATTTTATCGCCAATTCAATTCGGTACCAGTTCCATCTCCCATTCGTATTTGTGAAAGTTTTCACAACTAGGTTTTGTGTTGAAAACCTGCTGTATAATAAATATTTAAGTGGGTGGATAGATGAGGACGTATGATGAATAAGAAAAATTTCGAAAATTTATTAAATTATTCAATTTTTGTCGCATTTTTACGACTTGCGGATGAAAAACCACTTTCAACTTTTCTCTCCTCTCTCATTTCTGCTCGCGACAAGACAGATCAAAGGTGATGAAAAAAACCAGAACTGACCGATGAATTTTGCAGTCAGCCCATAAAGTCACCAGCAACATATTATATCCATAAATTTTCACCACTAACCAAAAAAACGAGCCGAAAAATCGTCTTTTTCCTTTGCACTACCAGCATCGCCAGTTTTTACCATTTTTCTAGAAATTACTCTCGCCACCTCCTGCGTTCCTACTGTCTTTATTTATTGGTCTCCTTACCGGTTATTGCATTTTCAACACATAAACACACACCTCCTCAGTCACTTAAACAGAAAACATTATACCTAAATCAATTTTGTTGAGACAAACGCAATTCTGCAACTGTAGCAATTTTCATTTTCAACAAGGTAAACATGGTGAAAAAATTTTGTAGCCAGCACCAACACGTTATCATCTTTCTGTATGACATGCCAAAAGGATTAACGCGTTAATAAAACTTTTTCACAATAAATCACAGAAAACGATATGTACGCCACCATGGAATGGGTAGTCAAAAAATGCGCGAAAAAATGAAGCAAAAATCATAAAATTGTTGACATTACAGAGAAAAAAAAAATTGAAAAAAGTGAATATACGGTGGAGTGTACATTAATGGTTTCCTCAACCTTGAAATTTACGCTGATAAAATATTAAACGGTGACATTTCCTGCCGCGGTATTATTTTATTCTACCTTTTACTCTGCTGCTTTTTGTGTGGATTGCCGCCTGACTCTTTGAAAAAATTTCGACAAGAATAATTAAACATCGATCAAATTTAATAAGTTTGCATTAAATCGATTAATTAATGACCGAGATGTGAATTTTTATCGATACTTATTTGGGAACAACCTCATGCTGAAAAAAAAGATGTAAGTACGAGTATAGATTTGAAAAACGAAAAAAAAAATACAAATTTCAAAATACGAGTATCTATTTCTATTTGATTGATTAAAACTTGAAGGATTTTTTAAAGAAGGGACCATGGGTTATACTTTATGAGAGTGCAGAGAATTTTCTATCTGTTCAAAATTTATGCTCCATTTCCAAATCTCTAGCTGAATTTTCTTATTAAGTATATAGATGTTTGTTCAAATCTTTTATAAATCCAAAACTGTATATAAATCGTAGTTAAACATATAATATGATAGGTTGAATTATGTGTATACTGCAGATGATGGTATTCCTTTCCAGATGTAGACTGAGTATGAAGTACCACAGGGGAAAATGTATTTTCTAAGACTTGAATCAGACCCTCATCTCCAATAATTATTAAATTTCCAACTTAAATGCCACTCCGAATTTTTAATGGTGAACAAAGGGATAAAGTGGTTCTAAATTCGAATGATTCGGGTCCAGTAAAATAAGATTACCAATTTTTTTGTTTGAAAATGTCAGTTTAACTCTTTTCCAGCTCTTTGGTAGATTAGAACAATGTTTTTTCCCTCATTAACAGGATTTCGATAGAAAACTTGGCAATCAATTTTGGTCCTGCAACTTTCAAAATTAAGCATAAGGACATGTTTAATATTTCATTTGATAATCTCAAGATTCCAAAAATACCATCTCTCGTTTTCGTATATTTCTTCATTTGTCAATTACCTATGTATTTATTTTTATATCTTTGTACTATAGCAGGGGTGGGGGGAGGGGAAGCGAGGAAAGGTATAAATGTAAATGAAAAATGTCAACTTTGAAACCAGACTCTGTTTGAAAACTGAAGTTTTGGAAGTTTACCATTCAAATTTCAAACCAATCCATTCGTTCATTGGTTTTGGAGAAAAGTCATTTAGAAGTTTAAAAACATTGATGTTTCTCAGCATTTTTTTTTTTTTTTTTTAATTAGATCATCATTGAATCGACTAGAAAAATCGCGTAGAACATAAAATATGTAGTATACTTAAATTACACACACTTGAACCCCCAGTTTTTCGTACCTATTCTAACGATGTTTTTCGAATGATGGATATAAAGATACTGCCTCATCCTCTATATACATTCACCCTGCGTATACATGTGAGTCGTAAAAATTTACACGATGGGGTGATTAATAATTTCGTGTCTGATTTTGCTCCCCTCTTACCTAGGCTGTTCACCTCGGGTGGGCCTTCCACGTTTCCAAGAACAACGGTCAGGTACCTATACATAATATGTGGGGAAAGGGTGAATTAAAAGGGAGAGAAAAATGAAACACTATCATGGTGGGGATGTCTTTTCGACTCGACTGTGCGGACGTAATTCATGACTATCGGTCACGTTTGACGTAATTTACGATAAAGCAAAATGACATCTGAAACACAAATTCGACGACGACGAGGGCACCAAGTTGGAGACCTCTCTTGGTGGGGGGTGGGAAAAAGCGGGGGAATATGTTCTGTTGGATATATAGCGAAGGCTTCGTCTAGGTGAATCGAATATAACGATTGTATAATTATGAGGGGGTGGTAAATAGAGCGACTTTTCTCAAAGATGGATCAGGATTCAGGACTCCCTTTTAGAGCTGTCATTTTGGATGGATTTAAAAGCATGTACTTAGTAGAATTGCTGGGAGTTTCCCGATTGTGGGCCAAATAAAAATGAAAGTTTATAAGTGCATCCGATTATGGCTCCTCCATTTATACCAACTGCGACCCGATAAAAATTGTCCGATTGCTGCCAACAAAGTCGTATTACTCAGTTCAGAATGGAAAAATTTTCGATATCATGAGCTTGAAAGATTCAGGAAAGTTTTTCTATAGCTACTTTCATATAAAATTGTTTGATATGCTAGCATTAGAGTTATTTGGAGGAATTCAGCTTGAAGTTAGAATGGGATGATCTCGAATCAAAAAAATCACTTTTTCTTTCAAAATTTAAAGTTATTTAGCTTAGTCCATATTCACACGCGCTGTCTCTGTAATTCTTCTTTACCCATAGTCTCAATTCCAAAACTATGTATTCCATACTCTATAGGAGCACAAAATATGAACACTATTTTGCCCACAATGTTTATACTTATAGACTTCGTATATAAAAACGCAATATTTTCTCATCGGGCCTAATATGTTTGCATGTTCACACATGAATGGTACTTCTTCGCCTTGTTTATTCTGCAAAAATCGAACACCTTCGTACTTCGGACCACCTATTGCCACGGTCAAAAACAGCCTATTTTCTCATGATATTTGTCACTAGTCGATAAGAGCATCTCTCTTTCACGCAATAATTATGACAAAAGCGAAGCTCAGTCGCTGAGTGTACCTGCTGACAATATGCTGATAAGAGTATAGAGTAATACGAATTACAAACTGATATTGGCACTTTCTTCATTAGCGTGCTGAACATAAACTAGATAAAAATATCACCAAATACCAATAAACCATATACATACCTTATAAAGACTAATCTACGAGGCAAGTCTTGGATGAAATCGTTTAACGTGCGGTGCTCAGAAAAATATGATGGGCAATGTACTGCAAACAAAAAAATAAAAATAATGAGGAACTGCAGTTTATTATTATTTTTTTTTTACAAATGGGAAATATTTTACAAAGTTGGCACCTATATATCAGTATTGGTAGACTTTGTGCAATGACAGGACGCTATGCTCCCAAGAGCTGACCACCTTCCCGAGAAAATCAAGTTCAGCCCCCCTTCCAGTTCAATGAGAATTAACAAGATTTTGATTTATTTGTTCTATGAGCTTTTATAATTTTTTTTTCAGTGACAAACAGAACATTTTCAGCCCGACCCCCATCTCCCCCCACGTCCACATAAAGCAAAGTCCAGTCCACTTATGCTATATATACGTATTCATTATTGTTGGAATCAGAATATATCATAACAAAACACGATATTCGTCACGTATAGTAATTGACAGAGCATTTTTAGTAATATAAAAACGCCATCCTTCATTTTTACTTTACAATTTTAGCGCAGATAGATTTGACTCATTAAATCACAATTAACACTCACCCAAAAAACACATTTGATGATCACATAGAAGAATTTTTTGTTCAAAAAAGGGCACCATACTATATTATTATATTCGCATAATTATACCAATTATAAATACATGGGGATCCAAAGTGAAAATGAAACCTTACAATGAAAAAAAATGTTCTATGTTTTTTTTTACGTTCTTATGTTCCACATAAAAAAATCAATATTGAGATGTAAAATGAAAGAAAATTATCAAAGTCGCATCCCATTCATTGCTCGAGCAGGTAGCTACTACTGGGCGATCAGAAGGGAAAAAAATGACCTTACAGTGAAAAAAAAAATTTCAAACTAACTTTGGTCTGATTTTGTCTTGGTTCGTTTTTGGTGTCTCTGTTTGGGACATTTTCCAATATTTAGTGTTTTTTTTTTTTTCGTGGCAACCCTGGCATCCATATTGAGCCTGCAAGGAGTCCCTCGCACAAAATATTCTGGCTAAGGGCATGCTACAAATTCTGAATCCGAGTTCTCAGTACAGTCTCTGGTTAGCAGCTCTTCAGATTTTGAGAATTCATCTATATTCTACCTTCCTTGGCAATTAGTGCAGGTATACCAAAAAGAACGACCGGAAGAGGATAAATAAACATTTTTTCTCTTGTTTTTCTTGCTTATTTTTGTTTCTTGTCTACAATACACTACCCTTTCCTTTTGAAAACAGGAGAATCCTTCTTTCGAAATTCCTTTTGTTTTATTTTTCTGTTCATTCTTTTTTCCGCTGTTAGCTGGCGTCTGTCGCTTTTTGTCGCTCGTTCCACGGCGCTGGCGGCACTAACAGCGAATTGAAAAACTTGAATTCAGCCTCCGATTTGGAAAGCGACAGGTAACAAATCGACGTCTACTCGCTGCTGGAGTCCATTTCCGCGAAATCACGTCTTTTTGGCATAAAGAGAAAGAGGTGTATGAGCCGTGAAATAATTCCAAATATCATATGGAAATGTTTGAATGAGTTCTTAACGTGATTTTCCAATTCAACGCCAGGTTGAAGAAGGGTCAATATGCAACATCAGACTCGAATTCATCTTATATATGTGAATGCACTGCTAATTTTTGTCTCTGATGCATTCTGCGATTTCCATTCCATCGAAATATACAGCAACGCTGCTCGATCAATTCTTATCTCCTCCTCCCACCTACTCTACCCTCTCTCCTCTAAAATTCTATACAATTTTATAAAAATGCTGCCCGAAATGAGGAGATCATTTTGAATATTACTGATGAGTGTAGGACGATTCTTGTTTACAATTAACAAATTTTCCATTTTCAAGTATAGGTATACCTACTTATTTAAGAGAAAACAAAAAGACCAAACCTAAATTCTGACCTGAGAAGTTCATGTGAATCCAGTTTCCCTTTCCTCCTCAAATGTGGATAAGTACTCCACTCTCACTATAAGAGCTGCATTTACTACAATACATCTAATTAAGGATGGCGAAATAAATCTTTAATCAAATATACCCCAACCCTTATACAGCAAGCGAACAAGAACGCAGCTACCACACATTCACACTCAATTTACTACCCTCGTCGATGCACTTGGTACATTCGAATTGGTAATTTGAAACGCTTGTTTGAAAAAAAAATCATTTTGCATGCGTTTGTACGCGTGTTTCTTTTTCAACCACAATTTCTATCGACGTATACAAATTACAAAGAAAGGTTTGTTTTAGCATCTCTTATAAAATTAAGAGCCCTTAACAAGGCGACAAGAGTCATTGAGAAAGTGTTTTCACCGCCTAGTGTAACGTTCAAAATTTAAAATGTTTCCCAAAGATGGACACGTACTGATGTGGTACCTTGTATATGAATACGTGCTAAGAAAATGGGAAACGAAAGTATAGCTTTTTCCCACCTCGACACTGTTGCGCATTCGTGCAATTCAAGTAGAATGGAAGCTCTCACACAAAAACTTATTATTCTGTTGCAATTATATAGTCTCTATAGGTAAGATTTTTGAAATTTTTATCCCGTATAATATAAAATCTGATTTAAAAAATTCAATCCTCAACAAAAATACCACTCATGTACGAGGGTTGTTCAAAAAGTAAAGCCTGATTGGCCATAAACTAGGGCAGAATTGATGCAAAGACCTGAACTTGGTATATTTAGAAAGGTTTTGAGATCTACTTTTTTACATACTTGCCAGAATTGTTCAAACATTTATCATCATATGATACCAGCCATTCAATCTCCTAGGTATAATATTCCTCTGTATAAGTTTTGAAGAAATTTCTCAATTTATCTTTTTTTTATGCTGACTCATTGGGTGCACACCTCAGTATGATTTGAAATTTTTTTTCTGGGTGTAGTGGTAGACTCATGTCTCACACCTAGTGACAATCCTCTCCAACAAATCCACTCCTCCACCTCAAACAGACTCAATAATTCATTTTTTTGCTCATCAATCAGTAATTTTAGACCTCAACATGCTTATAACTCTCAATACGACAACCAAAGTCTGAATAGAAGTTTGTTCACAGTGTATAAACATTTTAAACCTGAGTTCATTCAGAGTGAGGTGTGAATCTTCCCTTAAAAGTCCAGGAATTCACTCTGAATGCATGTCAATTTTGAAATCAGAAGGCACCCATTTTTTTCACTTTATTGTCAACACTCCCTCTGTCTTGGATAAACTGCTGCTGCCAGTGACGCACACGCAAAATGTACAGTCACCCTCCCTGTACATTTCACTTGGCTGTGTATGTATTCCTATCCCCGTCTCACCCCCCGCCGTGAAGAGAAAGAATTTTTAAAATTTGAATACACGTTTACTGGCATTTCCATGGTAATTGATGTGATTTTGTGCGTTCAATTTTTATTTTCTTACCGCGCACTCTTTTGGTCTCTTTTTTTACTCTCCCTCTTCCCCTCCATGCGGTAGTTCCTTCAAAAATTACGCCTGGGCATTTTTCCGCAGCCATCAGGCGGTACTTTTTGAATGACCCTCGTACAAAATTGTGAGGGTCATTTATGTACATCCAAAATTAATTTATCAGCATCACATGAGGCAACATTAAAGCTAGAAACCAAAAAGGTGATTCATTTCACAAATTTTCTCATGGTGGCGCCACTGTTCAGATAATTTATGCATTACCTATTCTAAACTCATTAAAATTAAAAATCATTGTTATTTTATAATAAATTTTTCTTAACAACATAGTCAAAATATTACTCATAATTTCACCGCGCTTATACCTGCACCAGCTATAAAATATTTGAGTCTGCGATACAATTTACTATGAGAACATCTGCAACTCCAGCCCACAAAATAAACACAATCTCTCAATCGCATTTCCCTCGCAAGGAACCGACTGAAGGTGAAAAACTTATTTGCGTCAGTCATAAAACCTTCTACATAAAGCCACCGACCCTCTCGAAGGAATATTCTCAAAAGGAACCGAAATGTGGAACCACAAACCGAATTTCGGTCCAAATTTTCTCTCGTCACACAGAACGTCTCTCTACCTGTTCGCGTCCTTCGAAATGTAGACCATGATTCTGAATTATTCTTCCAGTTTTACTTAGAAATTCGAAAGAAAAAAAAATTGCGACAGCCAGTTCGTCTATTTTATACGAGTCTGTCGCAAATATACAGAAATCTTCAAAAAGAAATATTCCTCCTCTCCACCACTACACACTCGTTTACGACGAATGATCGTCATAAAAATGAAATTAATCGCATTTTGTCGGACGTGTTTACACGACCAAACTATCCATTGTCTCCATTTTTTATAGACGAATACCAAAAAAAAAAAAAAAAAAGAGAAAAAAAGAAGGTCTACCGTAGCTATATATTCACTCACAGCTTCTCCCTAAGTAAATCGATTTTCACGACAGTCATCACTGAGACAGGTAAATTTATATAAATTCGTATATAATTAGAAAGACAAAAAGAAGAGAGAATAAGGTAGAAAAAAGATACAGGGCATAAAATACATAAAACTGACGTATACAGAAATGATGCTAAATTACACAAAAATGAGGGGAGGACTATAAAAATACAAAAAAATAGGAGGCCAAAGTTATACGCACGTACTTATAGATATAATAATGTCACAAATGTAATTCACCTTGTATATATTTATGGTCAATAAAATCAACCTTCAACTCGGCAGGACTTAGAAATGTATGCCATCCTCTATGGGCAGAGAGCAGACACCATTGTTGTGAAGCTGTTCATCATTTATTGAAAGGTAAAAAGGAATTCGGTAGGCTTAGTACACGAGGCGCCATACAATTGTCGCCGATAACATTACCAAATTGATGAAAAGGAAACGAAAAAGGCCAAGGGCTAAAAGAAAAGGATGAGCCGAGTAGACTGTACACAGCAGGGTTGGAATACATAAAAACGTACACTGTTGTAAAATTCTTGAACGTAGACTGCATTCGCAGCACTTTTATAGCGAACCTTTCCACTTAGCACTGGCTAGTAAATTTACTATATAGGTAATATGCTCACGATCGAAGAGGGCTGGAAAAGAAATTTCAGGTGCGAATGCGAGCTCCTCTATAACAAACAAGAGCATTTATAATGGAAAAAAGAAATGGCTGTAATGAAATCGAGGAGGAAGATGCATTTAGTGTATGAGGAGATTTGTTTGACTTTATATATGGGTTATATCTATTATTATTTAAAATCCTCTTCGAATCGGTGTTATATCTTATTTTATTGTGATTTTAAATTTAATTGAAAAATTATTTTTTTGAGAGATATATTCTATTCAGAACTACTGTATAATCGTGCTGTCAATTATTTAATCTATAAACGTTGCAAAGATAAGAAAACTGGATAACGAAGATGAAAATGTTATCACATCCCGATGTGTAATGTGACACAATTGTGGATGGGAAATGTGACGCAGAAATGGCAAAAATTCAACCAATCAGGAAGCAGTGGCACTTTTGTGACACTGATGTGACCAATAATTTTTCCACCGGAGAAGAATGGAATCACATCAGTGTCACCAAAGTGCCACTGCTTCATGATTGGTTGAATTTTTGCCACATCTGCGTCACATTTCCCATCCACATTTGTGTCACAGTTTGCAAATCGGGATGTTGAATGTAATTTTTATTTATATTGAAAAAATGAAAGCTTATGAGTTTGTTAGGTACCCTAAGCCAGGGTGACTTTAGAATCAGGGGGCGACTTTGCCGATTTCTATTTTTCTACTTTCTGGCAACACAGAAAGATGATAAAACATAATATTTTGTGAATTTGATGGGCTCTAGCACCAATTTTTCTCTTCAAGTAAGGTAAAACTAAACGTCCAAATTTTGAAAAAGAAAAATCGAAAATCTAAATTTCAGCTTTTCAGCAGTTATGAAAGAGTTACCATTCAAATATTTCTTCTATCAATTGAAGAAAAATTTATTTGGTAATACTTTTACACTATGCTGCATGAAAGGTTTTGGAAATAACTTTAAACTGGTTCATTTTTTGCGTACCTAACGAATATCTATATACTGGAGTCTCCATAAATTTTTAGCGCATACTCCACGCAGTGTTAAGCGAATCCTTCCGTAAATTGCTCCAATAAATTTTTTCAAATCCACATTAATTTTTCAGAAGTTAAAACGTATAATTAACACTCATCGATTTATAATAGGTAGTAGGTACATAAATTGATTAGAATTTGAAAGAAATAAAATACTCTTCTGTTCTTGTGGACATAAAAAACAATAAAAAAAAATCGCTTGTATTTTGTTCAAATGATCCAAGTACAAGTAATTTTGCCTGTAATATTTTGCAATATTTTTCTGATAGTGTGACATCTATTACGTATTTCAATGGCATTTTATGCAAATTTTTCCGCACTAATTTGAATTTTTTCAACATTTAACTTTAATTTTTTTTTTTTTTTCTGCTTCTCTCCATGTAAATATATTAACATGGGTATTCGAATTTCACTTGTACAGCGTCCAAAATAACTTGTTCGCAGAAAAAAGATCAAAGCCTAATGCCGAACGTGAGCAATATCATGACTCAAAAGTTGCATGTACTCGAGTTGTTATCGAGGCACAAGTTACTGATAACACTTTCTAGAAATATGTTACACTAGGTAATGGACTTATACGTTATTTTAGCGATAAGTCGAGTTTTCTATGACACTTATTCTCAAATTACAACGAACGAATCTCCAATGTTGATTAGACTTTGGAGGCCACAATTTTTGTTCGGTGGCACTTACATTGTGAAAGACATGTAAAGATTAAGTATAGATTCGAGATACATATTGTTCAAGACGAAGGTACTTAGGTATTTACTAACGTACTCTACGTTTTTCATTTCATTCTTGTTACTGTGATAACTAATTTCAGACAAAATATAACACGCGCATGACTAAATAATTCAAGTACTTTTAGTGGAATACGTACGCCTAAATCAATGACATCCAGGGGTGCTGTGATCCCCCAAGGCTTACGAGGAGTGCCCCCCTCCAGGTCAAATAGGAATGATGACAACCCTACCCCCCCCCCCAAGGGCGCGAGAAAAAATTTTTGGTATTCGATTATCTTTGAAATTCTTTTCTAAATTTGAAAAACAAATGGGCCCCCCAGAATCGTCAACGAGGAGTTGCTCCTCAAAATCATGCCTTCACGGTACCCCTGATGACATCAGCTTAGAATGATTTGAGTCGAAAAACTGCCAAGTTCACAAATAAAACCCATTTGTAGCCGATTCAGTACTTCCAAATACCGACAAAAAGTCAGTTGAACAGAACGAGTTGAGAGATTAAATATTCTTTCAATTTCGTCATAATTTTGAATAAAGGGGATGGGAAGACCCTGCTCCTCTTCTAATAAATAGGGTGAAACTCGAATTGAATGTTTTTTCCATGAAACAGAACAACTTTCGGGGGTGGCAGCGAGAAATTACAAAGAAACAAAATCACCATTTCTTAATAAATAAAAAATAACCCTAATTCAACCTTACACCTGATTTCCAGTTAACCATCATAAAATATACTAATTTCATCCGTCTGTTTTGCATTACAGATCCTGCCGGCAGTGGGGTGGGAGGGTGATGGAGATGACAAGCGCGGTGGAGACAGCAAGTGGTCATCACCGGGCTTGGTACGAACCAGTTGGAGTGGGCTCGTCGTCACGAACCAACGACGACTCAGCCGCAGATAGCATGACCTCATCGATGGTCGAGCACTTTTTCGGCCACCACAATACGGCCGCAGCCCTGGAGCCGAGTAGTCCACGTGACTACCGCAGCACTGGACACTACTCCAGGGACATGCTGGTCGGCTCTCGCTACTACCAGCATTACCATGCAGCGACTGCAGCAGCATCTCATGGTGAGTCCAACATATACATATAATACTTTGAGCATCTTACACCAATTGCTTAAATCACACACAATATTGAATCGAACCCAGCAACTAATTTTTATTTCTGATAGAACAGTGGGGGAGATTTAAGCCCGTTTTACACGGTGATACTAGCAATGCTCACAAATAGTGATGTAATAAAACAATCGAGTACTTAGACATGTTCTAGTCCTCAAAGGAGCCTTCATCGATCTATCTATCCACGATATTAAAAACAAATCATACCACAACTTGATTCAGAGTTTCCATTTGTAAAAAATCCTTGCTTCAAACTAAAACAATCCCTGAAATCAGTTTTTTCGTTGAAAATTCGGATTTTCGCCACTATAAAAAAATTCTGTGAAATTCCTAAAATTCTAAGAAATCCCTGGTTTCATACCCGACCTTGTTCAGACTGTAGAAAATCCCGTTTCGAGGATTAATCCCTGCAGTTGCGACATTCCTGATTTAATTTTTCAAATTAAAATAAAAATCGTATCTAATCTGTAAGTTACGCACCTTTCGAAATTTTACTGCCTTTTTTTTTTTTTTTCTGCTAGTTCGGTAGAAGGAAAGGCATTCAGCAGGGAGGGAATGACAAAATACCAATCAAGGCAGCATTGCTTGTCGCGTGTAACCAGTTTTTCAACTATCCTTCCATCTCCTTAGCACCGATCTTCGCCTTTCTTTTCAACTTTTTCACCCCCTCCCCCACCCGACCATCTCTTCCTCCTACGTCGTCGTTACGCCGCGCGGCGCTCAAAGTCGCAAACCGAATCCGCAGACCACACTCTGAGGGGGGGGTGCAATGTTTTTTTTCCTCGATACTTTTCTTCGCCGACGCGTATCTTTCATCCGAAATATACAAATATATATACCCAAGCAGGCGATTATCGTCAAAAGTTATCATCTCGAATAACTTTTGCTGACATCGTATATTTATATTTTGAATATACACGCATTAATACTTTTTCGTGTATAATATACGGTCACTGTGCATGTATTCGCAGCTGTGTATAATCGATTATGAAGATCGTTTCTCTGTTTTTCTTGCCGCCCCTCGTCTTAATTAATTAAAAAGTAAAAAACTGGAAGCGGTCGTCGGCACACACGCAGAGGTTGTAAAATACGAAAATTCGGTTGGATGCGTCAAATGCGGGAATACCGAACAATGTTGCGCACGCCTTCCAATCGGAAAGCATTTTGAATCAAACTTATCATTCTGTCAACATTGTCGGCACCAATAAACGAAATCCACAAAAACGGACGCCTTAATTAACCAAAAAGCCAGAAAAACGTCTATAAATACCAGTTTATACGAGCGTATGACGCGATCAGAGCGCAAGCGAATCTGCTCCAGCTTTCACAATTTCTTCCTGCCCACTTTTGGTTTTAGACTTAAAATCATTTTTCTTCACAACAGAAATCTCATGATATTCCTCAAAGTTGAAATTATAACTGACCATGTTTTCATACGAGTACCTATACGTCCTAATGCGAGATTCAAAATCAATACAATATAGATATTTTCAAACACCAAAACGTACCGGTTTTTTACGTAGGATTTTTTATACTCAAGTAAAAAAGAATTAATTTCAAAAATCAATTGATATTTTAAAAAAAGAGCCAAAATAAGAAGTTTTAAGTTCATTCTCATAAACGAGACGCTTTCATGCTTCATTTTATTTCACACCGAGTAATAATGATTTTACAGGCCAAAATCGAAAGATTTCATTAAATTGATCTTATTCACGGATCAAAGAAGGCCCGTAAAATCGCCAAAATTCTTAAAAATCCAAAAAAAGCTCCGAATTTCTAAAAATCCGAAAAAAGAGCCAAAATTCCTAGAAATTCGAAAAAGAAGCACCAGAATTTTTAAAAATCTGAAAAAAAGAGCCAAAATTCCTAGAAATTCGAAAAAGAAGCACCAGAATTTTTAAAAATCTGAAAAAAAGAGCCACAATTCCTAAAATCCAAAAAAAAGAGCCAGAATTTCAAAGAATCCAAAAATATGAGCTAAAATTCCTGAAAATTCGAAAAAAACGAATTTTCAGGGATTTTGGCTCTTTTTTTTTTGGATTTTTTAGAGATTTTGACGATTTTTTTCGAATTTCTATAGGAATTGTGGCTCTTCTTTTCGGATTTTTGGTTCTTTTTTTTCGGATTTTTAGGAATTGACGGGTAATTTTGTTTCTTTTACTTTTTCAGGGCAAAATTTTCTAGGTAGGGCCAAATTTTCGTTAGGTATGTGAAGTTTTACAATAGCTGATTGGTGAATAATGGATTCCCACCAGTGAGATGTAAAGAAAGGAAGTCTCTCTATTTAGCATCGAATAACTATCGATAGTCTATTTGCTTCATTTTAGACAATACCCAGTCAACGGAGTGCCAACTCCGGCAAAAATAAATAAAACAAAAACCAATTTTTTATGATCTTTCTTGGCGTTAAAAGGAGTTAGCCGGAAACTGAAATTTGTTTCCTGCGCATAAGCGAAAATATTCGTGACTGTGTGTTAACACGATGCGTGTGTTTTCCACCTCGGTGATTTCTTTCTTGTCTTTCTTTGTAAGGTGTAATTCGATTTTCTCAAGTTTTCCTTCTCGCCAATGAATGGCGTTCAGTAGTTTTCAAGTGCTTCGATTGAGTTTGGCATTGCACCCAGAAATTTTCTTTGAGTGGGACTAAACTTAAATTTCTCAGAAATTCTACAAGAAAATCCGCGCTAAGTAGGTACCTACTGGAAATATTTTGAATCAAATCGTCGGATAAAATCTTAAGAATCAGGGTGTAGATTTAGCAATATTATATTATGAATTTTATAAGAATCAAATTCTGATAAAAATAAAAAAATTGGGAAAGAAAACAGATACAGGACAAGTGTACATATTATGGTTACTGCCTGGCTGAGTAAATATTAATCTGGGCACGTGGATTTTATACGGGTGGTGTGTGTGAAAAAGGTTACCGAAAAGTGGGCCAGCCCCCTTTGACATCAAATTTCATTAAAAAATACCGAATAAAAGGTCTTAGGTGATGAATTCAAGACTCAGCCATTCGCTTATAGCCAATTTTTGTGCGCACCACTGGTTTGAGAAAAAAAAAAATTTCGACGATATTTTTACTTCGCACTTACAATTATAGTCAATATTGAAAAATTTAAAGATACGTAAAAATGTTTATTTGAAACCCAACTTTTGTAGCTCATGTCCATATTTTCAGTTTGACGTCAAACAGATACCTGTCCTAAGTATAAATTTTAATGAAGGTGTCCTCTCACTCAAAAATAGATTTTTATAATTTTTTGGGCCATTTCAATTAAGATAAACGAAATGTCTCCCTTATATTATTCTTGATAACAAGCTTTAGATAAGTAAATTTATTTTCAAAAGTAAATTCCTCTGCACGGTCGTGTTTACTTTCAACAACAACATTCGAGTTAAATTTTGCTGTTCACGTCACTACACATAAATTTTCGTCGTATTTCCGTATGTGGACATAATTATAGCGAGAAAAATAAAATTTTGACCAATTTTAGAAAACCTTCTCAGACATTTTACTGATTTTCAGCACAGTATATTTATAACACTTGTATAGGCAGCGTTAAACTTAGACACATACAGATAATGACTTGATTCCAACTTTGGACCTAAAGACCATAGTAATCCGAGTCCCAATTCAGTGTCAAGGGAGTTTCAACTATTTTTGATGCGTCTAGGCGAATAAATGGAATATTATATTTAAATTAACCCCCCGCCCCCTCACAGGATATAGGTATATCTCTTCTGTGTAGAATTATTGTACAAAACTACAAACCAGTGTTTCTTCTTCTCTTATTACCAGGAACATTATAATATTATGACATTACTAATCTTTTCATGAATAATCCAAGCTGTACATACAAGTGGTTGAACCAGTAGGAACAGCTAATACCTCATAAAACTCCCGAGTCGTAAAATCTAAACGATGATCTTGTGCAAACCACCCAAAATTTCGTGATGGTTTTGAGTTTTTTTTTTCCTCAACTCGAGCTTCATCCATCATTTATTATAGGTAAATTGTTAAAACACCGGTCATGAATTTATCATCGACTGTTTTATCGCTCAATCCGACAAATTTTCCACATTCTTATCTTGTTAGTCTTTGTTACTGCAGAAAAGTACACGATAGAAACCGAATATGCCAGTCTAAAATCCTGGCCTCTCTGTATTACAGGTGCACGTGTGGTCGTCACCAATCAGAAATCAATCAAAAAATCAGTTGAAAGGCAAACTTGAAAAACGTAGAACCCAAAGTAAATAAATCGTCTATCCGATGAATTCCACAGTTGCAAATTTTCGAATCCAAACCCAGCTCCTGTTGGGACTTCATTATTTAAATGTCAAAATTTCTAAGTCGTTGCGCTTTCTTTTTAATCCCAGATTACGCCAGAAAACATTGTCTTCTCTTTTTTTCGGCCTCTTATCGTCTCCACTTGAATGAGCAACCTGGTGCCAACCTTCTTAAACGCCAGAAAAACCAACAAAAAACCAGTCTTCAAAAATAAATAAATAATATTTAAATAAAAACGAAAACATTTACGCTAATCTGGACGCGCGAAGAAGAAAAATACTGAATTATACGATGAAAGTGCCTTCTCTGTGGTGAGTTCCCTCAACCGGGTATATTTTAAGCCAACGATGTTCATAATTATTGAGAAAGACAGTAGCATATATGTGAGCGCAAAAATATATTACGTCTATGCTGCTGGTATTTTTTTTGGCAGCAGCTGATGGCTACATGGGGTGAACGGAGTAGGCAATCGAAATTGACAAAATGATTAAAGCGATAAAGTGATGGTTTTAGTATTCAGAGAAGTATACTGATTTGATACGGCTGCTGATGTCTAAAAACATTCTATAAACATCAAAAAGAATGATAAAATTGGAATCTTCAAATAAAAATGATACTTGATTTCGAAGGTTCATTTTTCAAGGAGCCCGGTGAAATTACTGTATGTCAGAAATGATGAATCAGGAGTTCGTGAGGATTTTATTCTTCTTGACATTACTGTTAGCGAGAAAATAAGGAGGTGTGGAGCAAGCTATCAGATCAACAAACATAAATACTGCGATGAAAATTTCTTCCAATTTTCGTTTTTAGGGATAAAAATTGGGTAACAATCAGAAGAAAACAGCTAGTTTTTGATGAATATCAATGAGATTGAACAGTTTTATGGATGAAGCTAAAGAAAATACAAAAAAAAGTTGAAATCCCTATCTAAAATCCATTACAATGCAACTGGATCAAAGAAAGGGGGTAGCTCAAGAGACACCACTCTCCTCTTCCTCTATTATAAGATGAGGGCAACTTTCTGGAGGGAAATAAAATGCAACAATGAAACAGCAGATGATTAAATATTTATGAAATATGAAAGAATTTGCTTTATAAACTTTTCAAGGTGCAACCACGAGACACTAAAATCCTCTTCTCACAATTCCCACCAACCGCGTACGTCTACACAAACAATACCGTAGGTACCTCGACCATAAATCCACACAGAATGCCAATTTAAATACAATTTCTCCGTTACGAATGAAAGTGTATAAACAGCCAGCTAACCTATTTACCAACCTCCAAATAGAATGCGAACTCGTCCCTCCATCTCCTAAATTATAGATTTGCTACTGTCAAAAATCCATTCATCACTCTCGAAAATGAACTAGAAACTTACGCAACCAGAAATAAAATTGAATAAGTAAGTAGTTTACACCAACGCAAGAAGTATAATATGATCAAGTCTAACTAAAATCGTACAACAAAAATGCAGTCTTCCACTCTTCATAGGCTTTAACCTACGAAAAAAAAAACAAAAAAAAAAACTCACTAACGAAACGATTACGCGAAAGGCAAACAATAAAATTTCTACCTTCGTATCGTTATAATTAACCTAATAATACCCGAGCAGTATATATAGGAATCGGTATAGAAATTATGACAATTTCGATCTTTATCATATCAAAAAGTTAGAAGCCAAAAAAAAAAAACTACCAACGAAAGGGAAGCTCTTCACACGCCAACGTACTATTTCCACGGAAGTCCATCCGCTTTCTACGTGGACCACCTTCGACCCCCTGCCCCCTGCAGCCCCTATTGGCGACGCATTTTCCATTGCTGTGTTTTTGTTTTCGTTTTCTGCATTTTCGGTAGCATGTGTTCGCGTGTTCGATGGCTGCGACGAAAGATTTCGTCCATTTACCACCATTGCAGGGTCTTGTCTACACAGCAGACTGCATATGAAATACATGGCCGAGTAATACAACCAGCATCGAGGGGCAAAAAGAAAAAAAAAATGCTTTGGCTACTATACCCATAGACTATATAAAATAATTATCATCATTTCCCCCTCATTTTTGTCGTCGCTAAGCCCAATATTATTGAATAGTCTACGTACATTTATTTCCGTCTTTAACGTTTTTTTTTTTCTTTTCTTCTGCTATACCTGCACACATTTTTGCTGCCATTTTGTTGCGTGTACATAGAGGGTTGTACAGTGGTTTGTACAGTACTTTTGGTATAACACCGGTACATACTTTTTCATGAAGACCATAAGAGACCTTTTTTTTTGGATTTTCAAGTTTTGAAAACTAGTTGGGTATGTAGAAGACATTGCAGCTCCTGTAGACTGTCGTTGGCAGAATGAACATGCAGCATTGCAAGAGAAAAAGAGGGAAACTCGTTATGTTAAATCGGTTCAATTACCATGTAATGGAGTCTATTTTGTTCATAGGTTGGGATATATTTTGGGTTGATAGTGGTTAAAAAGTACATACGATTATGGCAAGCATTTTGGATAGGATTTTATGGAATAGAGAGCAAAGCTTATTGATAATACTAAGCTTATGGTAGCCCAGCATGAAGGTAAATTAACTCTTGAGAAATTCACTATACAAGCTGAAAATTTGATAACAGTATTCATGGTCCTCGATAACATATCAAAAGTCTCCAAAAATCTAAGAGGTGGATCACCCCCGAATCGTAAAACATGTGCCCACAAAGAGGGCTGCAGCCAAGGGGCTGGGGAGAAAAGCCTCCGAGCAAAATCATTTGCCCTATCCAAAGGAAAATCTGTGCCTGGAATGGCAGGTGAGAGGGTATGTTTCGTCTCCTCCCCGAATTCAATTTCTCTCCCCAAGTATTTTGCTCTGGCTACAGCGCAGCCACCAAACCAATTTTTCGAAAATATCTCATCAGTTCCATGGCTTAAATCACTAAATTACATTAAACAAAAAATCTTCGGTTTGAAATTTTCCATGAAAAAAATTCCAACCAAAATTCATGTACAGTCCATAGAATGGCTACGTGGAGCTGAAATATGCAACCTATGCAGAATGAAGACATTGTAACACGTGGAGATCATTCAGAGAATAAAAACAGTTCTGGTCGTTTATCAGTTTCAATTTTGCTGCAATTCACAAAATAGAATTTAATACATCCATCACACCAAATTAATCGCGCATCAGTTCTCAGCAGCTCCACTGTAATCGAATGATCAACGCACGAAGTACCCTTTGACACAGCCTTTTTCACACTTTCACTTCAAAGGCCAGCAAGAAATGAATCCATCCACTGCAATATAGAGCTACCTCTCAACCACCATCCCTTATTTGCAATCACCAAATGTATTTTTGAGTCTCGAGAACACTTCAAGAATGTGTTTGAGCTTATCTCATTCGTACATCAACAAACTTTGAGGCACGCATCAAAAAGCTATACAGCTCTGTGCGGTTGGTAATGAAGGCCCTTACACTTTTACTGATTGATTTAATGGAGGCGTGAATAACCAATGTGAATTTTGGCACTGCATACAAAAGAAATCTACAACCCTATATAAATGAACGACGTGTTATATCTACGACATGTATAAACAAATAGTTGTCTATACAAAAAAAAAAATAAATGGAAGACCATTGGTTGTAAGGATCGTGGAAAAAAACGTATTTTTTACAACCCTCGTTTTAATTTTCTTAATGGAGGTCATTATTCATGCGTACACTGTCAGGGTTTTCTTATGTGCCATGTGTTTGTGGGTGTTTGAATTCACAGGAAATTAGAATTTGAGAATTTATTTCAATCGAAAATAGTAAGAAAGTAATTTGGACTTGGTGAGTGGGTGAAAAATTCTTTTTAAATATTAATTCTTTACACCCACAAGTTTATATTGTGCCTATCTAAGTTCACCTAAGCTGAGATATTATATAAAAGCAGTAACATAAATTTTTGGTTTCTTCAATTTAGGGTTTCTGAAGTTCTTCTTCATTCTTACAGCCATATGATGACTATAAAAGCTTATTTTGGAATTTTCAAGGGGGTATGAGATGAAATCAAGTCATGAATAATAATAACCAGGTAAATAAATTAAGAAAATTATATCAGCTTTTCAGATAAATTTAATCAAATATTGAAAAATATTTTTCTACATGTACGATGCGATGTTTGGCTTTGGTTGCAAGAAGGTTCTTTGGAGAAGTGTGATATAGTCATGGACCAATGAAAAAAATCAGTTTTTGTTGATCATCAGAAGTACATAATATGTTGAGAGAAAGGAAAATTACTGTATCTGAACTAATCATTGATCGCCTTTTATGCGAAATATTTTAGAAGCATCGAAAGCTTTTACGTACACTTGAAGCACATCTATAGTAGTTGGGCTGTTAAAAAACTCAAATCTTATTCACATGAGAAGAAGCCTGTTGAAAAATTTACCAATGATACGTAGACTTGGGAGGTTTGTCAAGAAGTAGAATTTTTTCAATTTTTAGAATACAATTTTCTACAGACTTAATCACTTTTTAAAGATCTCGCAGTAACTTTTAATGTGGTACAAATTTCTATTTTTCATGTAGTTCATAATTGTGCCATGGTCTAAAACTGAACCAATTTTCGCCATTTTGAAAAGTTGAGCTTTTGGGGGGATTAAGTAACTTTTTTCAAGTTGGGTTCTACGAACTCTTAAATCCAGATATTTACTCCTGAGCTAGGATCCTAAAAGTAACTTCTATAATTTTACCACTTACTTTACCAAAATACTGGCAACACTTCCAAAAACACCATACCTATATAAACCAGCCAAATAATGCAATCTACGAATTCCAAAAAGCTTGTACGAAAGTATCGTACATTAATTCGTCCACTGCAATGGTTTTCACATTAAAAAACCAAACCTAACTAGTCTCGAGTTTCCTGCTCCCTTAATTTTTTCACACCCCATCGAATATCATGCGTCTCTACGAGTCGTCGAAGAAAACAAACAAGGGACTAATTTGTTAACGAATTTACAGTTATATGGCAATAACTACTGTGCTTGGAAAAACGTAAGAAAAAAAGGCAAGAAATTAATTACCGTTTCAAACGCGAAATAAAAATTTACAAAACAAAAGGAAAGATTAATGAAGATAATTATCTTCCAAGATAGAAATATACGATGGCCAGCATACGAAAAAAAGAAAAAAAAAAGAAAAAAAAAGGTATAATATGTACACAGTATGCCAGCATTATATACTATTCGAATTTATACATAACACCACAAACGCACGCACCTCGTTTTCGTAATGGCGTAATCTATCCAACGAATCTGTCAAAAAAAAAGTAAAGTTTGAAAAAAAAATCCGTTTGTCGCCATTGTAACGATATTCGGTGGTTTTCTTCTTTTTTTGAGCTCATTTTTGAAGAAAAGAAAAAAAAAAGATAGAAAAATAGACTGCAACTATATACATACATATATAATATACATATAGTGAAACTAATATAGAAAAGACTTCGTAGTGTTTTTTTTTCTGACTTTTTTTTTTGTGGTCATGCACGCATGGCTTACATCCAGCAAGAGGTTGAGGGGTTATTAGCCTGCGGGAAAGTAGGCCCAACAGTAACGTTTCCCCTTGCTTAGCAAGCCGTGACAATCACCTACAAGAAGAAATTTTTCAACCATGCACATTTCAAGTGTACACTACATAAAAGTATAGCTATATATGTGCACCATACTTGAGTTCGCACATTACCTTTTGATCCTCGGTGTACATGTACAGTAGGCTGAACATATATCCTAAAACCTCATCACAGCTCATGACAAAAGCACAGAAATGCTAATTAGCTTATTACACAGGGCATGTATTAAAATCAAATGACAAATAAGAAAGATGGTAAACATAGAAAATGTGTCTCAATTTGACGCAGCTACCATCTAGACTGAAAGGATTGTCAACGCGAGGATGTCAATTACAAATCATTTTAATGCGGCCTTGTTAGCTCTAGAAAGACATATATAGGTGTAATTTTTACCTCAATTTTCATTTCGAGGCAACGATAATATTATTATTTTAATAAAATCATATTGTAATAAAGATCGTTATACCTATACCGTTGTAAATCGTGACGTGATGATTAACTGCTACACTGTTTCATATAATATAATCATTTGAAAAAATTTTTTGCTAATAAAAAAAGTTTGCAACGAGATCGCACTGATTTTACCATCGAAAAATTTTATCGTTTTTTTTTTTTTCGGTGCCTCTTTGTTCTAAATATTTACAGAAAACGATATACGAGTATAATGAATTATTATTTTGGCAATTTATGCTCTGATTATTTTTTTCATGACGTGTAAGTCTACTTTTTATTGGCACTTTTTTTTTTTTTTTTTTTAGATAATTGTTCCACCCAACACATCAAGCTAAGTTCTCCTTTGCACTGAGAAAAATAAATATAGTAATTTTAACAATTTTTATATTGGAAAACAGGGACAATGCAAAGATTCACTGTCGATATATTCTTAGCATTTGTAATAATTTCCACCATCTTATATGGCAGGTAAATAATCTTAGATGGTATATTTTACAATTTTCTTTGTGATTTCTACTGTGAATCTGGACTTGTCGACCCAGTTTTCTCATTAAAACAGTAAAAATTACTATCGAAATTTTTTCCCGCGTGGAGAAAAGTAGAAAAGTGAAAAATATAAAATTCCTATATCGATATATTCTTCAGTGAGCAATCGTGGAGCCACATCAGGCAGGGGTGAAATATTCGATATAGAGATAGGAAATATCGGCCATTTCCCTCATCGATACTTTTTATTTTTTGCATGTTAATAGGTTCATTCGGAAGCACTCGCTTTTGTTGCATTTTTAAAAACAGTCGACAATTATTCGATTCTTAATAAATACCCTTATTGTATAATTTAAAAAATTTACGTGCTTTGAATTAATTCAATGCAAAAACAAATGGATTTCCTTCAGTTTTCCACGTAGCATCACATTTTTAACCAACTATCGACAACCCCTCATTATCAAGAAAATTTATCTATAACCTAATGTTAACTCTGTTATGGATATGTTATCAATAAATATCAGCCAAAATCACCGAAATGAGCAATTTTTCAAATCAAACGGTCTCTAATAAAAATGATATCGAAGAAAAATATTTTATACCTAAAATAGGTAGAACATTTTTTCCCACTGTTTCCGTCTCGAGTTTCAAATAAAAAGTTATAATTCTTGGGAATAATTGTTATACCTACTTATGAATATATTGATCTCGAATCTCTGGACAAAATTAGATTTTATATTTCTGATCAATTATTTCTTCCACAAGCCCCAAAATATAACTTCATTTGACCCTCACAGTGACTGTAATATCAGTCTCAGAGGATTGAAAATCAAAAACGAGATTAATGTTCAAATTAGCTCACCTACAATATTATCAAACTAAAATGCAAATAATATAATTTTTTACTCTTTTTGTGCGGGTAAATCGAAAAATGATGGAAACCGCGTGAAAGAGAAGACCAAAACAAAAAACGTAAAATGTCATTGGAAACGAGAAACCGGTTCAGTGAGCAACAACAGGCGAGTCGAATCGCACCAATAAGTAATATTATGGCGGAAAAGTTGTTGTAGACATATAATGCCACCTGTATTATAATTAATAGGTACAGTTAAAAAAAAAAACCTATCGAATTTTCGTATTCACAACGCAGTATATAAGGTGTCACTGAAAATATTTGCTAAAATTCGTGGCTACATTGCTTTTCCCTTCTTGACATAATTCAAAGAGTAAGAATACGGAGTATTCTAATTATTTTGAAGTTTAAATAAGAATCTAGAATAATAGCATCAGAAAAAAATTATAATCGAAGTTCCCATCACACATTTTGGTAGTACCTTTGACTGCGCAACTGCAAGTTCCTCACTATTTATATGCACACAAATTATAAATAAATTATTGTAGTCTCATATAAAAATTCAGCAAATTCGAAGTCCCGTTCTGTGAGGTCTCACTCTTGGCAAAAGTAGTTTACATTCTTTTAAATTTCGTTTTTTTCCTTTTACCTATACATAATTCTATTTACAATTTGCCTCTGACATTCTTATAAGTAGGTAGGCCTAAATACTCGTACGTAGATCAGTACAAAGAAATTAGTGACTCGTTTAAAAACAAAAAGTTTACGAATTCATATTACATAAAAACGAAAATTGAGATTGACCGCCGAACCAAATTCATGGACCCCACTGCATAAAATTGGTGCGGCAATCTATTTTCTCCACAATTTTCAAATTCTCATTTTCTTTCACTAAAACACACTTCTATAGTATTTGCAGCCACATTCCATCGATGGTATAACAATCGCTCACTTCAAAAGCTAACTATGCACTTGAAATCCACATTGCAAATTATTAACATTTTGATCTCACATACGATAAACGTATATCTAAACAGGTTAAACCTGTACAGCACCAAATTAATTTTACAAAACATCTTTGCCAGCACATAGCTAGTAAAAACTGCTTAATTATTTAGACACGTACTATTTTCTCGACTTTCAAACTTAATTTGAAAATGGTGGCTTACGATATGTATATATATCCACTATACCTGCATAATATTATGGTCTCTGTACCAACGATTCTACGCACAAAAAATTAAGATGACGAAAATTCGTTGAATTTCCATACAACGGAATCCCGCTTCACGCACAAAAATCATTCTCTCTACATATCTGTCTCGCTGCATTCATTTCAGGTGTGTTTCAAAATACATAAATGTACCAATTCGAATTTATTATTTAAAGAATTTTATAGAGTAAAGGTGTAAATGTAATTTGGCAAACGAAAGAGAACTTAATTTCCGCCAGAATAACCATAAATAGGTGGTATTAATAAGATAATCAACACACGTACATATACAGATTACAGTAAAATAAATGAGAGAAAAAAAAGAGAAGTCTTAATGAAATTCAGCTTATAACCAACGTTGAACCTGTTTCCACACATTACACATCCTTCGCTTTCGTCGAATGCATTTCAATGAAATGAAATAAAAACAAAAAAATTAAAAAAAAAAGAAGAAAAAAATGCATCGAAAATTATTCCCAGCAGCCTCGTTATGTCAGTCTAATATACAATTTTCAATTCACTTCTGCATACAGCATGAAGAAATTACCTACAAGGTGCTCTGAAATTAATCAAGTCCAAGAGCCTTTCTTTAGAAAACGAGTACCTAATGTCATCACAACTAAGGTTGAGCTTTAAATAAACCCTTCGAATAAGGAGCTTGAAACTAGCATTGTCAACATGAATTCTAAAAAATCCCTGCTTTGAACAGAACAAATATCCCAGCTCCAGGTACAAAAAATCCCTGTGACCATTGTTTTCGCTGTTTGAATTTTTGTCTGCAGAAAAAAAAAACTGGGTGCTATATAGCCTTTTTATTAGAATCAAATTCAATGAAAAAAAAAAAAAAAAAAAATTAAAAAAAAGATAATAGTGGCTGTTGTTGTTGTTGTTGTTTGTTGTAAACCTAATACTTACTCATATTTTCAAAACAAAATCTTTAAAAACTGGAAATTTCAAGTTTAAAAATTCAAAACTAACGAATTAAAATATGTATGTCTACCTACATACGAGTATAATACGAGTCTCTTATTCGAATAATAAGTTGAAAATTGCAAAAAAATTCCTAAAATCCATGAAATTTCTAAGAATCGCTAGTTTCACCCCTCATATTCTTCAAGAAAGTAAAAAAAAAAACCTGGTTTCAGGGATCCCTGTTGTTGGCATAACTGCTTGAAATTTTGGGACTACCTATACATATTTTCTTTACTAAGAACTGAGTTTTGCAGTTTCATATACTTTTATCAGCGTCCTCGACGGGGCTCTATCTGAAACCGAATACTTCGGAAGGTGAAGGAAAATTCTTTGGGGATGAAAAAATTCTGAGAAAGCAATACTTATCGTCTCCCCACCACCATTCGCAAAAAAATTTCTTTGTAGGAGCTAAAGACTTTGCTATAGCCTCATGGTTATGGCATTTGTCCTTCGCATTTAACCTTATTTCAATAATAACTAAGATGGTTGATTAGACTTTAAATTGAAATTTGCAAATCAGTGTTGCCGATTATGCAGTGAACAAACACATGAGGGAGTCCTATTTGAAGATTTGGGCCTCATTACTATACCAAGTAATAAACCAAATAAACACACTATTCACCGATTCTCATAAAATTAAAACCGTTTTAAGCTTCTAATAGTGATAAATTCTTCCCTCCACACCAACCTCACTAGTAAACAGCAAACATAAATAGCATTTAAATTTAATAGTGAACCCCAATTGCATTCGACAAACATAAAACTTAATTGAAAATCAATCGTCTTAGCTCCCATTTTTCTTGTAAATCGATTTTATGCGCGTTTACTAATTACGTAATTAACGTTTTTTTTTTCATTTCACACTAAAAGGAAAAAAATAGAAGGGAAAAAAAAGAAGGAACGCCAATGAATAACTAGATAGTCGTAAAATTCGATAACATTGTACCTGAAATGCCGCGTTCAAGAAATTAAATGCACATCGTTAAATAAAAAATTCAACTATCGAGTTCCCAACATTTTCTAACATAAATTTTTTTCTTTACAAAATTTTACGATACATCTCGCAGGCTAGGATTAGCGAGTGCAGGGAAGAATCATTAAACAAATAAAAAAGCTTCAGGCAAGTTCATGTGGTATCTAAGAAATTAGAAAACGTGGATTTAAAAAAAAAGAAAAAATAGGTGGGTTCCTTTTGTCTCAGTTTACTGGAGAATTATTAGGAAATATTTTCCAGGGTACGTCAGCTGGCCAGAAAGTATACCTGAAAGCAGATCATCTGTTCCCCAAAGAATCGAAATTTTTCAGAATCAAATTATTCGTGCTCGACTCTCGCAGACTCGATTTTCATTATCGAATTTTAGAACCAAGTCTGGCCCAGGACTCGATATCCAATATCCGAATCTATAGAATCGATTCCAATTTGAAAGCATTAAAATAACAGAATTAAAAAATGAATCGATCATCTCGAAAAATATTTAAAGAAAAAAATAATTAAATAGGCCCTATAAACACACTTTACCTGAATTATTTTTTGTAGGGTCAATAAACCAGCTTCCAAATAAATGCTTTCAATGCGTCTCTTTGATGAACCTCATAAATCACACGTCATCAAACTCATATAGTCAGCGCATACAGATCTTCGTCTACATAACCTCAGCCACCATATGCAATCGAAAATATATAGGACTAGACCTACACCTACGATTTACTTAAAAAAAAAAAAAAAAGCAGACTATGGTGTTCAATCGAACATACCATATTTTCCCAGCCATCCCAAAACCATGATATACAGTGTCTCCAGACTTCTAAAATTACAGTAACATTTTTTTTTTTACAGCAGCCTCGGTTAATTACTATGGTACCACAAAAACGGTGTAAACTACACCTGCAGAGTACTCTGTATGTAAGGCAGGTGTAGTGTTCTTTATAATACCGTAGATATAGGCGTTTAAGAAACCGGGCACACTCTCTTAAGAAGAATAAAACAAAACACAAAAAAAAAAAAGTAATTCGATACAGAGAAGTTCCAGTTAATATTCTGCAATTAATAGACGCGTATAGAGAATATGGGAGAAAAATAATAAAAAATTGCACGTGGAATTTGCTTCTGGTGCTTCGAAATGGTCAGAAATGGATTTAAGGTGTGCAAAATATAAAAGAGAGGAAAAAAAAATTGTTGAAGCTAAATGTACAGAAATATATAGCTGGAAAAAGTGTGTTGTAAAATGCGTTAAAGCATTGGTAAAGGTGACATTTCGATATACTCTCGTGCTGCTATAGGAATGAAATGAATGCGATAGAAAATGATGTTTAATATTGTGTTACCGCTGGTATATTTTAAAGACACTTAACACTCTACCAGTGTAATACGAATAAGGTCGTATATCACGATACCTCAGGTTATTAGCGTCTGCTTGCAGCCATTTCAATATTTATTTTGAAAAGAGTGAAGGAGACTATAGAGAGAAAAAAGGTGGGTTTATAGGAGAAGCAGTAGGCACTATTAGTGGACGTGCATAAAATATTAACGTCACAATCCGTACATACGATATATATACATACATAAGCACGGGTACAATATCCACCATTCCACACATTCTCTGCAAAAAAAAGAATTCTGAGAAGGAGCCACGTCAAATTGAAACGATTAAACGATACGGAGTATCAGTATAAACATGAAAACTAGAGTGAAAGTCCCTTGGAAATGAGAGCTAGATCAACTTTCAATGGTCACAGCTTTTCACAGACCTGGGCATATCGTGTCTTAGGATGATGATACGGGAGGGAACTGGATACAGGTTGAGGGCGAACAACTGAAGAGCTTGCACAGGTGGACTTTGGTGGAGCTCACAAATCCGTGCGTATTCTATAAGCAAGGACCAACATCTACTCGTAGTCTAAAACTTGTGTCTGACGGATTATAAGCTAAGAATTTTACTCGGACGCTGAGCCGACCACAAATGAGAAAGGTACTTAATATATAACTAATGACAAGATTATATTTTCAAATTTTGAAATTCATAACTCACTATATTCAGTCATTGAGCAAAGACAGCTACCAGTATCTGACAGCAAAGCTGTAGAGGAGAGGCATGTAAAGTAATGAATCAGGACGATTGAATATTTGAATTTATCTCCAGGTGATTGCTAAAAAAAAAAGGAGCCAATAAAATTTCGTTCCTAGACACTTGATTGTACATGAGGGAGAGTAAAAGAACTTGACCGACAGCTATATTTAGTAAAATGGAAGTTCGTTGGTCCATACTTCGTACATAATTTAGTGCAAATAATGGATTAAATATTGACTCAGGGTATGAGAAAACGTGATCTCCTTCTGTTATTGACTTAAAAAATGATTTTGAAAAATTCGTGAATTACTACAAACCCAGACCTAGTTACACGTTACGATTCGAACTTGGCCACGAAAAAATAATCCAACATTGCACAGCGCATGGACCTCTCTACAGTGAGAAAATTTGCTGTGAGAGAATTAGGTAGATTATAGGTACTAACTAATTTTAGGAGATGATGAAAACAATGAAAGAACAGAAAATTGGAAGGTCAACGATGAAGTAAGTGGTCACGAAATACTGAATACGTTTTCGGGTTACGCAGGTTATTCTGGTGAAATAATTGGAAAGCTTTTCAGTTATGAAAAAGCACAGGTAGGTAATTTAAAAAAAGAAAGATGAAAGACAAAGCATATTAGTAATGTGAGTGGGTACATGAAAAAATGATTAGTAAACAAAAAAATGCAGATCTGTCTGTATTTAATATTACTATAGTAGCTCCAATAATTCCAGCTAAGATTATACGTATTTATTGTTAAAGTTTAAAGGCCCTGAATATGAGACAGAAATTTAAACCATAAAATTGTATTCTGTCTCCTCCTAATCTGATGGTCAGTTTTGGCCGTAAGAGGGGACATTGATATTAAATAAATAAATGTTTATTGCCGGAATATACGCTTGCGAATGAAACACTATTTGCCTTATACTCAGCTTGGTCATCATTTTTCTTTTCTTCGATAAGACCGAACAACTGCTCAGAATATGAAAATTTGTGAACAGGCATAATTTATTTAAAAACTTACTAATAATATCAGTAAACATTTTTAAAGCTAAAGTTCAACCCTTCTATCTTCTCAAATTACTAAACTGGGTTTTTACTTTTCTAATTATTTTTCATCATCATTTTCCTGCAATTTTACATTAATTTTACATTTACCATCAATTTTACATTTGACATTGTATTTTACGTTTTAGATGCAGTTTACGTAAAATGTAAAATAAATTATTTAAATGCCAAGCCGGCGTAAAATCCTGCATAACTTTTTTCTTCGTCTCGATAAGTTTTATATGCCAATGAATTTTTCACGGACACCCTGTATGTATTCAAAGTAGGTACCCAAATAAGCCCTCTCATTTTTCATTCATAAAAAGTTTAAAAAACGTCCTAAAATGATAAATACTTTACATTAGCATTCTATAACACTAACAGATTATGATCCTATATTCATTAAGCAACACTAACCACAGACAACAAAGTAATTATTGAGAAGTAGTGAAGCGTTTAAACGAAGAACGTGTAGAGTAACTAGCACCAGCGCATACTTTCACACATTAACACACGCATGCGAACTGACCTTCATTTACGCACAATTTTAAATACAAGACATCTTCGGTTGACCATCCATCAAAAAGTCAATCTAAAAAATGAACTCCATGCAGAACATAATATAGAATAGGTATAATTTCAAGACGCGAGTGCGTCTGCTGCCAAACCACCAAGACCAGTCTGCAGGTGGTTTGGCCAGCATTCTATATGTCTCATGCACTGACTCATCTTCCTTGCTCTTTGCACATATTTCTCAAGAACGATCCACATGAACTTAGAATGACAATATCATACTTCACGAGTCATAGAACTTGGGATCTTCGAAAATGGGGGGAAAAAACCTAAAAATATCACCGAATAATGTCTTGATTTCGAGCTGATTACATCCTGAAAGGTAATTTGACACGTATTTTTATTCTAAAACGAAAGGTAAATCGTATAGACGAATGCATATTCGTTGCATTTTAGATACAGATATCAGATGCGTGGAATTTTTTTTTACAAACGATTTACTTCGTAAAATGACCCTATATATAATTTTGGTAGATATGAAATACACAAGACTGGATAAATACGACGAAACGAGGGGGGGGAATACACACGCGGATCATTTACATTTTACGAATTATTTGTCCTACATCGGGTAGAAATCACGACAGCATTTCTTGAACCGAAAATCTAGATTGAAGATCTCGGTAGAAATATAAAAGAATTGAAAAAAGAGGTGAATGTACGTACAACGAATATATAGTTAAAAATGTGAATTCGGTTGCATTTTGTGGAAAGAAAATATGCAGAATTCAGTTGAGCTTATAAAAAGAAAAAAAAAATGAAAAAAATAGCAGAACCAAAGAGACCCTCGAAAAGCCGAGAAAATTAACAAATTTTGTCTGGGAGTCTCACACACGGTGAAGGGGAAAAAAATCTATTTAAAAAAAAAAAGAAAATAAAACAATTAGTGAGCAGCGTTCAGAAGGCTGTCCCATAAGTAATTTTGCACATTTTTTTATTTTATGGCCGCTGGTGACACTGGGGAAACTATTTTTAAAGAAAATATTTGGCCAAGTTTACCTAAAGTCTTTATTGGTGAATTTCTTTGGATTATATAATATAAGTTCAAGTATGTGCGACATGATGAATCAACTCTCTAAAAATGCGGCTTTTGAAAATGATTAAGCCCTGGTTTTCTGTTTTTAAGGGAGTGATGCAGAATATTTTCTGGTTTCTAGACGATATCCTTCCCATTAGCCTCTGAAACTATAATTTCTTAATGCGCAAACTTCTAATTTGCTGTAGCGTATCCTGGGGGGGTCTTATGGGTGAAAAAACAAGAGAACATTTATTTGTGGGGGGTCCTCACCAGCAAGAGTTGTCAGTATGACATATTACATTATTAATTTTCAGAATTATATAGGTACGTACAATATTATATTATAGGCAGCGGAACGTTTGATTTTTTCCCCTCTCCAATCGCGAGCCACTTATGGTGTTGTTTTTTGCGCAATTAAAAATAATCATTGTAGTTTCTCTGTTCGTCGAGCACAGCAGTCCTTTATATTCTCTACGTGAATTTCGAATACTCTGTATAGGGTCTATAGAAATCGTTCGCAGGTCTACATTTGTGTGTACATAATTTAGGTCAACGATGCGATACATATCGATTGATCGGATGTTAATGAAAATGTCGAATCGAGTTTTTTCCCCCTCGACATGGTATCCACAGTTTGATGATGCTTTCGATGAAGATGACTATACATACGACGTAGGAAAATGAAAAAATATAATGAAAACAAGGACAGCGAATGTGAAGTGCTGAGGTCTTTGGAGTAAAACAAAGTTCGGGAGGCACGTATAGTCCATCGATCTTCTATGACCATAAGTTTGGGTCAAGTTTTGAATATCATGAAAATTCTTTTGAGCAAAATATAAGTGCAACTTGATTTCAATTTTTGATTTATGTGGTGATAACAGAAGGGGTGATAACTCCTCAGGGTTTGAAATACCTCCAATGAAGCTCTGATAGTTACTTTTCAGCAAATTTTTACATGGAACCTGCTCATTTTCTGGTACACAAATCGAAATGAAGATATTTAAACATGCACAATAAAAGCTATACGTCACTCAACAGCATCATCCGTATGAAACTTTTCTACTCATAATTGAAGCACTTATAGAAGCCAAGAGGTGTAAGAGGTATTTTTAACAAACTGCAGACGATTCGCACGAAAATAGAAAATTGGAAAAGCAGTTTTTGTGCATTTTTCTAAAATGTCACCTACACCTCTTGAATTCGGAGGAATCATTCTTTCGAATCTATATCGTTTCTGTAAATCTTTGAAAGATTCATCTATATCTTACGGGATTAAATCGCTCCTCAATGAATCGCTTTGCTCCAATATTCTACTCGTCGGAGCAGATCAAAAATACATAAACCGTCGAACGGGGTGACTTTACATTCAAGGGGCGACTTTACCCACTTCGTTTTAGCCCAATAAATAAATTGCCTGGCAAAAATTAAAACCGAAATACGATTTGGATCGAAGCAGGTAGAAGGAGGAAAATGAAAAAAAGATCGCCGCCCCTACCTCACTTCACCCAGTAACAGAACAAGAAAATGAAGCAGCGATATGGTTTTTTTGCTTTTTCTTAATCGTCTTTTTTTTTTAACCACAGACACTCAAAATATTCAGTTCGGTTTCACACGGTTGAAGTTGGTACTTGACTAGTTTCTTTTCAATCGTATGTCTGAGTACAAACATCCTCAAATTTTGCCTCCCCACCCATCAATAACCCGTCAATAACAAATTGATGGGTAAAGTCGCCCCATTGAGGGGTGACTTTACACAAATTTTTTGAAAAATCATAAAAAATAGAAGGAAGGCTGCAAACTCAAACTTTTTTTTACAATTGTGTTGAGAAATGTTAGACCTAAATTTTAAAATCAAATTCACCTCAATAGCTTAAAAATTGGATGAGTTATCAAAGGACAAAGTTGAAAAACATAAAAAAAGTGTGTAAAGTCGCCCCATTCGACGGAAATCAATTACTATCAAATAGATCCGATCGAATCCATTCCCAATCCCTGCTTCTATAAGCATCTCAATCTGGCCCCCTGACCAACAAAACTAAAACGAAATAAGCAATAAGGTGTTTGAAGTTGAGATTCCGTCACTAAATAAATTTGGTAACATCAATAAGACTTTCAACTTACCAATCAGAATTTTATCATTACATACTTCTGTACGGATAATCTCTCTATCTGATTCATGAAACTAAATAAAATAAAAATATAACATGTCCAACTGAAAATATAATTACAAATAATGTACCTATAGTCGAATAAGTTGGCACCAGGGAGTCCAGAAATTCAACATAATTATTACTCGACAATTTGCCAAATTTTAATTTTGAAAATCAAATTATCACCAGTTATACAATAAAATTATGAATTTCTGCAGTTCTTCAAAACTCTGTACCAGTTCGAAGAGTAATAAAATTTCTGCAGCGGTATTTTTAAAGAACAAACGCATAGAAAGTTATTATTATGGTATTTGGCAAAACACAGATACGAGAAAAAAAATTATATTTGAAATTTTGTGTAACTTGAGACGGAAAATTTTCAAAATTGAAAAAATAAATGTTTCTCTAGCATTTATATTGTAATATATTATCTAGAAATTTAATTTATCTATGACTTTCGTAATTCCGAATTTATTCGGTTAAAATCACGATTTTATAGACTCATTCGAAAGGGTAATAAGTTTTAGCTACAGAGCTCCTGGTTATACGCAATTATTGTAAGGATTTACAAATGCAGACATAATTATATTGCGAGGTTTGGGATGCACCAGAAAAGAGCAAAAAATTTAATTTAGCTTTCACGAAGGAACCTGACGTTTATTAATCGGTGAACCAAGCGCACAGGAAATTTTCAATGAAATTGGCAGTTGCACCCAAAGTCGGTAGTCACAAAACGATTTGCGATAAGGTCACAATTTCCATAGACAGCGTGTCTGAATGTAATGACGATTAAAGGGCTAAATCAAACTGGTGCACGAAGGAGCTAAAAATAATACCGAACGACAAAAAATTTATTTAAACGGGTAATTCGAATGCTAATGAATTTTTCAAAATTCCTCAATAGACTCACAAACATAGGCTTTCCCAGCTGCAAAAAATATCAATTTCATCAATTGTATACGCGTATATACGGCTAATGATACGTGGACGATGATATAATATAGAATATCTAAATTCGAATAATTATTTACTAATCGATTCGTAATCGAGACGAATTAAAAATCAGGTAATGCCAAAACTGGCTGAATTAATTTACGTCAAACTGTACACGATGAGACTGATGAGACTTGATTTATTTGTATAACAACACCATAATAGTGAGCCTCCATTCAATCATCTCGCAGGAAAAAATATGAAAATTCAATCAATAATTCATTTGATGGGCCATACTTTCGTGACGTCTTATACTTGCAAGATTACATCGATAAAATATCGATCTTCAAAAAAAAAATCAAACCTATTAGAACTGCCCTCACCAAAGTAGTAGGACTTAGAAGTAGACTATGATAGTGTTTCAGGATTCCAAAAATACCCATAGATATTAAAACTTCGTAAAGGCTAAATCAGTAATTGTTCACTAATTTGTTAACTTAATTATTTGTTTATTAACAAATTTTCCGTCAACGATTGCAGACAAAGTACTGAACCAATCAGAATTAAACTTGGGACTAATGTTACTCGCAATTATGTGTAAAAGACGAACCCTTTAAAATTTGAATCTATAATCGGTTCAGTAGGATTGAAATTTAAAATTACGATGTATAAAGATTTTGTCAAGGATTATGGTCTTAATATCGAATAAATCCAAACAAAACGTGGGACTTATGTCAATTATACAAAAAAGATGACCCTTCAAAATTTGGACTTAATTCGTTCAGTAAGTACAGTACGAGTTATAGGGATTTAAAATTGTTGATGATGATGAAAAATCTTTCAACAAAAATTATGGAATTGATTGAACGAATCATTGGAGTTAAACGATTCCGTTCTCTATGAGTTACTGCGATTATAAGTTTTTCAGAAGTAAAGCTTCCGTTAACAATTTTGCAAGCCAAGTTTAAAAAAATTTATTTCAGCTGGTTGGCTCAACTTTTTTTTTTTTTGGGGGGGGGGCAGGGGTAATTTATGCCATTATAATAGCCGGCAAACTTTTTTTAATACGTCCTTCATGTATTTTTCTTCAACTATCTATACTTACAACCCTATTATAACCTTAAAATAGGGAGAAAATTTACGTAATTTCACCTAGAAGAATTATTTGTCATAGCTCAAATATTAATCCAATTGAGGATATAATTTACAACTAGACCATTTTAATAAACGACCAAAATCTACCACTATAGTCCATTCCAATAAACGACAAATCCAAACCTTGAACCAGCGAATTGAGGAAAAATTATTTCACAAAACCAGTACCTATATAGTCTACAAAAAAAAAAAATTCATATTCGTTAACGAAAAAATTCAAATTCCTACCTCTCTCGAAATGGCAAAGAGAGGGAAAGAATCGTAAACTAATTAAGAATTCGAGCATGTTTTAATTATTTATTAATCCGGACGAAGGTATGTTAAACTAAACTGGTTATTATATCTTTAATTACTCCAACAATTTGCAGCCTGTACAGACCTTTGACATGAGTCTCTCGCAAACGAGAAAGAAAAATTTTCTTCCATTCGTCAGCTATTCGTACATAAAATTAAATTCTGCCCCAAATCTACTTTCAATTTTTTACATTATTTTTAATCGAGTACCTATAGTCCGATATAAACCGAATGAATATTTAAAACGCGTCGATTAAAAACTTCTAATCGAGTTTCAAAGTCGTTTAACGTAGCGACGTATAGATATAGAAAATTATTAAGCATTATAATAAAACCGCATCAACAACAACAACAATATACCTCTACGCGTATATTAAACGATTAATCATGTAATTATTGATTGTAAATTCATTCAATAAACGACTGAGCTGATAGCCGATCAGCTTTTTTTTCTCGTCTCTCGCATACAAAAGATGTAATTTGTATTTTAATATTCGATTATAATCGAAGAGCGTGCGCTGATGAGAAGGCAAATTAGGCTTCGTGTAGAATTGAGGGGGAGAAGAGGGGGAAGAAATTAAGTCCTCACAGATCAAATATTATATATCCATATAGGTACGCAGCTATAAGCTACCCAATATTTTTTTTTTCTCCTAAAATAGGTAAGTATATTGAAATATTCTCACGGAATGTGACTTGACAGCTGGTGGTTTTTTGCAGAACTATACATCCTCATTATGGAAACGCCGGATTTTAAAATCATTTTGATTGGTTAATATCTCCAAGTACCAGTCACGTGACCCTCCATAATTCCTCCAATTTTTTATCACTAGCTAGACAGCAATTTGCGACAGGAGCGCACTCTGAATACATAGGCGAACTTTGCTTGATTTCTTTGGGGGGAGGGGGGTTCAGAAATATTTTATCCGTTACTAATAAATAAATAATAAAAATAAATAAATAAAAATACCTCTCTGATAAGACGAGATGAGAAAAAAAAAAGTAAAAATTATCAAATCCTAAAATAAGACAAATAAATCAAAATTTTGTTCATTGAACTGGGAAGAAGGGGGAAGGCTAACTAATTTTAACGGGGGGGGGGGCATAGCGCTTCTATTATCCCCTCCGAAGTTGACCTATACCTGAATATGTAAAAATCTCCTGGATAGTGGAGCACTTGAGTCTTGAATCGATAAAATTCCCAATTATTTTAACATCTTTTTCATTCATTTTCAGCTCCCGCGAGTGAAATAATCAGCAAATCTAATTTTTTTTTGTGCACCGAGTATTCAAGCTCGAGTTATCTTCATTATAGTATTTTTTGTTTTGCTTTTATTGCTGGTACTGCTTTTGTGTCTTTTTTTTTGTACTTGTTTGGTGGTACGATGCCCTTCCATGGTCGAAGAATAAATACATCAACAGGTTTACGAGTTTTGAAAACTTTCTTAATGCTTAGGAAGTAAAATACAAATACGGATATCATTTTGGTCGATTGAAAATAACGATAAGACTTAACTAAAAAGAGGTCAGCAAACAGTAGGGAAATATACAAATACGAATATCTGTAGCGTGAACTTGGTCGATTTTTCCATGCGTATATTAGCTTCTTTGTTATTTTATCCATGGAAAAAGAATCGAAAGCCTGAAAAGAGGTTCTGGTCCGTTCACATTAATAAAGAATAGGTACATTCATGCAATCCGCAGCGCCAGATTAACCCTATTGGCCCGAGGCGACTCCTATCCCGGGACTTGTGGCCTCTGAGGAGCCCAAAATTGAAGCGAGAAAAAAATTGCTTCTCAATTGACATCAAATCAAAGTTTGATTAAAGTTTTTTCTAAAAAAGTATAATGAAAGCCAATGGAACGGCATTTCAACCCAAAATTATTTTTTTGGTGTTTTCGTAGATTCTAGTTCAACTAACAATCCTGTAGATGGCGCTTACAAAATCTACTACAGTCCACTATGATACTTTATAGCTTTTTCAACGAATACACTATATGATACAGGTTTTTGATAATGCAAAGTACCTACACCATAAAGTTAATTAAACTGGACCCAACGGACTATTCGATTTTCAGTTATAAATGTATAAGAACGCCTTCCAACATTTATTACAGGTGTATTATTTTCAAATTTTTGATATATACGTCTACTTTTGTAAATGCAACTTCCGGTCTACGGCCGCTGTGAAATCGCAGACAGGTGTATCCAGCAGACAGCCACAGCCGATTTTTGGGCAACATCCACAATATAAGCGCGCCAGTCATACATTTTACTCACATTCGAAGATATTGACGAGTTCCTCATTCAGAATATAATATTTTTGTCCAACTTTATAGGTAGTCAGATTTCTTCGTCTAAAGGAAAGCTCTTTCAAAAACTATCTGTGCTTTTTCAATCTAACTTTGGGTACTTGCAGACTGGAGCAGTTAGTTAATGAAGAGCAACTGATAGCTTCAAAGGAGCTCGACCAATTTATGAAATCATTATCGTTATAGGTATATCCAATATTAGAACGAAGAAAACCATATTTTACTATTTTATTCACTTACCAATCGACATTTCGCTGCTTCAATAAACTGCTTTTCGGGTATCTGACGATGGTGAAATGTTCTGTGGAGTACAACACCTTGCATCCATTTTCTGAAACGAAAAAAATATATAAAAGGTTATATAAGTACATGTACAACTGTAATAGGATTTCACACACTGGAAAATAACGAAAAATTACAAATCAAAAATAAGAAATCCAAGGTAATTTTAAAAGGTGATAAGAAAATTCGATCAAAACAGATGTGAAGACGTTACGACTTAACTCCTCCATAATGCTGCAGTTTCATTCGATTATTTAAAGCTAAGCAAACATAATATTCTGTTTCTCGGTATTAGATAGGTCAGTAGTGTTATAGCGATTTTGAATCGATCATGATCGATGGAGAAAAATCAAATTTTAGATCTGATCAATCATTAAAATTGATCAGATCGATTTCACATCGACTTCAATTGATCGATCACCAGTAAATTTAGATAAAAAATCTGCCAGAAGTGCTAATTTTGCATTGGTGTGTTGTTGAGTGTTCTTTAGTTCAAGTTCCAGGTCAATAATCAATTCAATTAAAAAAGTTGAATTCTTTTTACTAGACGTTTAGTCAAAATGTTGTATGTCCGTGTGTGTCCAATGTTAGCGTGAATTCAGTATTTTATGTTTAACATGAAAAGTTGTACCTATATGCTTCAAGTTTGATTTGAAAATATTTTTTCTCAAGAAAAGTTGATGACCCATTTTTGTGCACGATAATTAATATAAAAGAGAGTTAATCTTCCTACTGCTACGAGTATTTTTGTAATAATTTCAATTTGGAAACCAACTTTCAATTAATGCTGATGCGGTTTGGCAGTGTTGTTCCCTGACGCGTCAAATAACTTTTTTGATATTTCATGTCAAAAAACGTCAAATAATGTAAAATTACAGTCAAAAAATTTTACTGTCAAATTATGTCAAAAAACGTCAGTTAATAATTTTATTGTGAAAACTGAATTTATATTGTTATCATTATGAGTTTTGTAATACATCAAGTTTGTTTGGTTTGGTTTTGGATGATTCATTTTAATTTTAAACTTTGGATTATTTTAGTCAGAAGGCCCAACAACCAAACTCTAAATAAAAAATAAAAAATCGATTTTGACGCTAAGCTCACATGGAGAATATCTTGATTTTATTGATCAAATTACTGACTACAAAGTACTTTAATTATTGTTTACATTTCCTTCGCTTCAATGTTAATCAGTAAAAAGAAGAACAAACAAGACATATTATCAATTTCTATTATGAACCAACTTCTAAATCCTCATCTTAAAGTCTTGCAGGCACATTTATTTAAATTTCAAATTTCAAATTTCCAATTTCATTTTTATTAGTTTCAAAGCCAACTGCTGTCAGAAGAAAATTAGAAAATGTAAAAATGAGAGAATATTATTCAAAGACCACATAATAATCTTGCTTATGTTGGAATTTACAAAATAAACCGAAAAAGTTTTTCTTTGCCCTGAGAAAGATAGAGCATATAAAATCTGCAATTTTCAATCAATACTCGAGCAATAATTAAGGAATTCCTAAGTTTTTCCTGTTGTCTCTTTTGATAGTTTTTTGACGTGAAATAATGTCAAAAAACTGTCAAATAATTAATTTTTTGACGTGTGTTATTTTACGTAATTTTACCAGTAAAATTATGGTAAAATAACTTGACTTATTTGACGGAACAACACTGGGTTTGAGCTTCGCATCATTATCCACAATCGATCTGATCGATCAAAATAAAATCAATCTTTTTTCTGTATAATCGATCGTAATAATCCCGATCGGCTGACTTTTTCGATCGATCACAAAGGTCGTGTTCGCCAACACTAAGTGCATGGTGACCCTTCCATATCCCCACATCACACCCTATAACCCCCCCGGCCACAATTCGCATATTACGATATTATATCGACCAAATCATACTTTCTTCGCCTAATCGCCACCCGCTCATTCTATGATTTCAGCAGCAGCGTCGCGAAATGCCTGCCGTCCACCCCCATTCCACCACCCCAGCACGATACCGTGGCTGAACCCGCCGGTCTCTGCGTCGGAGAGCAAGCATCAGTCGTCGCACGTCAACTCGTTCGGCAACAGCTGGTGCAGTCCTTTCGGCGGGGCAGCCGCGGCCGCGGCCGCCGCCTGCGAAGAGTCCGCCTCCATCCCGTCGAAGTCGGAGCACCAGCAGCACTCCGGCTCCGGCTCGCACCCCATGTTCACCTTTCCGCCGACGCCCCCCAAAGACGCGACGCCCGACTCGGTGACCGCCACCTCCACCATCCAGACGTCGACGTCGACCTCCTCGAACGAGTACACCAACGCGATCGCGGCTGCCACCATGAGCGTATTCCTACACCCGGAGCAGTCCGGCTCCTGCGACATCAAGCCGATGATCAACAGCAGCTCCTCCAAGCAAAGAGAAGGTACCAATTCCTCGTCGTCTGGTAGCGTCTCACCCAGTAGTTCCTCCTCGCATATGGTTCCTACATACCCGCCCTATCAGGACTCGTATTCGCCTTATTCCTCCTTCCACCATCACCATCATTCCTCGTCCTCGGCCATGTTCTCGCCCACCTCCAAGCACCACAATTCCTCGTCGTCACCTAGTTCGCTAAACCCTTTAGTTAAATCGTCTTCGACAGCTTCTAGAAATAAATCGAGAACTAGCGCTGGTAAGCTCCTCATTTTTTCGCTTCGTTATTATTTTTTTCAGTTTTTCTTATTTTATATATTTTTTTATTTATTATTTTATGCCTTCTTATGTTTAGTTGATCCATTTTAGTTCTTTTTTCTTCTTTCGTTTTCATTTTCCCCCTCTGATTTTGATTTTTCGTTCGCTTTATCTCACGCATTCACTTCGAAGAGGGTCAGGTACCGAATTCATATTAGCCACAGATAACGCATATGATACTGATAGGAGTTATAATAATAATGTTCTAAAAATCAGTATAACAAACATTAGTCAGTGGTAAAAATTTGACAGTCCATCATGTCGCTCTATATTATAATAAAGAAAAAAGTTTGGGACTATTTTGTTGCGAAGCAACCGCGCACACCACAACGGAGATTGGACTTTAGGATGAAAAACCCAATTTTATATTCACCTTAAGGCTCTTTTCCGCAGCAAGGCCATCGCGAGGGTTTCAGGAGCAAAACCTTTTTTTACACTCCAAGGTCCTTTTCCGCTGGAAGGAGGGGCGAGGTACTTATAGTTCCATATAAGTATTTTCTCGAAAAAACTATAATATAAAGTACGGACTTTCACGAAGAATGCCTAAAAAAGTAGATATTCTCAGAAAATTCGAATTCAAAGTTTTGTGATACTCAAAATATTGTACCTAAGAGCACTCGAATTGAAATTTGTTCGTAGTCTGTAATTCTTCGCACATCAGATACAATATAAGTTACATAAACTAAAATTCTCTGTTTTATAGTATTGCCTTCTAGCCCAGATCTCATATGTGGCACCTGACTCGTTACATTTCACTATCATATACGAGTAATAATCAATTTATTATTTGCTATTACATTTGATTTAATTTTTTTTTTATTCTTCTTTTCTTGACCTTTTGAGAGCTAAAATGTTTTTTTTTTTTTGAAATCACGACCCAAATTTTAACCGAATAAAATTCCGAAGTTCTTGGGAAATTATTGTGTGACTAAGCTAAGCTTATACAGAACTCCACTTTTTTTTCTTTTATAACTCTTTGTTTAGTTAGACTGTTTTTATTAGCCCTTATCACGAGCTATATCCATTCCAAAAAAACCACCAGGCACATGATTTTCAACTTACTAGCTGTTACTTCCTGGTCAGATATTTGTACATATATGTAAAGATCATGTACCATTAGTACAGATAAGGAGAGAGGCATCGATGAGGAAATGTAAATACAAATTTTTTTTGGTATATACTTTCCCCTTCCTTGGCTCTCTAAAAAACAAAAATTGAAAAAAAATTGGTAGTCTATCTATAGTTCTTTTTTTGTTCACAATAATTCCAACAATTTCAACTTTCAATAAAATGGTTAAAGATGATGTCTTAGAAAAAAACTAGAATATTTTATAGCAGGGTATTACATACATCGACATTGATGCGGAAAGTAGCTATGTCTATTTAAAAAAATTTATGAGACGTGAAAAAAGAATAGTTATTACTCGTTACTTCTTTAGTAGTAACAAGTGTTGCTTCAAATGACTTGAATCTTGAGACAGACATAGTCTTTATCCAAGTTGACAACAGCAGTTATTAGTATGAAAGTAACGGAATAAAATTTTTCTCACCTCTGTAAAAACCTTTTAAAATGGACATACAGTAGTACCTTTTTGCTTCGAGGTATCATAAATCCTATAAAATTGATACGTTTTGAGAAAATCACAATTTATATCATTTTGACCATACTTCAATAATTTGGACTAACACGAAAGAACAAAATCTTGGTATTTTCCAAATCATAGTCTAAAGCTCTCAAAACTATTTTATTATTTTATTTTTCTGCTCTTATTTATTTATTATTATTATTATTATTTTTTTGTTTTGCGCCTCTTTATATATTTTCCTTTCTGCACTGGTTCAGAAAATCTGAGGAATAAAGAAACGTATACAGAGAGAATAAAGACTATAAGAGATCTACCTCACAAAGCATTGGTTCTCAGTCATCCAAACCTCTTCTTGTTTTATTTCTACTCGTTGTTTTGAAGAACGATTTGTGCACTACTAATTCGAATAATTGATACTTTACCATTTTAAATAGACAGATGTTGTGTTTTCGTACTGAATAATTTTTCTTAATTATTAAGACAGAAAACAAAAAAAAAAACACAAAGAACACACTGCTGAGAAGAATAAGTAGGCAATGTTGTTGCAATTTAAAATAGCACCTCAGCACTCTCTCGTTATTTGCTCTTGTGGATCGATTTCTATTATTCACGCTACGCTATCGGATATTTATACTCGTATCATTAAAAATCTCGGCATATTTATAATTAAAATTTTATTCAAATGCTTTTTTTGTGGCTGCTTTTGGCCATACTCTTCTCTCACTTGCCACAACAGTTTGGGAAACGTATATTCTAGTGGCCGTCCAATATTAGATAAAGAAGTTTCAACTTTTCTCCTTTTCTCTCTCTTTTTTTTTTTCTGTCCACATCTTTGGTTACGAAATTTTTTCGTTCTCCATCGACCGTAATATCCTTTTTTTTTGAATATTTTTTCAACTTTCTGTATTTTTCGGTTTCTTAATAATCAATTCTTTAAGCGGTACTGGAGAAAGAAGTGAAAAAAAAAAATAAAATGTAAAACAGCTTCTAGACACGAAATGCGTGAAACTGAATATGAAGTAGCCGCTTACTGTTTTTTTCTTTTACTTAAGAATTAATTTCAAATTTTCATCATGAGAAGAGAGAGAGAGAGAAAATTGAGTAGAGATAAGAGACATTTGTATATTTATAATTCAATCAGATTTTGATGAGGGTTTTGCCTGTGAAAGACAGAGTGACCCAGTGGTAGCTTGTGTTGAACAATTTTTACTGTTGCTTTGCAGTTATTGAACTATGAAACATAGTTCATGTAAAGTAGTCCACCATGAAGATGTATTTTTTCATTTTTTGAGTTTTATTTATTCAAAAAAATAATCATTTCAAAAACGTTCCCTTCGTAATTTTTTAAACAGTTCAACAGTAAATGTAAGGCATACCCACTTCTTACCCTGTCTACCTTTTTTTCAACAACTAAGCCTGCTGGTTGTGAACCTGCGAGTAACCGAAAATGATGATAATCAATAAATTAGTAAAACGTACATTTAAACGCAAAGTGATTTATTGCGGATGCATTTTGCCAAATAAAATTAAATAAAGATAAAATGCTTCACTATACAAGGTGTCCCGGTTTGATTTTTTGAGTTATGGGAGAGTTCAAAAACTGACTGCATGTACATGTGCTGTAGAGAATTTCTGAAAGTTTCATTATTAGGTGCCAGAAAATGATATGACTACTCGAACGTATCCTCCTACAAAGTAATTCAGCAAAAGTAACCCATCACCATATTGGCTCGACAAACATTTCAACCTTCCATCGCTCATTAAAAACTTCATTCGTCGTATTAAAGAAAAAAGTATGAAATCGCATAAAAAAAGCGGACACCTTCCTTCGGGTTATCATAAAAGTTTTTGGCACAAAGTAAAATACCGCTCGATTCCCGCACCATAAAAAATTCAATTTATCCTCCACCTCTTGGTTTTTATGACACCCACACGAGGGGCTAATAAATTACTCAGGATTACCCTGTCGTTAAAAATGGATTATTCTAATGAATTCGTAAATATTTTTTAACGATATTTTACGTTTCGGCCATAATATATTATACTCAAGATCCAACCCCTGCAAGCAATTTTTTTTACGGTAAATTTTTTGTTAATTTTTGACGCAAATTGCAAATCGAAATGCATAGAAAAATTTATATAAGTGATGGAAATATTTCCATAAAACTATCGTCCGGCACCGACAAAACTATTCATCTCCTAGCAAACGAGAAAATTAATTAAATAATTATGACAAAGAATTAAATTATTTATATACGCTGGAAAGAAATAAAAATCCGTTAAAAATATAACCAAAAAAAAAAAATTATTCTTGAAATATGCATTAAAATGAATTTAAATGAAAAAATGGCCCATGAGTGTTGTAGGTAAAAGAAAAGAAAAATTTTTAGGACATTCGATAGTGCTGGTAGGCTATTCATGCACGACAATCTAAAAAAATATTTACTTTTTTTATAATACTTTTATAATTTATGAACCAAGTTTTCACGAGCTGAGTACTATACAGGCGAAATGAAGAATGAAAAATGAAGATATTCGTGTGTAGAAGGACCGTCGGCTTGTTTAATTCAAAGAAATACTCAACGCGTATATAAATTATAAATAAATGAGAATAATTTAGTCAAAACTGTCGCTTCACTTGAATTCAAGTAGACCTACCTAATTTTTCAACTACACGAAAAAAGAGTAACTTCTAGTTAATTTTCAAAATTTACGAAGCTAATATACATTTTTGTCATGACCTATGGGTACCTACTCTAAAATGAAGATTCCAAATAAGTTTCAACTTTATTTCGATATATATCTGTCAGCTTGGCTTATACTCGTACCCTGAAATTCTACTCACTAAATAACAAAGTCATGTGCTTAGAGTATGGGAGGGCAATAATCCGCACTTGACTTTTGTATATAGCACCATAATTCTTCCAAACGCAAGGGCTAGTAAGACCTTTAATAATAATAGTTGATGAATTTCGGGCGATTCCACGAAATTTTTTCACAAATTATGAACTGAATTGCGTAAAAAATAAGATCTTCGTCTCCAGAGGGCAAAAAACCTCTATTGGTGGGGTAAAAGCTATTATGTAAGTAAATGCTACATCAAGAAAATGACAACACGCAAGCTTTTTAAACAGTTCGTACTAATAAAAAGTGAATATGTATATTGATCCCCAAAATAATAGAACGACCTTGAATATAAAAACTTTTTCCCAACTTTTTCTACAATCACTTATAGTAAAATAGGTACACTTTTTTTTTTCTTAGTAATCTAGAATCATCAATAATGTAGTGCAGATATTAATGCCATAAGATTTTGTCCGCAGTGCTAGTTGTCAATTTCATATTATGGTATTCACAACAATTTTCAATACTTCACACAGAGGAGGCTAGTGACAATGAGGGGGTTCAACCCACTGTAGAATTTTTCCTTCTTCCCAGCTTCATTTCTAATTTCGTATGCAGAAAAATTTTGCATAGTGAAAAACCAATTGAGCTTTATTAAAAAAAAAAAAAAATAAAAAATAATAGAAATAAATACGTACAACCAATGGGCATTCAAAAGAAAAACTCCTTCTTAAACGTAGGTATATAATGCATTTTAAATGAAAGCAATCGTAAATTTGATATCGTTAAATGCAAAACGTGTCAGTTCCGTTTATAAATTCTAAGAATAGCGTGTAGAAAAAAACGATCAATAAGATGAAGAGTGACAAAAAATTCCAACTGGTTTTCTGGCGCACAGATCAAAACGAAAAATTTTTCTAAGCTCGTGAATTTTTTTTCGCTTTTGGGTTAGACATATTATTCGAACGAGTAAATTAGAAGCGTTAAAAAAGCGATGCAAATAAGCGAATAAACATGAGCAAACTAATTTTTTTTTAAGAAGGTAACAAATTAAATGTTAAATAATTTGAACATCAAATTACCATGTTTAGAAGAGAGTTGAATGGATAAACACTCCTTTTCTTGTCATCAATTCATATGAAACTATAGAATCATTTAATTAGTGAGACTAAAAGTGATTTTAATGATTAAGTATATATAGAGTAAGTGTACCAATTGGTGACCAATGAAAGAAAAAGTTGAGTTAATTTGGTGCAGTATTTAAAGATGTTTTTTGATTTCTATTTTTGTTCAGTTTGTGTTATAATTATATTATTATGATCTTCAAATAACGAGCATCGCAAATTTTTACCATTATTTTTAAAAAGTCAATCAGTTTTGAAGCAATTCTGTTCAACACTCCAAATATCATGGCTATTGCCAAAACTCAGAACATTTTCCTAAAGCCATCCTTATATCTCCACATTATACCTGCGTAACCAAAAGCTAAAACCAATCACTCTTAACGCCCCTCAAGATATTTTGTTTCCACTCAAAATGACACTCTTCCAGTGACCAAAAAAAAAAAATGTTGATCGTGCATTCACATTAACATAATTATAACGACGATAATCTCCAAAACTGCCGGCCAACTTTTGAAAGCACAACATTTTCTCAACGTCCTTCGCGCCACAGACTAGAAATATGGAGGCAAAAAACCGAACAAAAGATGCCCAACCTCCTCCCCACACGACCCAGCAGCACAAATAACAACCGTTGAGCACGATACTGCACGCAATACGAGATGCAATAAATCAAAATGGAGGGCAAACCTGGGCTAATAATCGTTTAATGTGAAATTCTGTGCGGACAAAAAGCGCCGGCAGCGCGCGCACCAAAATATTACTGAATAAGAAAAAGCGATGGAAGGCAACTTTAAAATGAGCAAAAGAAGAACATATTGAGGGGAAGGCTGTAGAAAAAAACTTTTGATATTCGGGTATAATATACGAAATAAAAATACCGTATGAAAATAAAAGTTTTACAATACAAAAACAAAACAAAAAAAAAAAAAACGTAATGAGACGAGGGTAGAACGAGGTGAATGAATCAGAGAGTGAGGGGAGCGGAGACAGAGACTATGGGTGAAGCAAAGACTCATACAGAGAGGGTGAGAATCATGCGAGTACGAGAGTGAGTGAGACAGAATGCTGCTATATACTGACTGTAAATATATTACAAAATTGCGTGCACGTCATCGAATGCGTTATTTTTTTTCTCTCTACTCGTATTTTCACTGCCCCTTCTCTTTATTTCCTCACTTCTCGTTTTCCATTTTCACAGCAACGTTGAAAATACGTAAAGGCTGTACGGTTTGTAAATATAATCCAATAATGAATATGTATGAAGGTAGCGGCAGTTAATTAGGACCTTCCGTTTGCGTTACCAATGTTCAGCCACTCTACTATTCCTCTACATATGTTACTCTATATATCAAAATTTATTGCTTTAACGAAAAAAATAAAAAAATAAAAAAAATACAACGGTTCTAATATAGGCTTATAATGCTGATTCTTTTTTTTTTTTTCAAACACAGTTTTCATTTTATGCGGAAATAAAAAAATAAAATAAAATGAAAAAGAAATAATATGAAAAATGGTCAAGTCAAAGTTCCGGTCAGTACGCGAATTATTGGCAAAAAAAAAAAAAAGTTTTAGGTTCACAGCACTTTCCAGGTCAAATTAACCATCGAGGAAAAGAATTGTCTTTTCAAAATGACCATTTTAACTATATCAGAGTATTATTGTACGTAGTTATTTATTTATTGATTTATTTTGAAAATATTCTCCCTCAAACAGGTTATACATACAATAATTTTGGGAGGTTTTTGCAAGTTCACAATAAATTGATTTTATACTCTTCTTAAAAATAACCCTTCCAACATATTTATAAATTCCTATTCATACACCCAATCCTACATTGATCCCCCCCCCCCATCCCATTCATCTATACACTATTCATCTATTCATCCCCGTCGACCTCTTCCTTTGTAATTGCATTTCATCTTCACAACACAATTGGACCAACATTTATATGCATTATCTACATTGTCATTCTCAAATACTCGGGGTAATTGCAGTTACAGAATTTCCCCTGACCTTCCAAGTGATTTAAAATGAAATAAGGATGCTTTTTAATGAAACACCCAGAATTTTGCTGTAGTGAGTAATTTTCTACACATGCATTAATTTTTAAGGTTTAAAAGGTGTAATATCGATTTCTACCGATGAAAAGCTTTTGCAAAACCAAATAGTAAAATTAGGTCACTTGCTGAGTATACTAAGTTGTTAGCCAGATATCTATAATGACGTAAGAAAATCAACTAAGTCTTGAAAAAAGGAATAATAATGAAGGGTATTTGTAATTCCAAAATAATAGTCAGTTAGGAAAAAAAAAAAAAACTATAAGCGTATCCTTTAGCCTTCATCATTTTAATTTGGCACATAATAAAAACTTCACAATCTACGTAGTATTTTATGTCTGCAAAATACAGGCGTCATCGAGTCAGGCTTACAAAAACCTCAAATCAGCCTTCGTGGTTAAATTGTGTATCCCGTATCCTTATAACAGTAAAGTAGGTATACATATAGATATTTTGAAAATTTGAATACAGTTATATCGAAACCTTTCCGCACCTTCTTGTCCATACAATAAAACAAATCAAACTCAAAATTGTATCAATCAATGCTAACATAGAGTGCGTCATTTAGCCATACATTCAGCTGGAGCTTCCTTTTGATGTTCCCGCAAAAAGGATCATCGTCTATAAGAAAAATGAAGCCCGTTATTAAAAATTTATGACCCGGATGCTAAACGCAGAGCTCAAAATTTGATTAAGATTTACGATTGAAATAAACGAGTAACAGAGAGCTGGCGTTCGCATTCTTACAAAAACGGCTGTTTCTTCGGATTCAAACTTTACGATTTTCACCATTATAAGCATCCTATTATAATAGTCCGTATAATAATATCGAAACAGAAGCTAATGAAATTTATAATTCAATTAATTTTTTAACGAACTCGCGCTAATAAATGGTAAAATTGGCGAAAATAGCAGATCTTTTGCGACATTTTGGGGGCGAGTAGATCAAAGACCAGCGTTTCTTTCCGACCATGGCGTCATGACAGGGGGTAAGTGTTCACTTCCCCAGAGGCTCATAAAAAAGTATTCGTATAATCGTTATCTTCCAGAGGTGTCTTATAACATACCCTTAGAACTCAATTTTTTGCACATATTACGTTTTGTGAAATGATTTGTCACCTCAAAAACGAAGTAATGACTTTGAAGAGTTACATCATTCCTCTATGATATTCTGAAGAATTCGAATCAACAAGACCACTAATTTTTACAAATTTGGTGTTTCTCTTTTAATCACTGTAAATGTACAGGTTTTCTTGTACATAACCATTCATTTACCAAGAACCGTATAGCTTTCAAAAGACAACAAAAAAATTAGAATCACTTCTGAGAATACCTCCATTATGCCAGAAAAGTTTCTCATCTCAATCGTCACTCTATGCCAAGTTTCGATTACAACGACATTCTCTTTCAAACGATTTTCAATTTTTGCGAGTATTTCCTCTTACTCTCTATGGAGAACTTCTCCTGCCCAAGTATGTACCCGATTAAAATTCCAAACAGTTGGCTCCAGTAATTCGCGACAGACTCGGTGCGACACTTTCCAAATATGCACAATTATATATATTCACCATAATATAACTACCGGTCTCATTTCGCAGACTGATTATTAACCGAAGAGTTAACACATCAGAAAATAATTTCCTCAAATCATGAAACGATTGCCGCGAATTTGCATATTTTATACACACACCTTTTTCGAGGAATCAACTCTTTCTGATGGACGAATGCATTGACTCACTTCGGTTCAGAAAATTTCAAATAAAAAATATACTGTATGGAAAAAAATAAAAATAAAAATAAAAAAATAAAAATCATCTCTCGCATATTTAGCTCATATCCCGGATTTATCGATCAGAGCATGTTAATTAATAAATTCAAAATCGATCACTGCAAAAAAAAGAAAAAAAAGAACTTCAAAATGAAACTTAAGTTCTAAGCAAAATATGCTCGAAGCCTCAAACTTATATTAAAGAACTCCGCACCCTCCTCCCTTCAAAAACAAAAAATTAATTTCTGAGTACAGACTACAATCATTTCAAGTCTACAATTTTTTTGGAGCAATTGAAGGGCTATAGCAAGAAATGGTGCCATATCTCACTTCATATTTAAATACATTTTACAGCCAAAATAAAAATTTACCTCACAGTAAAATGAAAATACGAGTATAAAAATTTTTGAACGAAAATGATAGTGAAAATTGTACAACTTTGAATTTTTTTTTTTTTTTCTAACTGACGAGATCAATGGATCTTCATCTAACAGGGAAAAAACCGCACGAGCATATAAAAATTTATGGTTACTTGTATTCTCAGTTGGGGTTTTTTGTCTGGATGGTCGAATAAACATTCGGAAATATATCCTCGGGCAATGATGTGGAATGTTTGCAGCGTATGTGTTTGTTTTTTTTTCACTATTTCTCTCTCTCTCTCTCTCTCTCTCTATTTTTTTTTTGCTTTTAGGTGTGTTGACAGGTATCAATTATTGGTGGCACGTGCTCTCACCGAGAGGGCGTGAGATTTACGTCTGCTTCTCTAAAACAAAAGCACTTTAAATGCACTTTGTGTGGGGTCAATTTGTGTCTTTTACCACGATCAGAACAGATTATAAGGTGTCTGTACACAGAGTATTGTAGCGAATGTCAAGCTATAACTGAATGTTACAGCGTGTGTACAAAAAAACATGGCATTGGAAGAAAAGAAATGTGAAGCACCTATTTGAATTTTGTACTCCAGTATACGCTACATGGTTGGGTTTCAGAGAAATTCAAAATGAAAATCGTAGCCAAAATGTTAGGTACAGGTATTTCTATTTCCACTTTCTATGGATAACTCTTGCAAAATTAAATCTTTTTTAGCAGTTTTTTTTTGTTTTTTTTTTTTTCAAAAAGAACAGTCTTTTCTGAAATCATAATTATAGAGACTAAATGAGGCAAGAATTGCATAATTTCAAAAGGCACTACACATTTGAAGATATTTTTGCGCCAAAAAATCTAGGGCTAGTAAAATATTGGATGACTTCTGTAGAGAGAAGCTTTGGGATCCTTTTTCTTGCCCCAAATTGTGAATACTTTAGAAAATAGTTGAAAACCAAAATATATCATCATTTAATCTCTGATTATTACCCCTCTCAGCAACCCAAGTCCAAAGCTACGTTAATTTTACAGATTTTATGATCAACTTTTTCGTAACTCGTGTCGTGTAGTTCCTTTCAAAGACTAGTAGACCGCGCCACTATAGTCGTTGTTGTTCATTTAATATCCTCAAGAACTATGATTTCGAATGAGTACACATTTTAATTTAATTCATTACTGGCAAATTGAGTACCAAAAAGAGGCAAACCCCAAAATTGATTTTTCTGCCCCAAGATCGGGCTGTTTTCAACCGCCCAAAATATTTATATGGCTGAAAGCCAGAAACGCTGGCACAAATCGTCGGAGTGAATGGCTAAGTCTTGAATTTAATAGCAATTAAGGCAGAAATTCTATCAAAAATCCAAAATTTTTCATTCCATTTTTTTCTTATTTGAAACCTGGGGAGCTTCAGCTCCACCAGTCTCTTCGGGTGCGTCACTGCTGAAAGCATCAAAATTGAAATAATTTGTATACTACAAGTTTCAAAGATCTTTTCAAGGTCATAATCGTCCGTTTTTCATGGTTTCTAAAATTTTGATTTTCGACTCTCGGAACTTTTTCGAAACTATAACAAGCTAAAATTTGCAAGTAGGCATTTGCACAAACCTTTTCAATGCGATGCTCCAAAAGATGTATTCTTCACACGTTAGTATCTAAAGTGGCCGGTATAATATCTTAAACTGTATAAAGTAATTTTGAAAATCCACCCCCATAAAAGTCTCAAGAACCAATGGTAATCTAATATCACGTTGTATCAAAAGAAAGATTATCCTCAGCTAAAATGCGCAACACAAAATCACTGCTCGAAAATATCGAACAAGAAGAGAGAGGAAAAAAGAGGTGAAAAGTCTCAAAAAAGGGGGTCGAAGAGTTCTTTCTCACGGCATACAGTCAAAAGGCAACGAAAAAAAATTTCACTAATTTTCTCCAGCACGATTATTTATAATTTCGATCACGTATGTACCAAGTTCACCGCTTGTGGAACTATTGTTTTCTCCAATTTTACAAGGGAGAACACTTTTTTTCTCTCTTTTATGCGTTCGTCTTTCTTTTCATCTTTCACTGCAGCTTCCAAAAGGTTCGAAAAATATGGAAAAAACGTGACCGGTTTTTCATGACGATTAGACAGCAGTTTCCCAAAAGGCTGCGTTTTTGTTGCACTTTGTGTGGCGTTTATAGTCACAAAGAAAACTTTGGTTAAAATTTTATCATTCGTTTTTTTTTTTCTTTCACGTACTCGTATATACGCGAGTATGCGCCTGCTCGGGTCCAATTACACAACCGAAATACGAGATGAATGTGGTAATTGGGGGAAGGGGGTGGGGGAGACTAACGAGTTTGTTAGCCAGGCGCTTGTTATAAGCTATAAGCTCTCATGTGGTCGGATTAGCGTGCGCTAACGGCTGAGCTGACGTGCGGATTGGCTGTCAAGGGTAGTGAAGAGTTGTAGCGAGAATTAGAAGGCACTCTGTGAGATATTCGGTCAAAAATTCGGTTAGTGTAAACATTACTCGAGGGCATCTTAAGGCCCCTCGCAAAGACAACGCGCGTACGAAAATCGAGTTGTCTGACTAATAGCGGAATTGCTTAATAGGTGAAATGATTAATTGGAAAGAAAAAACCAGCGGCTGTGCTTATTGAAAAAAGTAGCCCAAACTACTAATACACTTAACAAATTTTGAGATAGACTACTCGAAGGACCAGGTGGCATTATATATGACATCGCCCAGTCCTTCGAGATGACGCAACCAGGTCCTTTGAGGAATCAAATAAAATCTGATTTTTCCAGCGTTGAAAAAATTTTGGCACAGTAGACTAGGGTGACTTTAGAATCAGGAGGTGGGTTTGCCAAATTTCTATTTTTCTATCTTCTGGCTACACTGAATGATGTTATATAACGTATTGGGACGGCATAAGAAGGCATAAAATGATAAGAGTAAAGAATAAATACAGTACTGAAAATTAATTTATGGGGTCACTGCGTAGGATTTTGTTAAATTTTGTGAGTTTATGCAATTTTTCAAAATTTCAACAGTTGAAAATAAGATTTACAGAAAGCCAATTAATTACTACAGAAAAATTAATTTTGACTTATTTTCTTATTCAAATATGTATCACTAATTTTTCATTCTTTTCGACTGACTCGAAGCAATTTCTAATGCATTTAAAATTTTTTATTTTTTTATTGATAAAGTCACCCCCCCCCCCCCAATGGTGAGTGATTTCACCGGCTTTTTTAGACCCGAGAATTTTTTTCTCGATTTCTTTTATAGCCTTGCTCATTCGCAAAGATCTCCTCCACATGAAAATTTGTTTTCAACCCCCAACCCCACTCCCCAACGTTCTAGACTACGAAAAATTTTAGCTCAGCCCCGTTCATTCGGACTTTCGCAATCTGAAACTTTAAACATATTGAGTAAACCACCAAGACGTACTATGAGGTATTAACTTATGCTATAAGGTTAATCAAACCAAAGGTTTATTCCAAATTATGAATTAGTTTCGTAGTAAGATTCACGATTGAGATAGTAACAAGTTTCATCTATTCGTCATTACCGGTCATTATACCCAGCTCCAGAAACGTTTCCCAAATAATTTGCAGGAAATGGACTTGGTACGTGCAGGACATGTGGTAACTCAAGTTGGCCAAGAGCAACACTTATCTACTCATAAATAATTAATAAATAGTAAAAAAATAAAAATAAAAATAAAAATAAAGCAAAAAGAGGGGAAAAGCGAAACGAAACACGTGACTAAAGGTAAAATTAATTGATCTCAGCTATAGGTATATATAACAGTGACTTTTGCTATATGGTAGAAGCTGTATACACATTATGAACATGTACACTCGTATATTATAAATATAGGTACATGAAAATGAAACAATTTGTAAATAATGCAAATAACGAAAGCTACAGTAGTCCACCAGTTAACGATTCTATTGAATTAATTAGCTTATAAACCGTATTATATGTGCACGAGTTTCAAGTGTTACGTCTTGTTTTTTTTTTCTGTTGTTTGTTGCATAATGCAGAAGGTCGAGAATGTGTGAATTGTGGAGCCACGTCCACGCCGCTGTGGAGGCGAGATGGCACTGGTCATTACCTTTGTAACGCGTGTGGATTATATTACAAAATGAATGGCCAAAACAGGCCTCTAATCAAACCAAAAAGAAGACTGGTAAGTGTATGTATTTTTTTTTCTGTTCCTTCTTCCATGCGCATTTTTTCACCTATTATATAGGTATTTAATATCGCATCAGCATTCGTTTCAGGGTGCGTTTTAAATTTTCCATTTTAAATTATCTGCCCTAAAGCTAAAGCTAGTTTTTATGGGACCAACCACCTGCCCTTCATTAACCTAAATGTCGGTTTTGTTTCATCGGCAACGACGATGACTGCGTTATTTAAAACGGTCGAGGGATCTGTGTAACCGACATTCGACCACTGACCCCCTTCTCTGATACCCTTGTAGACTGCCAATTTCACTAATGCATATTATGAACTACGAATTAAATCCGTCGAACAAAATCCACCACGAATAAGCATTTATAGAGATTGCAAAACATTTTGAAGAAAATGTTTTCGGGCAGGAATCATTATACAAACCACATGTGACGTACCTCGAGTCAGAAATTTTAGCTGATGACTGCTTTCGATAAAGAAAAAATTTTTGAGCATTTTGCAAAAAATATCCTCTCAATCGGTTGAAAATTGACCGAGATATGACAATTTGAAATCTTCAATTACAAAATCTTACTTTTGAGATCTCCACCACCCATTTTAGACACCAATTTTTCCTTCTGAGAAAGTCAATTACTCGTACTTTGAGTGAGCAGAAAACCCACTCCGCCTCTCCACTTTCCTCTCACTATATACGAATAAATACTTGAGACGGTATCATAAAATTCTCAAGTCTACAAAACCTGAAAATAATAGGTTACCAAAATTTACAAAAAGTAAATAAAATAAAAGAAACGAAATGGCTGTCCCATAAGTAATTTCGCATATTTTTTCATTTTGAACCCTGCTAACGCTGGGGAGATTATTTTTTGGCTGTGTTATTCAACTTTACCATGAAAATTTCGAATCTTTGCTATTAAATTTCTTCTTTTTTTTTTACGTAAGTTCGAGATGAATCAGCCCTCCGAAAATGAAGTAAGGAGAATTTTAATTAAGTGAACCCATCGCACACTTTACTCCCTACTAATTCTTTGGCAACTGTATCATGGTAAAACTGACCAAACTCCCATCACATTATCTATACAGTACCCATAGAGTTTAGAGAGGGGAGTGTAAATGTTATGAACTTTGATTTCAGCATTTTCTATGGAAAACTCAATTATTCCCTTTACTTCTTTTCTAGAGGGCTGATCCATCATGCCCCACATACTCGCGAACTTATACAAAACGAATACGTTCGACAGTAGAGACTTGAGATTTCTCTGGTGAGGTCAGGTAACATAGCTGAATATTTTCCATAAAAATCTTCTCCTCAGTGTTACCAAAAGCAGAAATAAGAAATGTGCGAAATTACTTTTGAGATGGCCCAGTAAAATTTTACTGGTCAACAAAAAGTAAAAATGAATACCTACATACTTTTAAAATGAGAGTAGCGAAAGTGTCATGTCAGTTTGATACATTTTTCTTTCCACGTTTTACCACCACACATTTTCAACTTTTAGGTTCAGCTAATGACAAAAAATGTACTAATATCTACTCATTACTCCATAATTTGTTCACACACAATTCGTCAGCTTAGCTACACTTTTTCGGACCTTTATAATGAGCTTCGTACACCTATGTCCCATAATCGCACTCTTTTCCCCCTTTTTCGTTTACTTTTTCGTAGACAAATTACTTCGATAAACAAAAATGCCAAGAAGAAGAACATACACCCGACTAAAGACGAATGACCAAGGAAGGTAGAGAAATAAAAATAAATATAAAAATAAAAAAAAAAAAAAAAAACAGTAAAAAACACGCGATGCTTTAGTTATAATTCCGGTTTTCTGGTGACACGTAAAACACGAATTCAAACATTTATTGACATGATCGACATGACAAGCCGGTGATGGGTATACTCCCAAAGCATCGAGAATAATTTGATGAAAATATAGGCGAATTGATGAAAAAATAGGTGGACTTGGTTAAAAGACAAATGATATAAAATTCAGTAATCATTGTGGCACGTTTACTGATTTTAAAACACAATTTGAAGAGGGTAGCCGTTTAACTAGTTGTAAAAAGGAGAAGAATAAAGGAATAGTAAACAAATGCCATAAAATCAGTATTATTCGCTTCTCCCATAAATAATGGCGTATAATAAACGTAATTGAATCGATAGTTGTCGAATCTACTTTTTATGTATTTTTCTTCTCCTTTTTTTTTCTCTCTTTTTTGGTCTCTCCCAATATACAAGTGCATTCATGTACAAACTCGACAAGTCTTCAGGTAGACTACTTTTTATATATTGAGAGGTATCGATTCGATGTATCACCTATAGATGCTGTAAACACGACTTCTAAATCCACACACACCAAAAAAAAAAAAACTGGCGCACTTAAAATCGCTAGAAAAGCAGGTTTTCTAATAACATTCATACAGTGATCGATGTTCGATGTGACAGATGCGTCTTTCAAAGCATTCAAAGCGTTCTGCATTTATCTGAATAGGAATTTACATCTAAACACTTTATGAATATCAGACTTATCGGTTGAAGAGTTTACTATCTATCTTATTCTATGCATCACTTCATAGTCTGATTATTACAAATCTATCCCTTGAAACAGCCCCCGAAAATTTTGAGCCATATTTTCGCCAATGCTTGAATGAATTACCAATCGGATCTCCACCAAATTTTCACAAGATTTTCCTTTCGCATGAATTTCGATCTTTTGGACAATCAACAAACTATGAGGCGCGCATGCGCAGAACCACGTAATTACTCAAATCAACTGATATGACGTTATTGGAGTTGTTAATTCTAGAAAAAAATGTATCAGAGTGACTACAGTATGCCAAAAATCAAAGCATAATAAGATCGAAATTTCTCGAGTCTCAATGATAGGTGACGTTGCGCATGCGCAGAATCACATCATTTTTCAAATCAGCTGATATAAGACGTCACTGCAATCTTATTTCTGAACGCAATGAAACCTTAAGCCTTTAGAGTTAAAACCGAGGAGTTTTTGGTAAACTCTATCCAACATTTTTGTGTGACAAATCGAACAAAGCTACTTTCATGCAACTGAGCATGCGCACCCCCAACAGCCACTGAGATGCGTAGCTAAGTTGAAAACACGAAATTTAGATGGTTCGAGGGAAATCATAAAAAACGATTTATTGTACTAATTTCAGAGAGCTGATGAAACTAAAAACTACGCACATTCCTTACCAATTTTCCATCCAGACCACAATGTGAAAACCTGCAAAAATCTCGATGCGTAGGTACTCGAATATAAAAACCATAATTGACACATTGAAAAATACACCTAAACAGTAAACTTGCTGTGACTCAGTGAAACAATCTTCACACTGGAAATATTCATTTGCACGTATACGAGTACCTATACCCAATACGAATTCTGTACAAATTAAAGGAAACTGAGGGGGAAGCGGGGAGTCGATCAAAATCGTACTCGTATTTATGTTTTTGCAAGGCATACCTATATACGTGTTTACTTATTTATTGGAATTATTTTGAGATTTATTAACGCGAATGTTTTTTTCGCCTCTTCCTCAGGAATTTCACTCGTTGAAATAAATAATAAATAAAGTATAATACATATAATATAAAGGTTTGAGTTGATATTTTTACGATTATCGAAAACGTACGCGCTCGTTAATGTCATGCAAAATGGAAATATTTGGCCAGAGTAAGTTAATACACGGTTCCTATGGCCTGCCTGAAAAACTCAATTCTTATGACGATGTCTGCAGACTATATGCTGCAAAAAAGTGTATGTCTGTAGGTTTTCCATGGTGCAGCGTGGCATAAAAAAGTGGTGACAGCCAGTTTTAAAGTTTTCTATCAGTGCCTGTGTACAGATTTTGACAATAATTTCGTCGGATTCGTGGTGGTCAGTTGCAGACAAAAAGTAAATTTGTGTGTAGTGTAGCTTATTTCATTAGACGGTAATTAAATATCCAGAAATGGTGACGAGAATTTGTAAAGTCTGTAGGTAGAACGAGTATTCGAAGATGTCTGGCGCTAACGAGTCTGGTCTCGACAAAATAATATATTTGTTCAAATTTTCACGACATATAGCAGCCAATTCTCTTATAGTCTTTATTGTTTCAGCAGTTGTAAAATTACAAGAACTTTTTCATAATAGATACTTGATTCTTGTCCTTGATTTTAATTTCGGACAAGGAAACAGATAAGTACGTAAAAATAAATACAGATCTGGTAAAGCTACAGAACATTAGTGAGGTAACAGCGTTTCAATGTTGAAAAATTGAAAAACCACTTTTCGAG